>OZ025298.1:5782671-6382671 GCA_964019185.1 Maratus speculifer | reverse complement strand
TGAACAGATCAATCTCAGGCATCCATTGCAAAAAAAAAAAAAAAAAAAAAAAAAAAAAAAAAAAATTGAAATGCGGTAGAGATATGCTTATAAATTTCTTAGGATTAGCATTAGCGAGCAAATCCTTTGGCGTGACTGAAGTAACCCATTAATAATAATGTCTTGTCAGTTAGAGGCTCAAGATGGTAATTATGATTCTATTCGAAAAATAACTCTTCCACTTTTTACTCTAAAATTTCACATAAACCACTTCATCTATTTTTTAAACCTGTATAAATTACGTATATTAAATTTTATTAACGAAATTTGGACCCAAATCACACAATCTGCATTAAATGTAATGTAAACCAAATGCATGTGTTTACGGACATTGAACTAATGCGTATCTACTTGAATTGTTTTGTTTTTAATTCAGTTTGCATTGTTCTATTAAATTTTTAACGATTTTTTTTGTTCTGGTAATTAAATATGCTGTATTTGATAATTTTGCCATTTTATTACACCTTAAATATTACATTTATTTGACTCCCCGTTTAATCAAATACCCCGCTTAATCGAATATTTTTTCTGGAACCGTCAATATTCGTTTATGCGGGGACGACTTATTTAATATTCATAATTTTTTTTGTTTTTAAAATTCTCCCAATTTTACCGAAACAATTATATTTTATTACTAAAAGAATGCTAAAGTTTTTCTGAAACTTTAATTCATTTTAACGAGGCAGTTTTTGTCCACATATTTTTTCCCTAAATTATTTTGAGTTATGTGAGTTATATAAAAGTTGTCTTGTCTATTCTTGCTTTTTATTTGAATCTTTTGCAGAATTAATGCAAAACTTGAGGTTTTTTTTTTTTTTTTACATTTCTAGCCAGTGATTTAATATCTATAAGAAATGTGCTATTTCAAATAACATTTTCAGAAGCAAGAAATTGATAAAAATGCTGTCATGAGAGAATATTTAGCATTAATACTTATTTCTATGTAAGGGGAGATATTTAAATGTCTGCTGATTTAAATTCTCATCTTGAAACAATTTAAAAATAGCTTTCTGCTCCATACTTTTGGCACCAGGCTTGGATTCTAATGACACAAATTTTTTGCAGATTGAATTGCAAATTATCACGCTGTGATTATGAAAAAAGGGCAGATTTATGATATAAGTTTTAATCTATTTTTGTTCGGAAATGCAACAAAATTGCAAGTTTTGTTATTCAGAAACTGTCTAATCGAACTGCTTTTTCGGTTTTTCTCTCTATCAGCAAATGCAATAGATTTTTTAGAAAATAAAATGGCCTCTTTAAATCGAATTTCCGTGCGAAGAAAGAATAACCGCTCAATAAAGGCTGAAAAACGTCTTTGTCACATGATCAAATTCGCTTACGACTGAATAGGTAATTTGTTTATCAAAAATATGGAAAACACTGTTCGATTCCAAATCGCTTTCACAGTCAGGTCTTCAAATTTTAAATATTTCTGTTTAAAAATGAATTTGTTAATGTGTCAACACATTTTCTGCTTGTTGCGCAGAAATTTTGGAAATAGGCTTATTGTTTATTATAAAAATTACATTTGATATCAACGAGCATGCATTTTTAATTAATAATATATATTTAGAAATTATTTTGCTTAAAAGTACATAATTAAACAAATCTATATATCATGTTATTTGTCTCAATATGATCACTTATTAGTACCTTTTAGTCAATTTTTCGGGACTTTTTGAAGCATTATTACATCTGAATTTCTGTATTTTTAATACATATTTTGAGCAACATACTTATTATAATTTCCTCATCAGTTAGCACAGAAAATAGGTACGACATAAGGTACAAAATGAAATGACACTGCTGGATTCATTTTTGCCTCCGAGGAAAAGTTTTATGTAAGTAAATACTCAATGGAATTTCCAATTACGACAGTTTCAGTTTGTTAAAACCATAAAAAGAAAAAAAAATCCACAAATAAATGATTCTAAAAAAAGAAAAATCTATGTCTTTATAGAATATTTTATCATTCAAATTACTTATGCTACAAGTATACATTAAAATAAAAATGGCAAAAATACCTTTTATTTTACATATTTCGTATGCTCTATCGGCAACTTTTTAAAAAAGAAAAACGATAAAATGAAAAATTTCGCTAAAACAGTTTGAAATTGAAAAATAGTAAACAGAAAATCAAAATACACGCGAACATAAGCATAGTGAATTAAATTGGAAAATTAAAGTTTCTGTTAAATTAAGTTTCTTAATTTCGCGTAATTTTTGTTTACTATTTTTAAATTTGAAACTATTTTAGTGAAATTTTTCTTTTTATTGTTTTGTTTTGAAAAAGTTGCCGTTAGAGCATACGAAACACGCAAAATAAAAGGTATTTTTTGCCATTTTCATTTTAATGTATCACTTGCAGCATAAGTAATTCGATATTCTAAAGTGATATTTCATTTTATATATAAGAATTGTCGTATAAATATGTTTGAAAACACTGATACACCTGTTTACAGTATTCATTGTAAGAAAGCTTATTAATTTAAAATATAACTATTCTGTAAGAACACTAATATGCATATTTGCAGTGGTTAGTGATACGCCAGTAGTTCAAATCGCAGTATCAAGTGTATTTAGAAAAAGCCTTTTTCATGTTTACATTTTATTTTCTTTATTACAGGGTATGCAAAAAATGGAGCTTGTTGACGAAGAGCCCAGCCCTCTGGAAAAAAGTGAATGTGAAAATTCCCTGCTCGTATGATAGAAAAAAGGACGCTCAATCCTTCAAGTCTTTCATCGATGGGTTGCCCTCTTGTGTAACATTTATCCGATTAGATTTTTCAATTCTGTATTGGACTTTGGACTTTGAGGAACTTTGTATGAAACTGCATCAAAACTGTCCCCAGGTAGAAGTGTTGATTTTAAGAGGTTGTTCCATATCGGCAATTCTTCCGGAAGTCATAAATTTCTGCACTCAGTTTTTACCGGATCTAAAGAAGTTGGTGCTTCGTTCTTGTTGGTTTAAAGACTATTCTGGAGCTACAGAACTTAAAGATAATTCGAATATCGAAGTTCTAGACTTGTGCTCTTCTCGTTTTTCTTCTTTTAGTAAGATACAATTCTCAAAATTGCTCTCATTAAAGGAGTTGCGTTTAGATGCAACATGCGTAGATGATGCCTGGTTTGTAGGTGATGCTTCTCTTTTGAATCAGCTACACGTGTTGGATCTGGGATCTACGAAGATTACTTCCAGCACTTTTTTGGTGATACAGAGACATGGACAAAATCTGAAAGAATTATATATGTGCGGCTTAGATCTAGAAGACGTTGATTTACATTTCAATAATCCGGTATTCCCTCACTTAAAGATAATCTGCATCATTTGTTCTGGTGTGACACGGGAGGTTCTCGTTTCTCTCGTCCGTTCGTGTCCATCTCTGGTCAGTGTATATATTGGTGAACATGTGGCTCGATCTTTTGCAGATCATCCTTTTGTCGTTGCCAACAGGTGCAAATCGGGAATTGTAAAAGGCATTCGTTGGGTACATAATCATGATGTAGATTATTTGTAAAATTAATTGTATGTTATTGAAATATGTTGTTTGAAAAATTGTATTTTAAAATAAATTCAAATTTATGTGCATTCATTTGTTTTATTTTGTCAATTTATCTATTGTGAGACTAAAATGAAACTAGTTGGATGTGCCAATCCCAAAACTTTCTTCTATCTCATACATACATTAAAAAAAAAAATAGTTACACTCATTTTAATGCTTTAATAATTTTAATTCAATACCTTACCAACTTCGATTTTCATCTTAAATTTCTGCTTCAATCAATTAATCGAAGTAAAAACGAATTTCCGTCTCTGTACGAGCTCATACGAGCCGATGGACAATAGAATTATAAGCAGAGTTTTTTTCAAATTCAGGGAGGACCAACTTGCCTTACCAAAAAATAATCATATACAAAATGTTTAGTTCAGTTCTAGAACTAACTTCATACACTTTTATGTGGTGCAATATTGAAAATGGCTTAAAATTCGATATTGCAGCGCCCCCTATGGCGTTTTTTTTTTCAGATTCAGCGCGATCCAACTAGCTATAGCCATACACTTACACAAAACATTTCGTTCAATTTGATGCATAACTTCATGTACTTTTGGTCGGTACAAAAGTCGATACAAGTCGAAAAAAATTTCGATTATAATACTACAAGATAGAAAGTTAAAAAAAAGTATAAAACAATTTAATATTTATTATCTCCACTTTCGATTCTGAATCTTTAACAACATGTGTTTCAAATAATTTCACAACACATTTATTTTTAATACAGACATTGCATGTTTTTATTTATCTTTGTGTTAATCTGATTTTGCAATCTGTTTAAAATACCAAACTGTAAAATATTTTTTTAAACAGTTTATCTTTTTCAGCACATAAAAGTTTTTTATGTTTAAGATCTTGAATATGAATATTTGATAATTTTATGCATGGGTGTGTAAAATGATTTTGCTCCCTGCTTATCACTATTATCCTTATTCAGAATATGATGTAATTAAAAGATTCAAACAAATAAAAAAGGATTTATCAATCTATGTCAAGCTTTAGGTTGTACTGCTTACAGAAATTTATTTTTAACATTCAATTTCTAAAAATATGAAGCAAACTTTCTTCCATTTCTTTTTTAAGAATGTTGGCATTTTTCTTCTCTGCCTTTACTCAACAATAAATTCCTTAAAATTCATACATTCAAGAAAATTTCGGCTGCCATACTCCAATGCCAAATATTTATCATCCCCCCTCCTTTCTTTTACTTACCCGTCATACATAATATAAGGTAAGTCTTGCAATCGTTTTGAAAATCGAAAAATTTACGCTTGATGGATTTACACGTTTTAGACTCTGGAGATTCCAAAAAACATTGTCTGTCTTATTGAGAAACATTGTCTGTCTGTCTGTAAGCGCTCTACCTCCTGAACAAACTGAGATAGAGATTCATAATTGGTAGTGCATTTAGTATGTAATAGTGGGAAGAAGTCTAATGGATATCACTAACTTTCTATTATCTATTAAGTATGTTTCATTTACTGCTTGATTATTACGTCGCTCAAAAAACTACGGCCAAACTATAAGATTAAATGCCGATACTGACTTATCGTCAATGTCACATGCACTTGATATTAAATTTATTTGTTCTTTCGCTATTAAAAGTAAAAATGATGCCAAGTTATATAATTTACGAGTAATTTGATAATTTATGTAATTTGTCGAAATGGGTAACCAAGCAATACCCGCAATTCCGTAACAGAGCTTAGTATGCCTTAAAAATATTTAAATACATAGAATAGTTGTGTCATAGTATTGAAATTAATTTTCAAAGATTATTTTGATGTCAATCTAATATGGTACATATCTTAGTAGCAAATGAATACAGTAGACACCCTCAAATCTACAACCCTCTAAAATCCGCCCGTAATTTACATATATAAACAATGAAACTTTCAGCTCAGATGTAGGGACAAAATGTGACTTTTTTTATTTTTTTCTCAATTCCATATGTATGTTTAATTCGGAACTTCCGTTAATATTACTGCATTCAAGCTTTTTCATGAAGGAAGAATAAATTCATTTCTGAAAAATATTTAAGATACTGCTGATATCACTGGTAATCATAATTGTTTTAGCAAAAATGTTTATTTATTAATAGATCTTTTTTGGTTATTATGTTTGACTAAACCTGAAACAAAACTTGCTTATTTTAAATTTTTATGCGAATTTGTAATGTACCTTTATGAGGCAAATTTCATTGAATAATTTTGAAAAAGTGCATCCAATCTTTATAATGAATATTTAATTATATATTAATGTTTTTTATTTGAACATTTTACTTTTAATATTTAAAAAATTATTTTAGTTATTATTTTATTTTATCCACGAAATTCTAAAATCCGCACAATCTTTGGTCCGAAACTGTGCGGATTTGAGGAAGTCTACTGTATTAGTTGTATTGGATCTGCTAATACATTTAATGAAAATATTTCATTTTCAAACAACAATATTTAAAAATATGCTTTTTACTGTATCTTTGGGACTGAAATGGCAAAAAAACAAATTTAACAAAATGTAAAATGCTCCTAATGTAAGAGTAATATTTCATATACATATAGTCAGTTTCAATAATGTTAGTCAAATAATATTTTGATGCTATGATGTAACTAGTAAATCTGCAGATCAGGAGCCTCAACGTCAGCTTTGTACAGATATATATATTGTTAAACACACTTAGCGTAATATTCAACTTCCTGGAAACTGTAATTTAAAATTTTCGAATTATGTAATTATTTATAAGAATAAAATAAGAATAAGAAATTTGAAGCCATCAAAAGCCGTTAAATTAAAGATTTAGTTATGTTAGGATATTCTGAAATTTTCATGATCTATTATTTTTGTTTTTTTATAACATAGTAGATTTCTTCAGGGGGACGGAGCCCCCTGAACCCCCCGTAGCCTCACTTAATTTAAATTTGCCACTTTCTAATAATTGTGCTAATGGTTATTGTACATCTTGCATTTCCTTATACATTTTGATTTATAAGGATAAGTAACAGTTTGGACAAATATTTTTCATTATCCTCATACTTCTACATACCTGCCAACCACAAACACCTAAATCTGATGTATCAGGAACTTTTGTAAGTGTAAACTCAGTAATCTAGAGTTTTACAATTTTGTTTTCGAAAAAAAAAATGTTTTGATTGCATTTTGTAGCAGTTATAGCGGGACAGACAACATACAGAAGAACAGACTAACAGATGAAAAACAATAAATTTCGTGTCTTCAAAGTAAGCCTTCACTGAAGTTTCGGAAATGGCGTTATTTTTCATGAGTTATTGATATCCATGTTTCTTGTATTTTTAACGACTACTATAAAATACCTGTTTTTGTTCAATTATGACTGTTAGAGTTATTTGTAATTTATCTTTGAAATGTGGCATCACATAAGTGTAACTATAGAAACGCATATCGTCTGTGTTTTTTGTTAGTTGTTGTTTTGATTTGCTAAGAGTAAGCAACGCTTTCGCTATGTCTTAAAATAAAGGATGACAGTCTACTAAAGCATGTCAGTTTATTAATTAAGTTAATACGCATCGCCGCATCATACACTTGGTTACGTCGAGGCAAAGTCTATATATTTTTTTTCTTCACTTCGAAAAGAAAAGTTCGAAAATAATAAACTGTTTTCATCATTGAATTTTATTAGAACATTATTCCGCAAGCTGGACTGGTGAAAAAAAAAAGAAAGAAAGAAAATCGTCTGCCGCAGCAATCAAGGTAATGAATTATTTATTATTCCTTTTGCTCTTACTATAAGTTTTTGAACATGGAAAACATTGAAAAATTAAAAAAGAAGCGTGCAACATTACGCACTTCAATTACGAAATTAATTAGTAAATTAGAAACATTGATAAACAATAAAAATATTGATATTGATAATTATTTAGAAATTTCGGAACAATTAAATGACAGAGAACAAACTATAAAAAACCTAAATGAAGAAATAGAATCTGGTATTAGTTTAGAAAAAGAATATGAAATTGACATTAGTGCTAGCGAAGAATACCAGGAAAAAAATATAAAGGCCAAATTTCAAATTAAAAAGCAACTTAAACATTTAGAACAAAGTAAAGTTTCCAATGAAATTCAACCAAATTCTACTCAAATAAACAACGCGATAAATATTAAATTACCCGATATATCTCTTCCGAAATTCTCCGGAAAACCAGAAGAATGGGGTCTATATAAATTACAATTTAACAACTTAATAACTTCAAATGAGCAACTATCAGATGCGCAAAAGTTGCATTATTTATCAGCGGCATTAATAAGTGATGCAAGAACTTTGATTAGCACAGAAGACACTTTTTCATCTTTATTTCAAGCATTAAAAGACAGATATGAAAATGATAGAGTAGTAACAGAAATACACATCAATTCACTCTTAAACGCAGATAAACTTACACAGCCTTCCGCTAAAGATCTTCGAAATCTAGTCGATAATGTAAAAAAAAGCATTCGCGCCTTGAGGATTTTGAATTATAATAGAAATAATCTTTCAGATGTTTTAATATTGAACATCATTCTCCAAAAGTTAGATAGAGATACTCGAAAAAATTATGAAATGACGATAAGTTCAAAAGAAGTTCCGAAGTTAGATGAATTACTTTTATTTTTAGAAAAACGATCTCAATATTTGGAAAATATTCATACAGTCACGTCTGTTAAACCTTTCAGTAAGGATCAGAAACGTTCATTTACTTCTAAGTCATTGACTTTGTTAGCAGAAGATCCACACATTTGTTCAATGTGTAAAGGCAATCACATTTGAATGAGATGTTCCCAATTCTTAAATTTACCTGCAAAAAAAAGGTTTAATATTGTTAAAATGAAAAAATTATGCTTCAACTGTTTATCATCAGTTCATAACATTAGCCAGTGCAAAAGTTCAAGCACGTGCAGAAAATGCAACAAACGGCATCACACATTGATCCACCTGGAACGCGGTGAGGAAAATATTGATACTAATCAGACTATAGCAATCCAAGATGAAAATAATATTAGTAGTAATTTATCGCCAACCGCAAACGCATTTACTCCTCATAGTTACACAAATAATCAGATGTCTGTTACCGCTTTGGGTGAAAATACACATTCATTTGATAACACGCATTCAACTATTAACAATACTGTAATGAGTATGACATCTTCTTCTAGTAAACAAGTACTGCTTTCAACTGCGATAATATATGTACAAAATGCTAGACGAGAATTAGTTCCTCTTAGAGCATTGTTAGATTCAGGATCGCAAAATAACTTTATAACGAAGGAATGTTCTGAATTATTGTTCTTGAAAGGAAGGAAAATAAACGCATCAGTTTCAGGGCTAAATGGTTCAGTTATGAATATAAAGGAAAGTATTATAACAACCATAGCAAATAAAAACAGGAGTTTTAATGAAATATTGCAATTTTTTGTTGTTCCTAAAATTACGCGCATAACACCAGCTACATATCTAAACATCATGCCTATTAAGCATTTACAAACTTTTCAGTTAGCTGATCCACAATTTGATAAACCAAGTCCAATACATGTTTTATTATCAAACGAAGTATTTTTTAAATTACTTGGACAAAATAAAATAAATATGCAAAATTTGGTTTTTCAAGAAACTGTTTTTGGCTATATTGCCAGTGGTTCTACGTCTACGCCACAACAGAATTTTAATAATTATTGTGGTCTTGTTCGATCTGTGGATGATTTATCCAACGCTATTCAAAAATTTTGGGAAATTGAAGCGGTCCATGATAAAAACCCAATAAAAAGTAAAGAAGAGCAGTATTGTGAGGAACATTTCTTGCGTACACATACTAGAAGAGCTGATGGTAGGTATATTGTGGAAATGCCAATTAAAACTGGTGGGCTTGCATGTTTAGGAGAATCAAAGGAAAACGCACTTAAACGATTAAATCACCTACTTAAGCGATTTGCGCACAATCCAGCCATGAAATTGTTATACGAAAAATTTATTAACGAATATAATGATTTGGGACACTTAGAAGAAATCTTGCTGGAAAATAAGCCCGAATTTTCCTATTATTTGCCGCATCATGGGGTATACAAACCCGAGAAACCAAGCACGAAATTAAGGGTTGTCTTCGATGCTAGTGCAGCTACTACCAGTGGTGTTTGTTTAAATGATGTTTTATTAAACGGAGGATTATTCTAAGATGAGCTCTTCGATATCATTTGTCGATTTCGAACTCATAGATACGTCTTTACTGCTGACATCATAAAGATGTATCGTCAAATATTAATTTTGGAAAATCAGAGAGATTTGCTTCGAATTTTGTGGAAAACTGATGAAGAAGAACCAGTCAAAATATTTAAGTTAAAGACGATTACATACGGTATATCGAATGCGCCTTATCTTGCCACGCGGACTTTGAATCAGCTTGCAATTGATGAAAAGGACAATTTTCCGCTAGCATCACGTGTAGTTCTTCAAGATTTCTACGTGGACGACGTATTAACAGGAGCTGACACTTTAAATAAGGCTCAACAAGTGCAAGCACAATTAATCGCATTGCTTGAAGGTGGTGGCATGAAGTTGCACGGATGGTGTGCTAATCACCCCGAACTCTTGAAAATCGCAACTAGCAATCAAGAGTATACATTCAATGATCGTAATGCGGACCAGAACACTAAAACTCTAGGATTGTTATGGAATCCCGTTCGTGACTGCTTTTCGTTTAATTCATCAGTTAAGGAACCAGTTGTATACTTAAAAAGAACTGTTTTATCCGACATAGCGCGTATCTACGATCCATTGGGATTACTCGGTCCTGGAATAGCTAAGGCTAAGATTTTCATACAAAGACTGTGGCTGTTAAAGCTAGATTGGAACGATCCACTTCCAGATGACATTAAAGATGAATGGCGACGCTTTATCAGAACGCTTCAGAATATAAATAATTTAAAAATCAATCGATTTGTTTTAAACGAAGGGCATTCGGAAGTTGAACTGCACGGCTTCTCCGACGCCTCCGAGCTCGCATATGGAGCAGCCATTTATCTACGCTGTTTCACAAAATTTAATACATCTTTAAATTTACTGTGCAGCAAGTCTAGAGTTGCACCATTGAAACCTTTGACAATCCCACGATTGGAATTGTCCGCAGCTGCCTTATTGTCTCAACTCGTATCTAAGATAGTGACTGTACTAAAGTTGAACATCAGTAAAATAATACTATGGTGTGATTCAACCATCGTTTTAGCGTGGATTCAGACTCCTCCTCATCTACTTAAAACCTTTGTGGCCAACAGAGTTTACAAAATCCAAGAATTGACCCAGACTTTTCAATGGAGACATGTACGCTCAGAGGACAATCCAGCAGACCTTGTATCTCGAGGACTATCCTTTGACAAATTAATTGATTGTGAACTTTGGTGGTATGGCCCTCTCTTCTTGAGAGAAAGAGACAGTGAATCCAAACAGAACATTGATTTAGAACAAGTGAAAAACAATATAGACTTTTCATCAGAATTAAAATTGAAAAACAGTACAGCATTATTAAGTTTAAATTCTAGTGAATTTGTAAATGAAATTTTAAGTATCAGCAATAATTATACTAAAATATTACGTGTTTTAAGTTATATTTTCAGGTTCTTAGATAACACAAGAAAATTAGATGAAAAAAGAAAGGGACAAGTAAGTATAGAAGAATTATCACGATCAGAAATATTTTTAATTCGGGAAATCCAAAAACTTGAATTTAAGGCAGAATATACTGCATTGTTAGAAGGTAAGCAAATTTCTAAGAAAAGTAAATTGCGATTGTTAAACCCCTTTTTAGATGCAGATAATGTGATAAGATTTGGAGGGCGTTTAGATAATGCAGACCTAAAATTTGCTGAAAAACATCAATATATTCTGCCAGCTAAGGGTAAATTGTGTAGCCTAATTGCAATTTACTATCATAAAAAATATCTTCATATAGGTGCACAAGCATTGTTATGCTACTTGAGGCAAAAATACTGGCCGCTACGGGGAAGAAATTTAGCTAGAAAAATAACGCATGAGTGTTTAACTTGTAGTAAAAGCAACCCCATAACCATACAGCAAATCATGGGTTCCCTACCCAAAGAGAGAGTACGTCCTAGCGCACCATTTAATTACGTAGGAACAGATTTTGGTGGCCCCTTTTTTCATAAAATATAAGGGACAGAGAAAGGGAATTCTTAATAAGGTGTATTTGGCAATCTTTGTTTGCTTTGTAACTAAGGCAGTGCATCTCGAACTAGTGTTAGAATTGACTACAAATGCATTTATTGCCACCTTAAAAAGGTTCATTGCTAGGCGCGGAAGGTGCGCAGTAATCTTTTCAGACAATGCAAAAAATTTTGTTGGTGCTAACGCCGAGTTACAGAGACTCCATAATTTACTAAGACATCATGAGGAGAAGTTAGCGAATTATTTGTCAGAAGAAAATATTATTTGGAAATTTATTCCACCCAGAGCACCTAATTTTGGCGGGTTGTGGGAGGCAGGAATAAAATCGGTAAAATATCATCTAAAGCGAACGGTAGGTAATGCAAGTCTAACGTTCGAAGAGTTATTAACTGTAATTGCTCAAATAGAGTCTATATTAAATTCACGGCCAATCACTCCATTGTCTTCAGACGTGAATGACTTGGAGGCCTTAACACCAGGCCATTTCTTAATCGGAAGGCCTATGACAGCCATCGTTGAACCAGAATTAATTAATGTTAACGAAAATAGACTATCTAGATGGCATAGAATTTCAAAATACATTCAATTGATATAGAATCGTTGGAATAAAGAGTATTTAAATACGCTCCAACAACGCTCCAAGTGGCAATTTGAAAAAAATAATGTTAGCATAGGAACCCTAGTGTTGATAAAGGAAGATGACCTTCCTACAAATAAATACTTACTAGGACGCATTATAAATATTTTCCCTGGTGCAGATGGTAAGATTAGGGTCGTCGAAGTTAAAACCGCTAGGGGAATGCTTAAAAGAAGTATTTCAAAAATTGCGTTATTGCCACAACAAGTCTCAGAAAATTAATTACGAAATGTAAAAAAAAAAGGGTTTTGTTATGTCTTTTTATTTTTAGTTTTCCTATTGTTGTATATTCGTAATTGTATTTTTTCATTGTTAAAAGAAAATTGTTGTATTGTATCATATTACTTAAGCATTTGTAATGTTAATATTTGTATTGCATAATTTATTGAAGTTGACCCTTCAATGTCGGGGAGTATGTTAGAGTTATTTGTAATTTATCTTTGAAATGTGGCATCACATAAGTGTAACTATAGAAACGCATATCGTCTGTGTTTTTTGTTAGTTGTTGTTTTGATTTGCTAAGAGTAAGCAACGCTTTCGCTATGTCTTAAAATAAAGGATGACAGTCTACTAAAGCATGTCAGTTTATTAATTAAGTTAATACGCATCGCCGCATCACACTTCTGATGATGAAAACAGTTCATTATTGTCGAATTTTTCTTTTCGAAGTGAAGAAAAAAATATATAGACTTTGGCTCGACGTAACCAATGACGTCAAATTTTACTAATTGAAATATTTGTTAAAAATATTATTATTTTTTATTTCTTTTACTTCTAATTATGCCCCCATTTTTGTCAGAAAAATTCTTATTAACGAAACAAATTTCCTTGTTTAATATTTAACAAAGTACTATTTTTATTTTAATTCTGACGTCATATTTATTTTTTCTTAGTTTGGTTTTTCGAATGGAAATTGCTCAATTGAAACTTATTGCCGTTCAAAAATTATTCCAGATTTTTTCTTTTTTTTGGCAACGATAAAGGAAATTAGTTAAATTTTATCTAAAAAATCGCTCTTGATTCTGTATGAAAAAGAAGGAAATTTTGAATTATTAAGGAAAATATTTGAATAAAATTAATAAAACATAGCCTATATTCTTTTCTGGGCTATGTTATATTTATCCGCAAAGATAAAGAGACATTAATTAATTCATAAGTTTTGACGTTGACTTCATTTAAATTTTCGTCCACGCTTTCAAATTTATAGCATTAAAATATAATAAGGATTAGGATGAATGGTTGCTTAGCAACCATTAAGAGAAAATAAAGAAAATGAAATAAATACATTTTAAATAAGTAAATCTCTAAACCAAATTAGTTTATATTATTGGAACACATTTATAAAAAATCTCCAAAATTTACAGTAATAACTTTAAAAATCTGACAAATGCTTAGACAAAATTTTAAAACAATACGAATAATTTAACTGGTAAATTTCAGTGTCCATTTGTCATTGAATTCCATTAATGAAATATGTCATTTACTCTCAAGGAAAAAAAAATTGAAAATCATTGGATTTGCCATAGAAAAGCATTATTGCACAAAATAAAATATTCTATATTTTCGGAACGAATGAATCAAATCTAACAAAAAACTATACACATTAATCCCAGTGCCTCACTAACATACCCACTTAATTTCAAGCCAATCGGATGTTTTTTGCGTTAGTTATCGCGGAACAGACTGACAGACAGAAACCAAAAAATTTCGTGTCTCCAAAGTAAGCCTTCACTGACGTTAAAACACTCAAATGAGATTTAAAAAGAGAGAAAATTTAAAGGAAATAAAAGGGGGCTATTTTACCAGAAAGACAAGGAAAGGAAAAGCTATAAGAAAACGAAATTTTGTTTACATTGTTAAAAATTGGTACTACTTGGTTATCCCGTCGACCAAAAAACTACCGCCAAATAATAAAAGTAAATGCCAATAATGGATGGTCATGAATATCACAATCAATGACATTAAATACGATACACGCGTTTATAACGACATTAAGTGATTTTTATTTCGACTTTTTTATTTGTATTTTTAGTAAAATTCTATTAAATTTTTTGTTATTTAAAATAAAAATTATGTCAATATGCATAATTTGGCGAAATTGGTCGACGGGATGACCAAGTAGTACCTAAAAATTTTACTCTAGTCTGAACGATATTTTGGTGCTCAGTAGCTGTAACCATAAGAGGGTGAAATCTCGTACCGACACTTGCAGCTTCCGATTCCAACCTCGTTCCAACTGTTGGTACTAGTTCAAGATTTAAACCCTCTTACGGTGGCAGCACCAAAAAATGGTTCACACTGGGACAAAATTTTTAACAGAAATTCCGAACAGAAAGTAAATAAGACATGAGATTGTTCTAACATTCTAAGGCTGAACATACTCTGCAGAAACTGGAAATTAATTGTTATAAGTTAATATAGTTTCGAAGAAAACATTACAAGTGAATGTAAAAAATACAGTTTAAGGCTCCTGTTCTTGGCCGACAAAGCGCTCGCGAGCTAATGCTACTCCTATGCGGTAGTCATTTTCTACATATCTGATTTGCATTTTGACATTTATAAATACGAGGTGGAACCCGTCGACATTCGACGGAAGAAATTTTTTAAGATGGAACTGTTTCATTGATTTATAATAAATCTAGAAAATTAGTTACAGCAAAAAATACATCTTATATTGCTAAGTCTTACTCTCAAACAAATATTATTTTAAGCTAAAATTAACAAAATCAGTAAAACTCAATCATCCAGATTTTTAAACGAAATAAAACGGAAATTCCACCGGATTTTATAACACACGATATTTTTGAAACAGTATACGCATTTTAATTGTATTTTTTTTTTCAATTTTAAGGGAAAAGGGAATGATTCTGTTGCCACAATTACAAAATTCGTACCAAAAATTATAAAAAAAGTAATATATCAAAAGTAAATTGAGATACAGCTTTGTAACAAAATGCCTTTAAAAGTAATTTTTTTTTTTCTATACGACGGTATAAAAATTTTAAATGTACGATGTCTAGAAGTGTAACATTTGCAGTACCAAAAATTGCAAAACTGACATTGTATGGGAAAGTGTTGCGCATTTTAATTTCTATTTTTTTTTTCGATTTTAAAAGAAAAGGAATGATTCTGTTGCCACAATTACAAAATTGGTACTAAAAACTATTAAAAAATTAATATTTCAAAAATAAATTGAGATACAGCTTTCAAACAAATGGCATTAAAAGTACATTTTTTTCTCTATACGACTATAAAAATTTTAAATATTCGATGTTTAGAAGTGTAAAATTTGCAGTAGCGAAAATTGCAAAGGAAAGTGTTGCTATTCGCAAAATGACGTATGCTTTACGCACAGATACGTTTGGCCTTTATAATATAGATATTTAAAGGGGGGGGGGAGACTAACGTTTGAAATATTACTAGAAATATATAAAATAGACTGTGTTACATCACATACGGATCATCCGATTTGTGATGTCCAGTTTACGATATCAATTTTAGCAGGATTTGTGTTATTATCCTAAGATAGTGACATCTTATTAATACTTTTCTATATTGATGTAGTTGATGACTGGAATATAAATCTGGAATTTTTTACAGATGCAAATGATGTAATTTTATATAAAAAAATGTGTGCATTTCACGTCTTCAAATTTAGATATGTTTTATAGAGAAGCACCTTTTCCCCTAGAGGTTTGAAATTCGGCACAGATGTCATATACGCACCACATTTGTACGTGTTTTTTCCCCGCCAATTTGGCATTGCACATCTGTGACCAGCAGAAGATCGTTTTATTATTTTTTATTTATTTTATTTATTTATAAAAGTTCATAACAATTGTTAGGGAAATAAAATGGAAAAAATTACAGATGTCAGTGAAACGTACTGATTAAATGATACAAATACATGCATTCAATATGATGTAAGTATTAATATTTACGATTTATTCCGATAATTATATTTACAGTTTTGATAATTGTTAAGCTTATTATTTATACTTGTTTATTTATTGTTTCCTTTTTTTATTAAATTCATGTTTATTTACTCTTATATATATATATATATATTAATTGTTTAAATTCTTTTTTATTATATACTATATTAATAATTATTTGTATCAAATTATCATTTATATATTTTTATTTCCTTTATTAAAAAAAATCTGTAAAGATACTGAAAGTTTTCTGTAAAACGGGATTTCCTAGAACCATTTATGTAAGGACAACAGACAAAATTTATCCAACAGATACAGATTTGCACCGAAAAATCAAAACAATCTGTATGTTTATTGAGAAATTTTTTGGAAACTGGGATGCCTAGAATTATTAATGCAACGGCAACCCAGTTTACAGGTAATTTTTTAGTAAGAGAACTTTAATTTCAGTAGATTATTTGTAAAGTCACAGATTTCTGTAGTTTGGTAGATTTACTTCTTTTCACAGCGTACAAATAAAATCTTAGAGCGTACAAATGACACTTACGGCGTACAAATAAAATCTTAGCAAGTATACACAATGTAAAAAAAAAAAAAAGAAAAAAAAAAAAAACATTAAATATACAGCAAAAATTGCTGACAGCAATGTTGCCAGAAGTTTTTGTTGAAAGTTAAAAGTTGCAGTAAAATTGGATATAATAAAAAATACACATCTAATTTTACAGCAATATTTATGGCAAAAACCGCTGGCAACATTACTGCCAGCACTTTTGCCATATATTTAACGGATTTATTTTTATAGTGCAGATTTAGGTAAATATACATCTGTGGGATTACAGATTTTTTCCTTTTATACAATGTAGTTACTTTTCTTTATCCAAAATGTACAAAACTTACTCATGTTCTGCTTTGAAATAAAAATTAAAACAATAACAAAAAGAATTGCACTGTCGTAAGTATTCGTAAATATTTAATACGAAGACAAGATTTAAAATAGTAAACAATATTTATTGATGAACATAAAAATATACAAATATATACAATAAATCTCTCCTACTCACATACAACTCAGGTACTGAAATAAATCTGATATGTTTCAGATATCTTTATAGATTTGCAACAGTATGTACATGTACAATGCAACATTTACTCAAGGATGTGTTTGGAAATTAATTTACAATGCAACATTTTGCTTAGGTGACTTTCTCTTTACACAAATATGATAAAAAAATACGGATATTTACATGATTTTTTTTTTTACATATGCTCAAATTTGGATAACAGATGTGTTTGCGGTCCTCAGTATTAACTTCGTAATTTTTCGATGAAATGATCGCCATTCTGAAACTGCGTAATAAACCGTCTCCTTAAAAAATGAAGTGATTTTATCGGTCTTTTAAAAATAAGGAATGTTTTAATATTTTGAAAACGAACGCAGTATTTAAGGGTGTTCTTAAATCACAAAGGGGCAACTTTGTGACACATGCTTTAATTTATTTTTGTTCGAAAATGCATGCAAATAGCAGGTGTTGTTTTTCATAAACTGTCAAATTGCATTTAATTTTCTGTTTTTTAAAAAACGCAATATATCTTTTATAACAAGGTTTCAAAGTTGACACTTTTGAGCCCATTTCCCGACGAAAGCAGAAAAATCGGTCGAAAAGACGGAGAGAAACGGGTGATCACGTGATCGAAATAGCTTAGAACTGGATAGGTAATTTAAGGATCATAAAATGGACAAATAAGTTCGATCCAAAATCGCTTCTATAGTCAGGCATTCCAATGTTTATATCTTCTCCGTTGGAAAATGAATTAGTAAATGTGTTTTGCGCTTGTTGAGCGGAGCAGTTGAGAACACCCTTAAAAGAAAATTTTCCTTGTAGTTTCGTAATTACGATCAATTACAGTGTAGAAATTTTCTCGTACTTATGATTCATTTTGGTAATGTCAATTTCAGGACATAAAGAAATATTAACATTTACAAGTGTAAGCATAAATTTGACACCTAATTATAAAAAAAATCATAGAAAAAAAAATTCAAGTAATTAGAAATAATGTAGAAATATTAATTAATGTTATTCAGGCATATTTTTAAAGGAAGTTACGAGAAAAGGAAATAATTCTGATTTTAAAGAATCAATTAAAAATATTTATGAACAGGATGGGGGAAAAAGGCCACAAAACGATTTTCAAAATTTTTCTATCCTTCCAAATAAAACAAGCAGTTTACCATAAAAACTGTTCGTTGCCAAAATTTTGCCTTTTTCTTCGAAGTTTATATTTTATTTTTTTCTTCATATCACAAGCACATCTGTTCCCCAATTTTCTACGTCTCCAAAATTGATTTTTTATACCATGCATATTTACAAAGATCACTTCTAATAATACTTAAAATTAACAAAGCTTTCCAAAGTTCAGCACTCCGTAAGTTTATTTATCGTCAAGCTTGGCATTAATAAACGACATTGTTGGCAATAATGCGGTGGTAGCTTAACATGAAGGAAGACCATGAACGCTAATTATAGAACATTTAAGAGATAGATACCGAGTCTTTAGGGAAATAACATTACATTTAATATATCACATCTGACAACTTATAATTTATAGGTCAAGATAATAAACATACATGACATAAACAATTGGAAATCAAAGAAATTAAAAAAAAAAAAAAATAATAAGCATTGATTTCAGCAAATTGAGCATCTAAATATCAAGACATAAAATTCAATTTATAATACAAAAATTTTACTTATAAATATTCAGGCAAACGGATGTTGACCCCTTCAGCTTGATGGTAGAATTTTCTACCACGTAGTTTTAATTTCGAAATGTCACAATGGCACCAGAAAATTCGACCAGTTTTATTTGAAAAATGTTTAATGCATTTTTTCGTGTATATCATTAACCGATTTTTTTCTTTACGAAATACTGGTGCCAATGTGACATTTTGGAATTTTGAAGAAATTTACACCCCAGAGCTCAAAGGGTTAAAGAATCAAACTGGAAAGTATTTATGAGGAAGGTGAAAAACAAATACATTGGAGTTTATGTGACACACAATGAGAGGAAAGATGTAACAAATAGGTTACATTTAACATCTATGTATATGTTTTACATATAACGTATCGAACAAATATATGACTTACACACAAACTTTATATTATGAAATTATGACTCATATAGTTAGTATCGATGAGATTGGCGACGACTTTGGCGAAATCGTAGCAACATTCTTGGCGGAGCAGTGATTGTGGAAGTCGCTATAAATTGCAGTGCCGAAGATTTTAAAGATTAAATTTGCTTAATGAATTAGACAATTATGCATTTGCTCATTTTAAATGGAATTTACTTATTTCCTTAATATGGTATTTTTAGATTAATATGCTTAAAATTCTTCCTCAATTTTCATAATAATTTTCTCATTCAGTAGTTTTTACATGAGCGTTTCTTACCACTAATTTGCACAAAGCAAATTATTACAATAAAAGTATATAAAAGTGTTCTTTAAGGATGCTCCCATAAAAATATTGTTTAATAATATGAAATTTGCTGACACATTTAATCGTGATATTTGCTAGCATCAATATTCAAGGAATTTGGTGTCAAACAGTTATTTCCATTTCTCGATAAATGAATAAATTTGTAGGGAAGAGTTCCATATCCGTATGGCGCAATTGGAAAAATAATCCAAAATTGGCGCCAAAAAGCCATTTTAGCGTTTTATCAGATTTTTAAGATTTTTAAATATTTATAAACACTATTTATTTAATAAACGTATGCATGCTACATTATGAAAAAAGAAATAGGGTACTTATATATGCTTAAATATTTATATTTTATATGTGTATATATTTTAAATATCTATCTATCTAACAGTCTCTCTATATATATAACTAGCAAAAGCCATGCTTTGTTTGGATTCGCGAAACATTATTTTATAAAACAGATATTTGAAAGTAAAAATATTTTTTAATACTATTTTTGCATCTTTATTAAACAAAAACGTTATTTTATGTTTTGGCGCATTTTAATTTTTTATTTATGATGTAAGACTGGCATAATAAAATATTTTCGAAGCAAACTTTTACAAAATATTTTTAACTTTTCAACTAAAAGCTCTTTTAAAGATGTTTTTACATTTCCAGTAACCACTGGTGTTTTTTAAAGTTGTTTGAAATATGCATGTTTCCAATCTTTGTAATTAACATCAAATAATCTTTGATAGCTATTTTAGAATAATATATTTGAAGAGAGCTTGAAAAAAGTTACTTCGCCAAAATCCTATTTTCTGGAAAAACATTTGAAATCTGCTCTCTTTGATACTATGAATTTTTAACTGCAAAACTTTTTTTTCTAATTTCTTCGTTTTTATACATGTTAGCGTATCAGAATTTTTGATATTGTAGAATTTTTCGCAAGGAAAATTTCCTATTGAATGTGTAAGAGAGAGCCCGGTATTACGCTTATTTCTATTTACGCGTATCAAATAATTAATTGATTAAAATCATTATATTTTACTTAATATCAAAAAAACTAATTAAAATAATTTTACTATATTAAATTACTTGTAAAATAATAATAAATAGAACGCCTTCAGCATATCAACAAAAAACAACATTTTTTATTCTTTTTTTAACAACAATATCGTCCGCCTTTATGTTGCCAACAAATGAACGGAATTTTCACAAGTTCATGGAGGCTACATTACTCCCTCCCCAGTAACATAGTTACGATACAAATATAATATATACAAAAATATAAAATAGAAATATAATATATTAAATAAAATATAAAAAAGTATATAATTAGTCTCTGTAACGTTTCGGAAACCTTACTTGTCTACCAGAGCGTGTAGTTTTCTCACGAACATTTTTATCAGGCAAATCTGAATGTTCATTTTTGATTATTGATGGCACAGGCAGAGGTGGTTGGTTATCCGGTAACTCGTGATATGGAGTGTTCTCATCATTGGTTAATAAGTAAGCAGGTTTCAATCTATCTATGGATATGTTGATATCTCTTTCCTTAATTTTTACTGTATAATACTTTTCGTGTCTTTTGACAACTGGAAAGGGTCCATCATAAGCAGGTTCGAGTGGTTTTTTAACCCGATCAATGCGTATGAATACATGGCTAGAATTGTGTAAGTCCTTATGAACAAAAATTTTTTGAGAAGGCTGTCGGCGAGTTTTAAAAGGTTTTAATTCTTCCATTTGTTTCTGCAATTCTTTAGCAAAGGTTTCTGTGTCGATAATAGTTTTCGGTTGTTCAAAAAATTCTCCTGGTAGCCTGAGAGGTTTTCCGTAGACCATTTGTGCAATGGTAAAATTTGTATCACCACGTAAAGCTGATCTCAATCCCAATAGTACTGTAGGTAATGATTGAGTCCACTTAATTGTATTTTGAGCTCTAATTGCAGCTTTTAAAGTACGATGGATTCGTTCTATCTTCCCATTACACTGTGGATGATAGGCTGTTGTTGGGCTCAATTTAAAACCACAAATAATACTTAAATTGTGGAATACTTCTGATCTAAATTGTTTTCCTCGATCCGTGATTACACGATGTGGAATGCCAAAGCGAGAAATCCATTGGTCATAAAATGCTCGAGCAACTGTTGGAGCCGTCACATTTTCTAGAGGAACTACTTCTATCCAACATGTGAAGCGGTCAATACAGGTTAGGCAGTATAATTTTCCTTCAGACGGTGTTAGTGGACCTATGATGTCAATATGAACGACACTAAATCGTTCATCTGTTACTTCGAAAGTGGCAAATGGAGAATGCGTATGTCTGCCAATTTTGTTTTTCTGACAATCAATGCAGGATTTTGCCCACTGATTAACATCTTTCTTAATGTTTGTCCAAATAAACCTTGAAGCTACTTGTTTTACTGTATTTTTCACTCCAGGATGAGCTAAATTGTGGATTTTCCTAAAAATTTGTTCTCTAAAAGCTTCAGGAATAAATGGTCGGATTTTGGAAGTTGAAATATCACACCAAAGAAGTTTACCTGAATCCAAAGGATATTGTTTGAAATTTAAAGATGGATTTAAACGTAATTTTGTAAGTTCTTCATTATTAATCTGCCCATCAGAAATTTTGTCATAATCTATAGTAGAAATCGATTGTATTCTGGATAATGTGTCTGCAACTGTATTTTCTACTCCACTAATATGTCGAATATCTGTTGAAAATTGTGATATATATTGTAAATGACGCAACTGTCTAGGCGAAGCTTTTTCATTTTTTTGCTGAAAGGCGAATGTTAAGGGTTTATGGTCTGTATAAATTATAAATTGTCAGTAGGGGAAAAATGACAGTCCGGCCCCAGGAGGAGGATTGAGGATCGGAGGAGGGAGGAGGACTCCTCCTCCTCAAACCTCCTCCTCAAGCCTCCTCCTCACACCTCCCTCACACCTCCTCCTCCTCAATCCTCCTCCTCAATCCTCCTCCTGGCATCGTCTTATAAGAGAAGGGGTTAAAAGGGGGGGATTAAATTTTTTTTCGTGAAATTTGAATATTTTATGCTATAAGAGAGGGGTAAAAGGGGGATAAATTTTTTAAGTATACTTCAGTACGAGCGGTTCTTTTGACTGTTGATTAAGAGATGAATGATTCATATTAAATTAAAAATAGTAATTAATTAAAAAGTAATTAAAAATAATAAGTGAAAAATAATGAAGGGACTTAGAATTTTTCGAGCGGTATTTTTTAGTCAAGTGTAGTACGTAGTGGAATTTAAGAAGTGAATAACAGCAATTAACGATAATTAGTAATTAATAAAAAAGTAATTAAAAATATTGAGTAAAAATAATGAAGGTAATAATTAAAAATGATAATTAAAAATAATGAGTAAAAAATAATGAAGGGAATTTTTCGGTGAACTTTAGTTTAAGGATTTATTTTTTGATTTGAAGCGGAAATTTTGGGGAGATTGATTTTTTTTTTTTTTTTTTTTTTCACCGTGTTTTTAATAAGGGGTTAAGCGGATATTTTGGGGACACAGAATGTTTTTTTCTGTACTATTGTACGAGTAGATTTTAATTTTAATGTGGTGACTTAAAAATTTTAAGTTTGGTGTAATTTAAGAGTTTATTTTTTGATTTTAAGCAGAAATTTTGGGGAGATTGATTTTTTTTTTTTTTTTTCACCGTGTTTTAGATAATGGGTTAAGCGGGTATTTGGGGACATAGAATGTTTTTTTTTCAGTACTATTGTACGAGTGGTTTTCAATTTTAATGTGGCGACTTAAAAATTTTCAGTTTGGTGTAATTTAAGAGTTTATTTTTTCGATTTTAAGTGGAAATTTGGGGAGATTGATTTTTTTTTTTTTCCACTGTGTTCTTACATGATGAGTTAAGCGGGTATTTTGGGGGAAATTATTATTTTAGACTAATCATTCACGAAGGATATTTTGCAGATATAAATGTTTAATAGGGGGAGTTTAACTTTTTTGCAATGAGATTGACGTGCGCTCGTCGACCTAACCGTATGGAGTTTGTAATTTTCTTTGAATCATGTGTGCATACTGGCTTAGACTATCTTAGAAAGACTTCCACCACCTTTATCTCCACCAAGTCATAAATAACACATGCTGGTAATGGGAATTTGAGAATATTAACTTTAAACATTAATTTAATGAAGGAACTTTAAAATTATTTCGAGTACTATTTTTAGTTAACTAAGTTATACACTTGATATTTTAGATTAGTTAAAAAATAACATTAAAATTTGAATGAGAAAATATGTTTCAAAATGGGATTTTACGTACTAACATTTATTTGCGCTCGTTGACCTAACCGTACGGAGTTTGTAATTTTCTTCGAATCATGTGTGCATATTGGTTTAGAATATCTTAGAAAGACCTGAATAACCTTTATCTTCACCAACCGTCATAAATAAAACATGCTTGTAATGGGAATTTGAGAATAATAACTTTAAATATTAATTTAATGAAGGAACTTTAAAATTATTTCGAGTACTATTTTTAGTCAACTATGTTATACACTTGATATTTTAGAATAATTAAAAAATAACTTTAAAATTTGAATGAGAAAATATGTTTTAAAATGGGATTTTACGTGCTAGCATTCAATCGCACTCGTCGTCATAACGGTTTGAAATATGTGGTTTCCTTCGAACCTTGGTGAAAATGTTATTGAATTGATTATTATTTTGTGTGTGTGTGTTGTATGTATGTGCGTGTATGTATGTATGTGTTGTATGTATGTGCGTGTATTGTATGTATGTATGTGTGTTGTATGCATACATGTGTGTTGTATGTATGTATGTATGTGTGTTTCATGTATGTATGTGTGTGTCGTATGTATGCGTATGTTGTATGTATGTGTGTGTATGTATGTTTGTGTGTTGTATGCATGTGTGTGTATATGCGTGTGTTGTATGTATGTATGTATATATGTATGTATGTGTTGTATGTATGTATGTGTGTGTGCGTTGTTTGTATGTGCATGTTGAATGTATGTGTATGTATTTTTTTTTTTTGCCGATAGGTGTGATCTTTAGCTGAAAGTGACCTAGGGTCAAAACTTTTACCCAGGAATCGCCACGGGGAGGCAGATCACATGATTCCCGTATTGCATACATTCACATACATTATTTCGAGCGATATTTTTAATGAAACATAATATGCAATTGAATTTGTAGAATAACTAAAAAATAACTTTAAAATTTAAATGAAAGAATGTTTCAAAATGGAATTTTATGTACTAATATTTAATCGCGCTCGTCGGTTTTTACTGTTTGGACTTTGTCATTTTCCTTTAACCTTGGAAAACCTTGCGTCAATAAGGATATTTCAGAAAGACCCCCACTTTGGGTACTCTTTTAAAATAATATTTGTAATGAGATGTGTTCGCGCGCATCGGCCTAACTGTTTGGAGTATCAACATAAAATCATCAAATTAATACAAAATATTTCAAATAGTAAGAAAATGAAAGATTAAAACCGCCAAATAAGAGCAAAATACTTCAAGCAATGAGAAAATAAATGTTTAAAATCGACAATTTAACATTAAATATTGCACAAAATAAAAAAAACGAAAGATTAAATTCGCCAACTCAAAATGAAATCTCATGCAATTAGAATAAAAACATTAAAAAAATCGCCAAATTAAAAGATTATTCTTATCTCACAATAAATAATGTGAAAGACCTACTCAAAAATTCCAGTTGAAGAAAGTTTTCGTTCAGAATCTAATTAAAACTTCTAAAGATTTGGAATATCACATAAAAAATTTTAAGCAAAAAATTTTTCGAAGTATCAACATCAAAGATTAATTTTTCTTATGAATTTTATAATGCTGTTCTAATAATTGACCTTGCAAAGAAAGATAAACAATGATTCACCAGTTGCTTGATAAGACTCAACCCAGAAAAAGACGAATTCCCCCAAAATTACTCTTAATATTTGAATTCAGTCCAACATTAATCTTCCAAGGTTTTATATAAAAATTAACATGCAATCGGAAATACTT
The DNA here is from genome assembly GCA_964019185.1 of Maratus speculifer. Lineage (NCBI taxonomy): Eukaryota > Metazoa > Arthropoda > Arachnida > Araneae > Salticidae > Maratus > Maratus speculifer. Next base: position 6,356,821 of record OZ025298.1, on the reverse strand, counting down.
CAAATGAATTTACAATAATAATAATATCAATAATATGTCAAAATTTTCTTTAGTAAGTTTATTTAATAAGAATATTATTAAAACTTGTCTCAGTAAGTAATCTGTAGTAAACATACTAAAGTTTAAATTATCCCACCCGAATAACTATTCGCTTAATTTTTAATTTAATTAATATCATTATCATATAAAATAATTATGAGCTGTAAGTGTAAGCAATTTTTAATGTAGAGAGAACTTTTCACATGGGTAATTTTTCACTGTTAGGACAATTAAAAATTAAATAATAATAATAATAATAATTCTTCAGTAATTTTCAACTGATCTTAATGAATTTTAAGAGTCTCTTTAAAATATAAATATTACATTTTTAGAAGACTAATCTTAATGTTAAATTATAACTCTTCAACTCTTTTTAACACACTTTAGGTAAGTACAATAGAATATTAATTTTTTCAACATAAATAAGAAATGACTATTTCATAATAAAAATGATTTTTAAGGATAATGTGATGGATCATTTATTGCTAGCAAAATCGCGATATTTTATTTACAATTAATGTTAAGAATAAAACATAAGAAGTAAATTGACTTACTTAAATTCGTTTTACTATCAATAGTTGAACACGTTAGAAACCATACTTCATAACCAGTCAGTGACAATATACTGAATGAATGAATCAGACTGTTGACCCCACGCCTTATCTTTAACGTTATTTCCCAATACTATGAATCATGAGATAACTTAAAATGTCACGTTCATATATGAAATTAAGACTTATGTTAATGAATTTACTTTATTCATATGGAATATAATTAATATAATATGCAATTAAAAAGGGACTTAACTTATTTGATACGTCATAATTAAGAATTTAATTAAATCCTGAATTTAATTTTTTTAAATCTTATTAATAGAATAGAATTGAAATTCTTTTCATCATTTTCAAGAAACACACATGTTATCGAATACTTAATAGATTATTTTTCTTAATGAATGTGTAATTAACATTTTTAAAGGATTTTTTCTAATTAATTAGTGTTTAATTAAAAATTTCATAATTAAACTAAATATATAAAATAAAAAGGGAATTCTTTTCAAAATTTTCAAGAAACACTAAATTATTATTAAGCAATATTTTGAATAACTACAAACTTTAATCCTGATGAGTCATCACTGTGAATGATCTTTTCTTCTCATATGTTATAAAAACAAGTTTAAGTACCCAAATTTATTGATATATTTCATTGTGTGTTGGTTCCTTCTTTACTAATCTCGTTAAAATTATTCATTTACCAATGATTTAAACTTCACTTTTTAAAGTTATTTATATAATATACTAACATTTGACTATTAAATATCAAATAATGGATATGCACTTTTTATACTCACATCTTACAATGTAATTAGTAACCAAATGTAATGATTTTTAAGCATGTCTTCTTAATTTTTTTTTAAATGAAAGACTATCACAGTTGAATATTTAGCTTTCTGTTTATAACTTTATCGAGAAATATATAATGCATACCACACGATTTCATTAAATGAATCACAATACATTTCAAACTTCTCATTTTCAATGTTTTATACTAGTGTTTATCAAATAGGTGTTTATTCTGAACAATCATTACTTAGTATATTGATGAAAAGTTTGTGTTGAACGGTTTTTAACTTAAATGGTGTGAGAGAAGGATATATTAGGACAGAAGTTATTAAATATAGAGTCTTTAAAGTTTATACCCGTGCAAGAATTGGCATTTCAAGAAACAAAGTTGTGTCACATTTGAAAGCATTCTTTATATTCGAAACGCACACGTGATCACGATCACATCACTGAAAAGCATAGAGAAGCTGTTTATGTTGTATATAATTTGAATTTTCATTAACACAATATTATAACCGAAGTTTTTCGACAGTTTGAAAAATTATGATGTTCAACGTCTGCACACGTTAACACAGAATAAGATTAGCTTATGCCCTTTCGATGATAAGCGTTATTTGCAGGTAAGATGTATTAACATAACAAAATTTTCTTGGTAATTTTACTCGCAGGTTTCGAAACCACAAACATCTGATCATACTTCTCATTTTTAACACGCGACACTAACCATTGGGCCATTAAAGCCCGTAATTTAGTAATTAATAATTTAATACTTAATAATTAATTAATAAGATTAATTAACAAAGCACTGGTCATGTGATATACATCACGTGACCAGTTGATGACATATGTTCTCTGACGTCACTTATCTTAAGATAAGACTATCTGATAACATTTTCTGATAAGGACTTTGAATCTCTCATTTCTTCCTAAACCTTGGAGCGAGTCGGACGTGTATTTGTGAAAGTGTAATTTTCATGCATAATTAAATTGAAATACTTTAATAATAAAGACACATTTAACATTGTATACTCACCTAATCCAACACTTTCACAAATACACGTCCGACTCGCTCCAAGGTTTAGGAAGAAATGAGAGATTCAAAGTCCTTATCAGAAAATGTTATCAGATAGTCTTATCTTAAGATAAGTGACGTCAGAGAACATATGTCATCAACTGGTCACGTGATGTATATCACATGACCAGTGCTTTGTTAATTAATCTTATTAATTAATTATTAAGTATTAAATTATTAATTACTAAATTACGGGCTTTAATGGCCCAATGGTTAGTGTCGCGTGTTAAAAATGAGAAGTATGATCAGATGTTTGTGGTTTCGAAACCTGCGAGTAAAATTACCAAGAAAATTTTGTTATGTTAATACATCTTACCTGCAAATAACGCTTATCATCGAAAGGGCATAAGCTAATCTTATTCTGTGTTAACGTGTGCAGACGTTGAACATCATAATTTTTCAAACTGTCGAAAAACTTCGGTTATAATATTGTGTTAATGAAAATTCAAATTATATACAACATAAACAGCTTCTCTATGCTTTTCAGTGATGTGATCGTGATCACGTGTGCGTTTCGAATATAAAGAATGCTTTCAAATGTGACACAACTTTGTTTCTTGAAATGCCAATTCTTGCACGGGTATAAACTTTAAAGACTCTATATTTAATAACTTCTGTCCTAATATATCCTTCTCTCACACCATTTAAGTTAAAAACCGTTCAACACAAACTTTTCATCAATATACTAAGTAATGATTGTTCAGAATAAACACCTATTTGATAAACACTAGTATAAAACATTGAAAATGAGAAGTTTGAAATGTATTGTGATTCATTTAATGAAATCGTGTGGTATGCATTATATATTTCTCGATAAAGTTATAAACAGAAAGCTAAATATTCAACTGTGATAGTCTTTCATTTAAAAAAAAATTAAGAAGACATGCTTAAAAATCATTACATTTGGTTACTAATTACATTGTAAGATGTGAGTATAAAAAGTGCATATCCATTATTTGATATTTAATAGTCAAATGTTAGTATATTATATAAATAACTTTAAAAAGTGAAGTTTAAATCATTGGTAAATGAATAATTTTAACGAGATTAGTAAAGAAGGAACCAACACACAATGAAATATATCAATAAATTTGGGTACTTAAACTTGTTTTTATAACATATGAGAAGAAAAGATCATTCACAGTGATGACTCATCAGGATTAAAGTTTGTAGTTATTCAAAATATTGCTTAATAATAATTTAGTGTTTCTTGAAAATTTTGAAAAGAATTCCCTTTTTATTTTATATATTTAGTTTAATTATGAAATTTTTAATTAAACACTAATTAATTAGAAAAAATCCTTTAAAAATGTTAATTACACATTCATTAAGAAAAATAATCTATTAAGTATTCGATAACATGTGTGTTTCTTGAAAATGATGAAAAGAATTTCAATTCTATTCTATTAATAAGATTTAAAAAAATTAAATTCAGGATTTAATTAAATTCTTAATTATGACGTATCAAATAAGTTAAGTCCCTTTTTAATTGCATATTATATTAATTATATTCCATATGAATAAAGTAAATTCATTAACATAAGTCTTAATTTCATATATGAACGTGACATTTTAAGTTATCTCATGATTCATAGTATTGGGAAATAACGTTAAAGATAAGGCGTGGGGTCAACAGTCTGATTCATTCATTCAGTATATTGTCACTGACTGGTTATGAAGTATGGTTTCTAACGTGTTCAACTATTGATAGTAAAACGAATTTAAGTAAGTCAATTTACTTCTTATGTTTTATTCTTAACATTAATTGTAAATAAAATATCGCGATTTTGCTAGCAATAAATGATCCATCACATTATCCTTAAAAATCATTTTTATTATGAAATAGTCATTTCTTATTTATGTTGAAAAAATTAATATTCTATTGTACTTACCTAAAGTGTGTTAAAAAGAGTTGAAGAGTTATAATTTAACATTAAGATTAGTCTTCTAAAAATGTAATATTTATATTTTAAAGAGACTCTTAAAATTCATTAAGATCAGTTGAAAATTACTGAAGAATTATTATTATTATTATTATTTAATTTTTAATTGTCCTAACAGTGAAAAATTACCCATGTGAAAAGTTCTCTCTACATTAAAAATTGCTTACACTTACAGCTCATAATTATTTTATATGATAATGATATTAATTAAATTAAAAATTAAGCGAATAGTTATTCGGGTGGGATAATTTAAACTTTAGTATGTTTACTACAGATTACTTACTGAGACAAGTTTTAATAATATTCTTATTAAATAAACTTACTAAAGAAAATTTTGACATATTATTGATATTATTATTATTGTAAATTCATTTGAAGTATTTCCGATTGCATGTTAATTTTTATATAAAACCTTGGAAGATTAATGTTGGACTGAATTCAAATATTAAGAGTAATTTTGGGGGAATTCGTCTTTTTCTGGGTTGAGTCTTATCAAGCAACTGGTGAATCATTGTTTATCTTTCTTTGCAAGGTCAATTATTAGAACAGCATTATAAAATTCATAAGAAAAATTAATCTTTGATGTTGATACTTCGAAAAATTTTTTGCTTAAAATTTTTTATGTGATATTCCAAATCTTTAGAAGTTTTAATTAGATTCTGAACGAAAACTTTCTTCAACTGGAATTTTTGAGTAGGTCTTTCACATTATTTATTGTGAGATAAGAATAATCTTTTAATTTGGCGATTTTTTTAATGTTTTTATTCTAATTGCATGAGATTTCATTTTGAGTTGGCGAATTTAATCTTTCGTTTTTTTTATTTTGTGCAATATTTAATGTTAAATTGTCGATTTTAAACATTTATTTTCTCATTGCTTGAAGTATTTTGCTCTTATTTGGCGGTTTTAATCTTTCATTTTCTTACTATTTGAAATATTTTGTATTAATTTGATGATTTTATGTTGATACTCCAAACAGTTAGGCCGATGCGCGCGAACACATCTCATTACAAATATTATTTTAAAAGAGTACCCAAAGTGGGGGTCTTTCTGAAATATCCTTATTGACGCAAGGTTTTCCAAGGTTAAAGGAAAATGACAAAGTCCAAACAGTAAAAACCGACGAGCGCGATTAAATATTAGTACATAAAATTCCATTTTGAAACATTCTTTCATTTAAATTTTAAAGTTATTTTTTAGTTATTCTACAAATTCAATTGCATATTATGTTTCATTAAAAATATCGCTCGAAATAATGTATGTGAATGTATGCAATACGGGAATCATGTGATCTGCCTCCCCGTGGCGATTCCTGGGTAAAAGTTTTGACCCTAGGTCACTTTCAGCTAAAGATCACACCTATCGGCAAAAAAAAAAAATACATACACATACATTCAACATGCACATACAAACAACGCACACACACATACATACATACAACACATACATACATATATACATACATACATACAACACACGCATATACACACACATGCATACAACACACAAACATACATACACACACATACATACAACATACGCATACATACGACACACACATACATACATGAAACACACATACATACATACATACAACACACATGTATGCATACAACACACATACATACATACAATACACGCACATACATACAACACATACATACATACACGCACATACATACAACACACACACACAAAATAATAATCAATTCAATAACATTTTCACCAAGGTTCGAAGGAAACCACATATTTCAAACCGTTATGACGACGAGTGCGATTGAATGCTAGCACGTAAAATCCCATTTTAAAACATATTTTCTCATTCAAATTTTAAAGTTATTTTTTAATTATTCTAAAATATCAAGTGTATAACATAGTTGACTAAAAATAGTACTCGAAATAATTTTAAAGTTCCTTCATTAAATTAATATTTAAAGTTATTATTCTCAAATTCCCATTACAAGCATGTTTTATTTATGACGGTTGGTGAAGATAAAGGTTATTCAGGTCTTTCTAAGATATTCTAAACCAATATGCACACATGATTCGAAGAAAATTACAAACTCCGTACGGTTAGGTCAACGAGCGCAAATAAATGTTAGTACGTAAAATCCCATTTTGAAACATATTTTCTCATTCAAATTTTAATGTTATTTTTTAACTAATCTAAAATATCAAGTGTATAACTTAGTTAACTAAAAATAGTACTCGAAATAATTTTAAAGTTCCTTCATTAAATTAATGTTTAAAGTTAATATTCTCAAATTCCCATTACCAGCATGTGTTATTTATGACTTGGTGGAGATAAAGGTGGTGGAAGTCTTTCTAAGATAGTCTAAGCCAGTATGCACACATGATTCAAAGAAAATTACAAACTCCATACGGTTAGGTCGACGAGCGCACGTCAATCTCATTGCAAAAAAGTTAAACTCCCCCTATTAAACATTTATATCTGCAAAATATCCTTCGTGAATGATTAGTCTAAAATAATAATTTCCCCCAAAATACCCGCTTAACTCATCATGTAAGAACACAGTGGAAAAAAAAAAAATCAATCTCCCCAAATTTCCACTTAAAATCGAAAAAATAAACTCTTAAATTACACCAAACTGAAAATTTTTAAGTCGCCACATTAAAATTGAAAACCACTCGTACAATAGTACTGAAAAAAAAACATTCTATGTCCCCAAATACCCGCTTAACCCATTATCTAAAACACGGTGAAAAAAAAAAAAAAAAATCAATCTCCCCAAAATTTCTGCTTAAAATCAAAAAATAAACTCTTAAATTACACCAAACTTAAAATTTTTAAGTCACCACATTAAAATTAAAATCTACTCGTACAATAGTACAGAAAAAAACATTCTGTGTCCCCAAAATATCCGCTTAACCCCTTATTAAAAACACGGTGAAAAAAAAAAAAAAAAAAAAAATCAATCTCCCCAAAATTTCCGCTTCAAATCAAAAAATAAATCCTTAAACTAAAGTTCACCGAAAAATTCCCTTCATTATTTTTTACTCATTATTTTTAATTATCATTTTTAATTATTACCTTCATTATTTTTACTCAATATTTTTAATTACTTTTTTATTAATTACTAATTATCGTTAATTGCTGTTATTCACTTCTTAAATTCCACTACGTACTACACTTGACTAAAAAATACCGCTCGAAAAATTCTAAGTCCCTTCATTATTTTTCACTTATTATTTTTAATTACTTTTTAATTAATTACTATTTTTAATTTAATATGAATCATTCATCTCTTAATCAACAGTCAAAAGAACCGCTCGTACTGAAGTATACTTAAAAAATTTATCCCCCTTTTACCCCTCTCTTATAGCATAAAATATTCAAATTTCACGAAAAAAAATTTAATCCCCCCCTTTTAACCCCTTCTCTTATAAGACGATGCCAGGAGGAGGATTGAGGAGGAGGATTGAGGAGGAGGAGGTGTGAGGGAGGTGTGAGGAGGAGGCTTGAGGAGGAGGTTTGAGGAGGAGGAGTCCTCCTCCCTCCTCCGATCCTCAATCCTCCTCCTGGGGCCGGACTGTCATTTTTCCCCTACTATTGTCTTCCTTCTAACATATGTTTAAATTGCTTTACAGAAAGATATATTCCCAGTAATTCTCGATCATAGGTACTATAACTTTTCTGAGCATTACTTAATTTTTTTGAAAAAAAGGCTAATGGTTTCCAGCAGCCTGCTTCAAATTGTTGTAAAACTGCACCTATGGCAAAATCAGAAGCATCACAAAAGAGAGATAATGGAAGATCAGGATTAGGATAGGTCAATAAAGCAGCATTTGCTAGGTCTTCTTTACATTTTTCAAATTTTTCTTTTGTTTCATCTGTCCACGGAATTTTTCTTTTGTCTTTCTTTTTCGCCCCTTTTAAATACTCATGAAGTGGTGCTTGATTTTCAGCAGCATTTTTTATGTATCTTCTATAAAAATTCACCAGACCAAGGAAAGTTCGTAATTCGTGGATTGTTTCCGGTAACTTATAATTTTTAATTACTTCTACTTTTTCTGGAAGGGGTTTTGAACCTTCAGGAGTAATCATGTATCCTAAAAATTGTAGCTGGTTTACACCAAAAACTGATTTTGCAATATTTAAACGAAGGCCATATTGATCCAATCTTGAAAAAACTAATTTTAGATGTTCTGTGTGTTCATCTTCCGTTGAAGAAGCTATTAAAATATCATCTAAATATGGGAAAACGAAGTCCAATCCGAAAAATACTTCATTAATGAAACGCTGAAACGTAGATGGAGCATTCCGTAATCCAAAATTCATCACATTATATTCAAATAATCCAAACGGCGTTATTATCGCTGTTTTTTGCTTATCCTCTTCTGCAATGGGAATCTGAAAATAGGCCTTAAATAAGTCAATTTTTGAAAATATTTTCTTTCCTTTTAATATATGCTGAAAATCTTCTATTCTGGGAATAGGGTAACGGTCGGGAATGGTTCGAGCATTAAGGCGTCTGTAATCCCCGCACGGTCTTAAACTTCCATCTTTTTTGTTAACTAAATGAAGTGGACTAGCCCATGGTGATTTGGATGGTCTAATTATATCATTATCCAACATAAACTTGAATTCTTGTTTTGCTAAATTTAATTTTTTTGAGTCTAATGGGCGAGGTTTTGAATAGGCAGGAGAACCTTTAGTATCAATATAATGCTTTACATTGTGTTTGGAATTGCATATTAAAAGATTTGGCTTCGTTAAATTAGGATATTGTAATAACAGATGTGCATATTGAGAATTTTTGTCAGTTGTACTTATGCTATCAGCACTTGATACACACATGACATCGCTTTTAACAAAAAGGTTAGTAACACCATCTATTAATTTTTTATTATGTATATCAATAAGCAATTTAAATTTATTAAGGAAATCTGCACCTAAAATTGCTTTGTCTACTTTTGCTATTACAAAAGGAAATTGATATTGTCTACGTAATCCCAAATCTAGTGTTAAAATTTTGAAACCAAATGTAGGAATTATTGAACCATTTGCTGCATACAATTTGAAAGAGTTACATATTTTATGTTTGGATGAAGCAGGAATAATTGATAAATCAGCTCCACTATCAACAAGAAAGCGTAAACCGGTTGTTTTGTCTTTAACAAATAAACGGTAATTACGGCAATCTTTAAATTCTTCAGCAGCAGAATTTGCCGCTAAAACTACTGCTGATCGGAGTTTTCCGATTTTTTCCAGCTGCATGGACTTTTACATTTATTAGGATAACACTGATTACCAAATTTAAAATGGTAGTAACAATATTTCCCATTTGGATTAAAGCGTTTTCTCGATTGACTTCTACTTTTATTTCGTTTAGTACCAGATTTCCGAATTTTACTTCTGGATTGCCTCTCAATTTTTAATGCCGAAATCTGGTTTTCCAACACAGAAATTTTCTCAAGTATTTTACTCATAACAGAAGAATCTGAACTCGCAGAATAAATTTCTGTTGAAGAGCTCATTTCAAAAATTTTATCTGCCATTAGTGATAAATTATCTAAATTTTCACTGCTTACAATTAGAATATTTTTTATTGACTCTGGTAATTTATCAAGAAATAAAGTTTTCAAAACCTTTTCTGGTATATTATTTCCACTGAGCGATTTCATTTTAAGCAGTAGTTGGCTTGGCTTCATATCACCCAATGAAATTCCCGTAAGTAATTTCTTTAGTGATTTTTCCTCACTCTCTTTAAATGTATTTAAAAATCTTTCTTTAGCGGCGGTATATTTATCATCCCGATTACTTTGGATAATATCCCATACATTTTCAATGTATTTAGGGTCTAACTGAGCCACTAAATGATTGAATTTTGTTTCTTCATTTATAATATTTACAAGGGAAAACTGAGCATCAATTTGGAAAAACCATATTTCAGGATTATCTTCCCAGAATGGAGGAAATTTGACGCTTACCTTGTTTGCTTCAGGAACATTGTTTGCTTCAAGAATCACATTTGTAGACGTTTTCGTTGATTCTTGCGTCATTTTTCAATGCGTTAATGTCCAAAGTAGGGTCACCAGATTTTGTAAGAGAGAGCCCGGTATTACGCTTATTTCTATTTACGCGTATCAAATAATTAATTGATTAAAATCATTATATTTTACTTAATATCAAAAAAACTAATTAAAATAATTTTACTATATTAAATTACTTGTAAAATAATAATAAATAGAACGCCTTCAGCATATCAACAAAAAACAACATTTTTTATTCTTTTTTTAACAACAATATCGTCCGCCTTTATGTTGCCAACAAATGAACGGAATTTTCACAAGTTCATGGAGGCTACAAATGCTTAATTTTGAAGGATTTTCACTCTCGCCAACGTTACGTACGTTTTTAAGCCAACTGGTGTCTATATATCCTCAATATCTATAACTGTTTCATCTAATGTTAAACCTTGGGATTTATGAATTGTAACAGCAAAAGCTAACTGCAGAAGAAATTCTTTCCTTGAACAATTTATGCTTCCATTTTTCCAGAATTTAATTATTGGGGGAATTGGTACGCACCAATTCTTATAAGTTAAATTATTGTAGTATTCAAATTTATCCATGATTATTCGCGATATCCGGTCTGGTGGCTTGTGATTTTCTTTATTACGTGCAACAAAGTCTAAAGTCCCGTTCACTAAATCTTTTTCGGTCCACAAATAAGAACGTAACATTATTTTAGATCCAAATGATAAAGTAAGAAATGGTTAAAGTCAATTTGTCGTTTCTGAATCGGCCAACTTTGCTTTAGTACATTTATAAAGAGCTTGAATCGAGGCAACAACTTCACGCTTCAATTCTTTTAATTTTTCATTTATATAACAGTTTTAACAATTAATTTTATTTGTTTACAATTCTTTTGTTGCCACTTTACAAAAAAAAGAAATAAATAAAAATTCACAATACATTTATTTTAAAATGTTTAAGTGTCATCTGTGCAAACGATTTTGCTGAATAATGAAAACATATTGTATTTATTAAATTAATCCCGATTCTATCTATTACTACTTACTCCATGATTTATATTTTTTCTGAAAATATACGCGTTTCATTTTTTATTTATTTGCTAAAATGCGTCCGTATTGGAAATGCATGTAAACTAAATTAATTAAAATAATAATTTTTTTGACGTTTTACTGTAAAAAAAATTATATTCTGCAAATCTACAGATCATAATTTATTTTTGTGTTTAATTTGAAGTTAAAATATTGAATAGTTTTTTTGTAAAGCGTACGACAAAATGTAATTTGAGTGGCCTAGTAGAGGATTCGCTTCGCTCATCCTAATTATATATAGAGTATAGATACATTAATAATATTTTATATTTATATACTTTTTATAGTTTTGTATATCCTCAAATGTTGAAGACCGCAACCACATTGATTGATTTAATGCAAAAAATAAATAAATAAATGAAAATAAACAGGATATGGAACTTTTTCCACTATGTAATAGAGTTGTAAGCTATTGTAAACAATTTTTATCTTTTCTCAGTCTGTCGCATCAGTTAACTCGATACCAAATGTTCACTTTAATACCATTTATTCACAGATATTGTTTCTTTACGAAAAAACGGAGAAAAAGCTTTTATTACAAAATTCGACTATAAGAGCATGTGCCAATCTCGTGCGTTCGAACAGCAAAAATGTACAGTCGGCCCTCGTTAATTCGAATTCGTAAGGACTACAAGAAGTGTTCGAACTATCCGGAGTTCGAAATATGGAAACTATGAGAGGAAAAACTATTTTTAAAAAGTAAGATTATAAATAAATTAATGTTACGGTATATTTAAAATTTGTTTCGGCTCATTAGAATGTAACTTAATTTTAAATTACAAGATATATATATACATAAACTGATTATGGGATTAGGAAATAGCACAATGGATTAAGGGTTGGAGGTGTCACCGGTGGAAAGATGAGGCACTAAGACATCAAATATCAGATGCATGGAATTATATGTATACTCGTTCAGATCAATTCTAACAAAAGTGAAAGAAAAAAGTTATTTCAATGATCTGAAGTCCGTGAGAAAGTAATTTAAAATATCTTGTAATCTGAGTTTGCGTTAGTTCGAATTTTAAAAAAAGTCAAGAGAAAATGAGTTCGAATAAATGCAAAATTTTAACCTTATTCTGCCTTTGAAAATTTCTGGACTTCATGTTCAGTTCGAATTAAAGAAATATTCGAACTATACTGTTTCGAATGTACGAAAGACGACTGTATTTAGAATTGTGATAAAATTAGCCAGATAGGATTTGAAAACAGCCTTAAAAATGTAAAGTATTTATCTAAGCGGAAATATTGGGTCTATTTGTGTTTACTGTCCTGTAACAAAATCAACATATTTTTCCTGATAGATAAAATAGCTATGTGATGTTTAAACTTGTTTTAACATTTATCATGAAATGACGATGACATTTGAACAAAAAATTTCCTGCACAAAACTATAGAATCAATTTCAACCGAATTTCTTAATTATTCTGCTTTATAACATAATTTATTAACCAGTATTGTCAAAAGAAATATGTAAAAAAATCTTTTCTTTAATTTAGAAAAAAATTACATTCAAACATATATGCATAAAACAAAAATCATAAATATTATACATTAAATACATTAAATACATAAATTATTGCTTTGTCCACAACATTTCAGATTCGTAAATATCTTCTGAATATTTTATATAAAAAATCTATAAATCTATAAAATAATTGGAACCTATTTTTATAAATGAACCTGGGTTATAGAATAATTTATCACTCAGTATTTTAATGAAAAAGGGAGTTCCATATCCTGTTTTGTTATTGGCTTTAAATGAATCGACTTGGTTGTCTTTGGGATTGTTTTTTTTCTTACTACTGCAATGTAGTTTAGCCATTTGTTTTTTCATATTTTTGCATTTAGAATCTTTTCTTAGGAAAAATTATAACTCTTGTTTGAATTTGACATATGAAATATCTAAAATAATAAAAAGTGGGTACTACTAGGTTATACCGTCGACCCAAAAATTATCGCCAAACTATAAGATTAAATGCCAATAATGGATGATCGTGAATGTCACATTCAATGACATTATATACGATTCACGTGTTTAAAATGTCATTAAGTGATTTTTATCTCGACTTTTTATTTGTATTTGTATTAATATTCTACTAATTATTTGGTTTTTTTTGGTTTTTTTTTTGTTATTTAAAATAAAAATTATGTCAATATGCATAATTTGGCAATTAGTTTGGTGATTTGTATAATTTGGCGTAATGGGTCGACGGGATAACATAGTAGTACCAAAAAATGTATATAAGTATGTAGTACTTATTTATAAGGCATATATTATGTATTTATATATGTATACCGCTATAAATAATTACATACATATAGAAATATTTCAAAAATACATAGGCATGTAAAATTCCTATTTTTTAAACCCTTCTTAAAAATTTGATAGGTTGCTAAAATAGACTTTTGTTGCCAATTTCAATTATTTCGCCAATCGCGCCAACCGAAACAGGATATGGAACTCTTCTCCCAAAAAGTCATGTAAAAATATCGTTTCTTTAATTTCAGAAAATGTAAAAAAAAAAAAATTCAACTTTACATGGAAATAGAAACACATAAAATAAATATATAATTAATTTCTTTGCTCAGAACATTTTGAATTAGAAAACATCTGTAGGATAGTTTAAGCCTTTTGCCTACTTAACAGATATTTAAATAAATTTTCTTTAAACTACTAAATAGATAACTTCTTACTGCTCAACATTACCCCCCCCCCCCACCTTTAGTTATTTTTCATAGGTTTCGTTTGTCTCTGGTAGAGTGCCTTTTTATATCATAGTAGCGGCATGCTTAAAAGGCACATACTCAAATTGGGGTTTAATTTCCAAAATAAGGTAACCCTCATTTACAAAATCTACGAGAAGTGTTTGCCTATACGATTCCGATAAATGGGCGAACTTAATTCCCGATATTGTCAAATTAACTTGTCGATAATTTCATGCACAAAATGAAATTTCAATTCTATTTCCTTACATTTATTTCTATTACAGATGTGTTCTATTAGCTACAAGCACTTCTTACGTAAATGGAATTTAAAAGAACAAAACAAGAATCAATACAGATGAAAAACATTATACTTGGAAAGATTACCAAATGCTGTTTTTAAGAAATCAGTGAATCAAAAACGCATAATTCAACCTATGAAGCATGGCCAGACTATTTATCTTTCCTAATTTCATAACAGTTACCACAATATCACAAAATTAATATTTGGAAGACATACACACAGCTGAAAAAAATTTTGTTAACCGTGATTCTTTTAACTACCATCAATATAGATATTAAGTGTTACATAACTTATATTTTGTATTACATTTTACAAAAAAAATTACACAATATTATGACTGGAAATTAAGTATAAAAATAAATTATAATTTTTAATAAGGAAAAATTATAACTCTTGTTTGAATTTGACATATGAAATAAATATATGAAATATCTAAAATTGGAATATAAAATTGGAAATAATAAAAAATGGGTACTACTAAGTTATCCGGTCGACCAAAAAATTATTGCCAAAGTATAAGATTCTTATGCCAATAATGGATGATCGTGAATGTCACATTCGACATTATTTACGATTCACGTGTTTAAAATGTCATTAAGTGATTTTTATCTCGACTTTTTATTTGTATTTGTATTAATATTCTACTAATTATTATTATTATTATTTTTTTTTTTGTTATTTAAAATAAAAATTATGTCAATATGCATAATTTGGCAATTAGTTTGGCGATTTGTATAATTCGACGGGATAACATAGTAGTAACAAAAAATGTATATAAGTATGTAGTACTTATTTATAAGGAATATATTATGTATTTATATATGTATACCGCTATAAATAATTACATACATATAGAAATATTTCTAAAATACATAGGCATGTAAAATTCCTATTTTTAAACCCTTCTTAAAAATTTGATAGGTTGCTAAAATAGACTTTTGTTGCCAATTTCAATTATTTCGCCAATCGCGCCAACCGGAACAGGATATGGAACTCTTCTCCCAAAAAGTCATGTAAAAATATCATTTCTTTAATTTCAGAAAATGTAAAAAAAAAAAAAAAAAATAACTTTACATGGAAATAGAAATAGACTTTACAGAAAATACGCTTCTTAGGTTTGCACAATATTATTGATATATTTTTTTTTTACAGAAAAACCTTAATAAAACAATAATTCTGATTAATTTATTTTACACGTTTTTTCATTACAGACGCATTTTCGCAAATAAAAAAGGAAACACGGATATTTTCAGAATAAAAAACAAATCATGGATTATGGATAAAATCCCGATTAAATAAAATGTATTTTCATTATCACGATAACTTACGCATTTTTAAAAAAGTACATTTTTTTTTTTTTTTTTTTTTTTTTTTGTAAATTGGCAATAAAAGAATTGTAAACAAATAAAATTAATTGATAAAATAAATTCCTATCATAGATAAAGAAAATTCGTTATTTCGCTGAGTTAACGTTTCTAAAATTAAAATGCGTCAAAACATAAAATAACGTTTTTGCTTAATAAAGATGCAAAAATTCTGATATTCAAATATTTATCTTGTGAAATAATGCATCGCAAATCTAAACAAAGCATAGCTTTTGCTAGTTAATAATCCAAGCCTCCTGTGAAAAAAAATCACCCAGACTCATAAATTTGATTTTTTTAATCCCTTAACTCGTCGCCCGAACGGCTTTCGGGCAAGACGAATTTGCTTATTACATCATTTAAAGCTTTTTGACACCTTTATTTTTTAAGAAAATTTTCATACTATTGAAAGGCGGAAATGTTTAGATTAAATTTTAGGAATATTTTATTGTCTGAGCGAAGCGAAGTCTTATACACATAGTACGTAACGATATTAAAAGTAAAAAAAAATTCTTTCGTCAAGCAAAGCTCAGAAAATACTTATCGGATTTCGATTCTGTTTGTACCAGAAGGTACATATAAAGGTAACATGGTGAATGCACCTACTTTCAAAAATTAGTTCCAAATAGTTTAAAAGTTATATTAAAAAACTGATAAAAAAGCACAATTTATTTGCATAAATCGCAGAAATTTGGTGTGCGTCATTTTTCACCAGCTGGATATTTTCGTATACAACCGAATCAGGGTACATGGAGTAAATAGTAATTGTCTGAGCGAAACGAAGGCTAATACACATATAGTACGTAACGATATAAAAGTCAAGCATAATTCTTTCGTTAAGCAAATCTGAAAAAATAGATGTCGGATTTTGATTCTGATTGCATCAGAAGGTACATATGAGGGTAACCTAATGAATGCAATTACTCTCAAAAATTAGTTCCAAATAGTTTTAAAATTAAATTAAAAACTGATGAAAAACTCGATTTATTTGCATACGTCACAGATATTTGATGTGTGTCACTTTTCACCGGCTGGATGTTTCGTTAGATTCCAGAAATCGAGCACATAGGGCAAACAAAGTGCGCCAGCAATTTTCATTTAAGTACAATAAAACACATTTAAATTTAAGAAACAAATTGGAAAATAAATCTGTTTTATTATTACTATTATTTATTTATTTATATAAAAGAAAAAAGCCATAATATTTAGTAACTTAGTATTTGAGATTTTGCGATAATCTGTATAATAGCGTTTTGTAATCGCCATTAGCATCTTTATATTTTACGCGTGCAAATTGGAAACAATTCTTTCTTGTTTAAATAAAATACGAGTTTGATATGCATGCTTTAGATATTACTTTCAATCGTAGATTATATTCTGTTATTTTGCTTACATAGATTACTTAATATTATTTCTCATTAAGCAATCTGTGTTCCTCGGTGAATTTGCACGCATTTTGTTATGGTTAAATTTTATGAAAACATATATATGACACAGATGTCATATGCGCACTAAGTTGGCGCGATTGTAACAAAATGGCGATTTTCTGCCTCACATAGCAACCTGTTTATTTTGGTTCATCAATTTATTTAAAAAAAAAAACAATATTGGAAGTAATAAATAAACAGTTATAAATAATGGAACTACTTGGCTATCCCGTCGAACAATTTCGGTAAATTATACAAATCGCCAAACTCACAGCCAAATTATGCATATTGACATAATTTTCATTTTAAATAAAAAAAAGAAATAATTAGTATAATATTAATAAAAATAAAAATAAAAAGTCGAAATAAAAATCTCTTAATGGGGTTTTAAACACGTGTATCGCATTTAATGTCATTGAATGCGACATTCACGATCATCATTCATTATTGGTATTTAGACTTATAGTTTGGCGATGGTTTTTTGGGTCTACGGATAACCAAGTAGTATTTAAATAACAAACATAATAATAAATAGAATAAAAATATAAATGTCACAATAAATCGTAAATATTAACACATTCATAAACTTTCACCAAAACAAAGTTTTCACCAATCTGCGGGAGGAAAATCGCGCTATGTAATACGTGTGTGACATCCGTACCACATTTAAAAATAAGCATAAACGTTCATCAGGATGGTTTATGTATCTGTTCATATCTATTTGCAACAAATCTCACTTTCTTAAGTCCAAACTGATCGAAAGTTTATAAAAACGCCGAGGTAAGGATAATATTGGAAAAGTACCTATTGCAAATGTAAAATAATCAGTAGGTGTATCATATACGCATCGGGTTTAGAGCAAATTTGACGAAAATCGTTTTTGAATAATAGTTATATCTATATTTTTCAATTATTTTCTTTTTTTTTTAAAAAGGAAATAACAATAAATAAAAACACGATTAATTAATAAAAGAAAACTATTTATATAATTTAAAAAAAATAAATAAACAATTTATAAATGAATAAACAACAATAGCCGAGATAGAACGACAGACAAAATAACGTTTTTTTGGCACCAACTAGGTACATCCAGGTGAGTATATGACATCTGTGCGTCTTTTTAACACTCTCTAACAAAGTTGAAAAGTTTTCATGCTTTCGGTTTGTCTATCCGTCACGCCATCCATCCGCTTGGCCTTGCTCTAATACCCGTAACTATACGCTTATTTTAATGCAATTGGTAAACCTTATTAAGGTTACCTAGGTATGTTTGGTATATATGATGTATGTGGGATTATAGTTCCTAGAGGAGCACCAAAAGAATTTGATTACATTATAGTCTATGAGGAAGAAACTCTTACAGAGTATTTGAATGACATTACGCTGATGCAGATGTATTGAAACTGATATAAATCACAGAGTTTCACTACGATTACGTTAGAACAGGACATTCATAGCATTTTTAATCCAATTATAGGGACACACAAAAGAAATCAGCTACAATACTGTATTTTAGTAACAATTGCTTAAATGAGTTTTCCATTTCGGCATACGCTTTTAAATTTAACTATTCTTTAGGTACGTTCGTAATTATATAAATATGTAGGACCTACTGTCGTATCCGTCTGTCTGCCGCATACCACAACACACCAACCGAATCATTTGAAATTTTAAATGTATTTGGTGCCGAATTTTGTTGAGTTATTTAAAATTTTAGCGAAATTGGATATATAGTTCAGATACAGGGACAGTTAAAAGTATTGCATTACATTGCAGCTGATGGGTTGAAATAGCTACATGTGCTTTTTAATTATAACACCTGTCGAAACATAAAGAAATTGAAGAGCACAAGAATATAAATTTTGTACAATATGGCGCACAAAGAATACTTATTATTCATTTACAGCGTACCACAAAAGATTTCCGAACCATAATGGTAGGTTGGGTGGTGAAAATTATTTTTTCCACTCAAGAGATTTTAGAATTTGTCATTAAAAGGTCTTTTAAGTAATTTTTTTCAGGTAAAATTCCATAATCGAGTTCATTTTGGCGTATTTGAGCCTGCATGTTTTCCTGAAAAGAATGTGTTCAGATTTCTAAATTCTTTGTGATGATACTTTGGCTCAGTGGTGATCATCTCCTCCAAATACAATGACGCAAATACCCCTCACCCCCCAAAAAATTTTCATACTTTAATATTACCCCCCCCCCCCCCCAAACAGAATATTATTTGTATAATATATTCTATTTAAAATCTACATCACTTTCAAAAGATATTGAGTTGAGCATAGCAGAATGAGTTCTTATTGCCCTTATCAAAGAATTTAAAGAAAGAAAACACAAGAACATTTCTAGAAATTAAATGCTGAAAAAATTTAAAAGTGATATTTAAAAAAAAAAAAAAAAAAAAAAAAAAAAACAAGAATTTTTTAACAGTAAAAAATAAAGGAAATATTGAGAATTTAAAAATTATCCCCACAAAAAATGTACTTTTTTCCAAAATCCCTCTCCCCAAAGAAACTAAATTATATGACGCATCTTGCGTCACCAACCCCTCTCTGAGCACCCCTGCTTGGCAGCTCAAAGCTTATGCAGATGAAATATTCAAATCTCGTGTCATACCTTCTATTATGAGCATTGTCAATTCCGTGTATTTAATGTATGCTAAAGCGAAATACTGCTCAACTTCTTGAGAATAGGTTTGAAAAAAAAAAAAAAAAAAAAAAAAAACCCAGCGTATGTAATAGTTAACATGCATTACCCATTTAAATCGATTGATCATATCTGAAACACACTCAAACAACGCACCGTATTCCTTTTTGGCGTTTTCCGGATTTTTATGTATCACTTTTTAAAGAGAAAATTCCCTAAATTCTTATCGAGAACCTCATCGCATTAATAGAAATCAGATGTAGCTATTATACTGTTATATTTATTAACTATTCTGTATTAATTATTTTAAGGGGTCCACACACCATATAAAAAATTCTCTCTTTCTATTCAACCATCATGATTTGTGCCATTTTATGTTCTAAAATTGGTGTGGAGTGTCTAGTTATGTTCTTGACGTAATTTCAAAGAGTTCAAATTCAGATATAAGATATTTTAGTGTTTTATTATCTGTGTTATTTTTAATGTATTGCGTACTTCAATTATATACACATGCATGGCTGTTTTGCATAGTTTACTTACCCATTTTTTAACCGTGTATGCGAATTTATATAGAATATTTTGTAATTCTATAGTTCACTTTGGTCATTTCCGTCATTTGAACTTGTAGCAGTATACGGTCAATGAAAGGTAGCATCTTATTTTTTTCTTTTACTTTTCGCAAGTTATTATTAAACCTATGTTCTCAGCAATATCGCTCAGACTAACACCTCTGAGGGAAGTCCTAGTTTAAATAATAGCGGTGTGAATCCTTTATTTTTAATTTATTGAACGGTAAAGAATTAACCTGTTAAGAGGTTAAATGTGACATCATTCGTCTAAATGTTCTCTGAAAAAAATTTAATCTTATTTCAGGAGGTTGTTCTTCGGCAAATTGTTCTTTAATTTCTTTCAAAATGTTAATTGCATGCTGCATTCTATTACTGGTTCCAGCCTCGGAAATAAAGCTTTCTACAATTCGTTTAATTTGATGCTGACATCCGTTACGGTAAATGATTGTTAAGAATCCCTTTAAAGTTGCACCTCCGTCATCCGTATGAATAGCATTGAAAAGCAGTACTTTGATAATTATTAACATTGCTCTTGGATATGCATCTAGAATTCTTTTCCATTTCGGGAATCTGTTTGACAGTAAAGTACTAAGACATTCATTTGGATTAAGGCTGTTATTTTTAGCATTTCTTAAAAAATTCACAATATCCTTAAAATCACCCCATTCAATTGCAAGAGGCAACTTTTTCATGGTCAGTTTAACCCTGCTTTTCAGTGGTACATAAGCAAACGTTTCCAGCACTTTCTTCCGAATAATTTCATACTTATCTTCGTCGAGAATTTTAAAGGAATCATCAAACTCGCCTCTCGTGAACATAAAATCGATTGCGTTCTTGCCATCCTCATCGACAGCAGTTATTAATTTTTCTAAGATTTCTATCCCTAAACCAGAAGCGGTTTCTAGCAACAGTTTTATAAAATCCCCAGGGCCTTGTTGCGCTGCAATATGTAGAGCAGTGGTTTGTCGTTTTCCGTTCACAAGTAATCGTATCAGTGTGTGGTTATCATCATCAATCTCCTTAGCAGCATTCAATATTTTTTCAAATTTATTTTTACTAGCTAGAGAAACTGCGCTATTAAGAGCCGGTTCACCTTCCTCAGGTAGAAGCATGTTCTTAAGAGTTTCATTATTGTCTCCGATCGATTTGGCAGCAGCTATCAGCTTTTCGACAATATTACTGCTCCTTGCATGATATAGAGCATTGCCAAAATAATCACTATATAATAATATTTTTTTGAGTGACTTTTTCTCATGACGAAATTCTTGAAGTAAAAAATCGACCAGTTCTTCGTTTCCGTAAAAACACGCGTCACATAGAGCACTGTAACGCTCAGTAAGTATGAGGTCTAGTTTATTATTTGCCCTACTCCACAATTCTTTAAATAGTTGAACATTATCACCCTCTGTTGCTGCTGCTAATGTTACTAAAAATGCATTTTTTCCGCGATTGCTTAAACATTTAATAAATTCCTGCAATGTATTTTCTGAAATTCCTTTTGCGGCATTTAACAACACCTTAACTATTTCAACATCGCCTCTACAACATGCTAGATGCAATGGAGTTCCTTTAAATTCACCATCATTTTCATTTGTGCATTTCCCAATAGTAAAAAGAAGTTTCTTTAAAGCATCTGGATGTCTTTTAAGACTTTTCAGCAGAAACAACACTATATTTTTATTGCCTTCAGAAACGGCAATATGTAAAGGTGTTTTTTTGCCCTTTACGTCAATCAAAGGACTGTTCTTTTTGTCGACTAATTTTGCAACAATTTTCCCATAACGTTTGAGACTATTGTCTAAATCATCCTGTCCTTCTCCTTTTGTGGATTGTTCTAACAGTTTTTGAAGCTGGAAATCGATAAAAGTCCGTACTAATTGATAATCCGGCTTCAGTAAAGTAACTGTTAACAGATATTCTTGGTGATCTTCTTCTGGAACTGTTTTTATCCAATCTATAAACGCTTTCGAGGCAAAGAATTCTTCAAAAGTTTTATGAATGAATTCTAGATCGTTTCCTTGTGACTTCATAACTCCTACCAATAAATACATATCCTTAAATTCAGCTAAATATTGTTTTGGATTTACTTCACGAATTTTACATTGAGCAAAATTTTTATGATCTTCATCAAGCTGAAGCTTTGCACGTTCCTGTTGAACCAATACTCGAATGCCTGTTTTCTGAAAATAAACATCATACTTCCTCTTTATAAAGTTTTCGTACACTTCGCATACATCATTGGGTATATACTTTAAATCAGGAATTTCCTTGCTTCCTTTTTCTATCCAATTTTTAAAATCCCCTACTGCACCTTCAAGCAATAAATACAGTTGTAGAGGTGTTCCTATAAAGGTTGCTATATCACCTCTAAAAATGGATTTCATTTTGTTAATGAATGCACCTGTATAGAGATTAATTTTTTCATCGTTTTGCTTGTTATCGTCGGTATCAAAGAGCTCTGTGTAATTGTCCTTATTTAAAGTTAAATACAAGCGGTGTTGTAAATGGATTGATATGTATTGAGCATTTTCTGAGTCGTTCATCGGACTGAATTGAAAAGCAATTGTCGATAACTTCTTTTCCAAAAGTGCTTTAAAATGACAACGCGTCGTGATCCACAATTTTGCTGCAGTTTCTTCTTTTATAAACTCTATAAGCAGCAGTATCCGGTGTCTATCCTTTTCATCCAAGACTTCATCGAATCCATCAAAGATCAAAAGTAAAGGTTTTGCATGAAAATGTTTGCTTTTATCTAAGGCGATTTTCAAAAGACTTTTAGCTAAGTTATTATTTAAATTTAAATCGACTGTTGATAAAAATTTAATTACGTCAAGGGTACCAATGCCATACTTTTCAAATTCTTGATCTACACCAGCTTGTAAATGATCTCTTAATTTTATATTGATAACCCAATGTGATTTAGTAATAGAAGATTGTTCGATTTCTGTTTCATATAAATTTATGAGGGTCGTACTCTTACCCATGCCAGGATCGTCCGCAAAGATCACAGTTTTTCTGTCTTTAATTTTTGTGATCAATTTGTCTTCTTCAATTAAAAATCTTTCACTCTGCTTGTAGTCAATATACTTTTGCAAACGTTCCACTGAACCATGGGATTCGTACCAAACAAGCTGCTTTTCTTTAACCTCTATCGAATAAATAGTTTTGTTTTGCCCACATAACTGTCTAAACGTGGCTTCTGCATCACTTTTTTGTGAGAATATCCTAATTTTACGGTTATTTTCAAATTGTTCTTTTTCAGATTCATTTAATTCCATTAATTTATAAAATTTCTGTTTATCTTCTACACAATGGAAAATGAATGTCTCAGAAAGATCCTCTTTGATTAAATGTTCTTTTAAATCTTTCTTTATAATAACATTTTTAAATTTCCTTTTCAAATAAAAGTTTGGATCGTAAGTTTCCTGTAAAATTAATTTCATCGCATCATTTTCCCATTTTACGGAAATACAGAAAATGCGCTTCTTTGGATAACGGTGACAAAGACTCTGAAAATCTTTGTGTTTGAACTGGCCATCGGCTATTTGTATTTTACCGTCACTGCCGACATCTCCCAGCTGATCTTGAATTTTTTCTTTGCTCTTGCTCAGTCCTAAGAATTGAATCAGTTTATTTTTTTTGTCCTGTTTACTGGATCCAGATATCCCACTGATGACATACACGTCGTTTGCATCGTGGCCGTGCTCGCGTGACGTTAATCTGTGAACCAGAGTTTCCACGTTAATTTCTTCGTACATTTGGGCATAGGCACCTTCTAAGGTGCTCGTTTCTTCAGGCTTACTCCCCACTACCATTTCATCATTATTCAGAATTTTAACCAACGTCATCCCATCCATGACAATTTCCAGATTTGTTCCTTGAGATGAACTAGCTACATATGAAATCCAACTGTCGATTCCAGTTATATCACCTAAACTTACTCTTTTTTCTTGTTCCTGAAACAAAATCACTTCCTTTTTGAAAGGATTTTCCTTAGGCTCGAAATATTTTACGTCTATGACGTCATCTTCTAACATAAAGTTGTCTTTATTCTGTAAATCATGTTTAAATTTTTCTTGGAGATTGCCTTTCTCGTCGTTGGGTATAATAATAATTATCTTTTTATTGGGTTTGACATTGACTACGCTGTACACTTTTTTGTAAAATTCTTCCACATCCTGTTTGCTTACGGCATGTCTGTGTTCAATAACTAAAATCACATTTCTCTCTAATTCAAGCGCACTCGCAAGACTGTCTCTGTTTTCTTTACTCTTCAAAATATCGAAATTTGCGTAAATTCGTCCGTCCTCTGCAATATCATCTTTTTTACTGCTCAAATATTGCAATATTTTAATGGAACTCAATAAAGTCTGCGGGCTCTTAACGCAGAATATTTGAGCACTACTCGAAAAGAAGATATCTAAACATTTTTCTATTTTTTGCGTTTCCTTAAACTTGCCGAATTGCATGACCTCACTTTCGTACATTAGAGTCATCGCCGTCGCAAAAAATGATACGCCAATCTGCTGTTTTTGTTTCTCAATAAGTTTCACAATTTCTTCACCTGATGTCCACCCTTCTTCGAAATTTGCTGCTTCGTAGATTCCCAAATCCTGTTCCACATGCTCCTTTAATTCTGGAAATGTTTTGTCTAATTTATCTACGATTTCCTTCAATGAAGTGCTGTAGTTCCTGTCCACCATCGTATCTTGAACCGAACGTAAGATAATTGCCTCTAAATCCTCTACCCTCGGACGATTCACTATCAACACCAAACACTTTAAAAAGTCTTTTATATCCTCCTCTTCCACTGTCTTCCATTTAGATGGAACATTTATTTCTTCATCTTGTCCAGTTTCCCCGAAGTTAGGAGCAATTTTCCATTTTATTCCCTTTAAAAGTTTTTTCAGTTCATCATCACTCAAAGATTTTTTGGATGCATCGAGTTCTCTGATCGCTTCAAATAGTGCACTGCGAAGTTCTTGTTTTGATCCAGTTTCGTCATTTTCTAAAAATTCGTCTCTAAACTCGGCCTCACAATAGTTTTCGTTTTTCGTGTTCTTTCCGATTCGATTTAATTTTCGGATGACTTCCCCAGCTAAGGGGACGTGGTAATGTTTCAGAGGACTTGTATCATTTTTCATAATGTTTTTATCTCTATGGCTTTTCCATACTACATACGGGGCTAGTTCTCTCGCCAATCTGTGTAAATCGGAGCTCTTCATGAGTATGTCATGTAGATGTTCACTTACATTACAAATTTGATAAAAGTCTTTGGCCTCTTGTGATTTCACAGAGAAAAGCTTTTCGATGTCCTCCGGGGCTTCTCTCAACCTGAACCCCTTTCTTACCAACTCTTCTGCATCGAGACCGACATTCGTAAAAATGGCGACATATTTTATCGTTCCATTTTTAAGTTCTTCCGATGTGGCACTCCCGAGTTCCTCCCTCACACTAAGGAAAGAGATGAAGTACTTCTGCAAATTGAACTCCCTGCTCTTCCCACCACCCCTGCCGCGTTTTGCTCTGGCTGCTTCAGCGGAGAGATCTCGAGAATCGATTCGATGATGTCTTTGTATATGCTTCAACTGCACAAAGATAAAGTTTTTAGATCCATCCTCCTCCGTGTACCTGAAGACGTTGTCGTCGAATTTCATATCTCTCCCTAAACCGATTTCCCTGCCGATGGAGAAGTCGCGAAATTTAGCGTTGTCTTTCGAAAGTTCGTATCCATTTTTTGCAAGGAGTAACAATGACAGCTTTTCGTACACTCTTCCATCATCAGAACCTTTGACGCCTTTGTCATTTGCTGCAGAACTGTTATTGGACGTAGTTTGCGGAGAGGCCATATTGTCTTTCTTCTAGTGAATAGTGTTGAAAAGCCTCGAAAGAGTAGGATTTTATTGGTGGAGGAAGACAACAATGATTACCTGTCCACAGAGTTTAAAGTAAAATTTTGAAAAATTTAGAAAAATCTCGAAATTTGAAAGTTTTTGAAAAATTAAACGTCAATTTTCTTTTGCTTAGTTTGTGATGATTATGTTGTTATAAGAAATACCAAATGATAAGTTAGTAAAAAAAAGCGTAAATAAATTATAAAAACGAGCAAATCTGTATGAATAACTATCTAAAAATCTATTAAAATAAATAACTATCTATCAATCTATGTATAGAGAATAACTATCTATTAAAATAAATATGCTTTATGCAAGTATTTGTATCCGTACATGGCTAACTAACAAACATGCACCCCCCCAAAAATGTTACACAACTTTTTATCTAATTTAATTCCTATGAAAATTAACACGAAATCATGCTCTGAAAGATTTTATAATAGCAAAGCAATGACACAAGAAAATCTAATTTAACTTCAAAAAATCCATAGACGCGTACCTTAGCTTACTTTACGCATGAAAATTCATAGTCTGATCCATTTTCCCACATGTAATAGCTATCTATCTATCTATCTATCTATATATATATATATATATATATATATATATATATATATATAATACGACAATGCAATTATATGAACAAATAAAAATTGTTGAAATAAATTATACAAATAGCATTTTTTTTAATGAAGATGTCTTGATTTAAAATTTTCTCGCCACATAAGTTTCTCTAATCTTCTAGTCTTCTTAAGTTTCTTTTCTTGGAAAATTCCCGGTTATTTTGCGATTGTATTTTTAAGGTTGTAACTTTTAGTGCATCAACAAGCAATTTGAATATCATCTCACATTTTTTAAAAGTTTAACATTTTTTAGTATGTTTCTTTTTGTCAGTTAAACTATGAAGTTACAGTAGTCTTTTTCATCACATTTCTTGCTTTATAATTTGTCAAAAGTTGCATACGGACACTTGCTTTTTCTTGCAGGTATTGCTTCTGAAGTCAACAGATTTTTTTACCTTCACAAAAACTGTTTTTCTACTTATTTCGTATAAAAGATGGGATGAATCCTACTCTAATTGTGAGCAACTTTTTCACTTGTTAACTTGACGCCATTTCCCTTCATTGTTGTTTCCTTTACTCTTTATTTTTCCTGCAATTAAAAGACATACAATTGAGAGATTGTTTTAAATCATGGACATAGAATATGGCATCTAAAGAACTAATAAAATGATGTGGTATTGACTGGCATAATTTACACTTCCGCATAGTTTTCGTATTTTCCCCGTATTTTTAGCAGAAAGTTTCTGATATATAAAAAAAACTTTTCGAATGGAAAATTCAATTAATCGATGCAATCGATGAATTTTTTAATGTGATAATTTAACTATCAAAACACTTTCACTGAGTAATAAATTGACCTACATTATACAGGGCAAGCTTGCTTTCTTGGAACGTTGAAGCTAGTTACACCAGGAGATTGAATTTACCATCCATGCGATATTTTTAACTTCTAAACGTAGAATTCTTTAAATTTTTACGACTTCAGATAACTAAAAAAATAACTTTTATGCATTTTATGAGGAAACAGTAATTATTATTTATTCATTTACCCTATTTATTCATTTTTTGTAGTATAAAAATAATTCAAGCAGGATTTTTTTAAAAATCTACCTCTGTTGTGTGTACAGTCCCAGTAAAAAAAAAAAAAAAAAAAAAAAAAAAATCTTGACATTTTTGATTTTGGCCGTTCTGTTAAATATCTAGAAATATACATGAGAAATGACTCTGAAACTCCATATGTATAAACAAAATAATACAGATCATATATTTTCTTGAAGATTTTTTTTTCCAAAATCCAATAGGGGACCGCCAACAAATTGAAAAAAAGAATATCCTTTGAATAACCCAGTCAAAACTAATGTATAAAAGCGTTCAAACTGCAGATTATGATTAAGTGGCTTCTGGTAATAAATTATGTTCATTTTTATGCACATAGCATGTAAACTCGTAGAGAAATTAAGGTCTTCATAAAAACGATTTTAAATTTTGCCAAGTGTTTTTGCTTATAATTTGGGGAGTTCTTATTATAAAACAATGTTCTTTTCAGAAAATATGAAAAACAACATTGTACATAAAACCCTCCAGTCAGAATTTAAAAATATTAATAATCGTATGAAAAATGAGCAGGTTTACTAAATAAATCTTCACTGCGCAGGCATTAATGCTAGAAAAATTTCATTTACATATTATGTTAGCTAAATGTATAGAGCAACTTTTGTTACAATTTCAAAATCATATCTTGAAAATTCTGAAAATTATCGTCGAAACAATAAGTTCAAAATCCGTTATTTCCAAAATGAAACAAAAAGATGAGGTGCTGTATCCATATTCCATTTATTACTGTCTACACAATACTGCACGTACTGCTATAATTAAACTCCTCATCTTTTTCTTCACAAAGATCTAAGTAGAACTGGAAAAAACCGTAACAATCGATGATAACGGTAGTAAGTCTGCGAAATCAGTAGATCATGTGAAGCCAGCTCGTTTGATTGAGACTTGTCCACGAAAATTGTTCCTGCGAACTCTAATTTAAATCTCTCTGTTAAATCGAACAGTAATCCTCACCAAACAAAAACTGTCACTAGTTCGAGCAGACATCATCCATTTTCCTAAAAGACTGGCATCTTACTGAAATTGTTGTTAAAATTATTTTGCATAATTATTTATCTATCTGTCTATACATATATAAAATAATTGACTGACTGATAATCAACGCACAGCCCAAACTACTAAACATAGAAACTTTAAAATTGGGGGAAATATACTTCTTATGATCGAAGCGTGCACTAAGACGGGATTTTTGAAAATTCACCCTCTAAAGGCGGTAAACGGGGGGAGGGGTACGAAAATTCTGGAACCTCTTCTAGATCTCAACAGCCGTTTAAGGTAGCAGCGTGTCACAATTTATAACATTTGGAACATCTCAGCAGTCATTTTAAGTTGAAGCGTGAAACGGCAGAAAACTAATCATTAAAAAAATTATTAAAGACATATTTTAGCGATTAAAAAATTTTCACTCCCGATGGGGTTAAAGTGGGGGTCGAAAAAGTCCAAACATTTTTTGTGCGCGTCATGTGACATATCACCGGGAAGCCCTCTGATCGCTCTTTTAAATTATGAATCTTTCTTCACCCACCACAATTGCCCCTCCAAAATACAATTTTCGATTTTTTTTTCCTTAAAATTATAGTGTTTTCTCATTGCAGATCGCATTTTTATGGGGCCCTCTACTAATTATTATTTATAATATATTAAAATTTTAAAGAGAAGCAAACGCTTTATACCAGGGAGAAGTGATAGTTGAAATTCTGGGGGTCTATTGCATAAATGGGGCCTACACCCCTCAAATGATATGTTATTGGAAAGCTCTCTGACTATGATCTGAAATTATGTACCACCGACACTATAGGTTTTGAAACATTGGAATTCTGAAAATGTTAAAAAATCATTTCAATAAATATTAATTATTACTATAATTAAAATATTATTAATTAATAATAAGAAATTATTTTATTCATTCAGTTCCTGATTATTCCTGATAATCTTTTTAAAAAATAAGTTATAATATGTTTGCTTACTCCCCACATTAAATCAGCTGCTCTGTTGTTCAAAGACATTTATAATTTTCATAATTAAAGAAAAATCTCTTTTATATTGGCCTACAGGCGCAGGTAGATTTCGAAATTAAGTATTAATTTCATCAAAAAATTAACAGAATAACAGAAATTTGATTTTTTTCTTATACGCTCCCCCTCTTTCCACACATACTTCTTTTGTTTTAAATTTTTTTTTACTGTAATAATTCGTTTAGTAATTTTAGTAATTTTTCTTACTAATCCCCCCCCCCCCTTCCCTTTTTTTCCTTTTTATTTTTTTTACTGTAAGAGTTTCTCCTATCGAAAACTTGTCAGTACAAAAGTTGTAGATAATATTAAGAGGATTTATAATAAATTTAAGAGAACTTTATATCTTTTGAATTGATGAAACTGTGAATTCTTTCCGTCTGCAATTCACTTTTTTGCTTTTATTTATTTATTTATTTTCTTTGCTGTAAGAGTTGCTGCAATCAAAACTTGTCAATACAAAACTTGTAGGTAATATTAAGACAATTTGTAACAGTTTATGACAGCGAGTTAAGCAATTAATTCTATTTATATCTCGAAACTGTTTTTATTTAAACGTCAGACCTTTTTTTCTCCGAAGCAAGAATTTTAGATTTTTTTATAATTTTATGGCTTTCTTAAGAAACATTGTATGGCAGATTTTCTTTAGAATGTATTGTGTTTTTGTTCGCACAAACAAAAATTAACATTTGTGAAAATATTGACATTTCAAATACTTCTACAGCATCAGAACATAAAAAAGTGACCCGCGCTAACTTACCCTTCAATCGGGGCAGATTGACCCAAGCTACTTGGTGTCAGTTTAAGCTTCTAAATAGATACACATAGTTAATATTTTCAAGTTTTACTATTGTGACTTCTACCTTAACCTCTTAAATTACGGTTTAAAAATTCATATTCATTATTCCCACCACTTTTTGAAAAAAAAAAAAGAATATTCATCGTATTTAATGACAATTAAAATTATACCAAAATAAAACCAATTGCACTATTTTATAAAACTGGTAGGAATCAAACAATTCCGAATAAAAGCTGTGAAATTTGCAGCCCGTGCATGTCCCGGTCGCGACAATTAAGTGGTTAAAATTTACTGATAGTGATAGCATAAAAAGAAATTTAAAATGTTGAATTGTATTTTAAAAAGTATATGTATTAGAAGAAAAACCGGACCAACGAGCCCAGTCTATCCTGCGTTTAAATCAGTGTTTTGAACAGTTAGTTATGCATATGTAGCACGCCCGGTGCACGCTGCTGAAAGCAGCAGGGCCCATCCCAGAAATTTATTTAGAGAGATTCATTTTATTTGAAATTTTTAATATGCATCGAAGTTTGAGAAAAAACATGCTTGTTTCGAAAGATCGACCAGCAGTTAATGCGCGTGTATTAATGCGCAGCTATTATCGCGTGCGGAAACAACGTCGAGTGGGTCAGCTTGTGTACACACTGTAAAAAAAATAAAAATAAACTAAAAAAACTGTAATTCTACGGATGTAAAGTTGCCAAAATATGTATGATTACTAACATTTTATCTCTGCACTGCACAAAAAGAAATTGTAAATTTACAAAAATATTTTTTGTAAAGCTGCAGTAATATTTTTTATAAAGCTACAGAAATCTGTAATTTTACAAACGAATCTACTGAAATTATAGTTACGAGACGGAACCCGTCGAATTTCGACGAAAGAAAATGTTTAAGAAGGAACTGTTTCATTGATTTATAATAAATCTGCGGAATTAGTAACAGTAAAAAATGCATCTTAGTTAGTAAATGCGTTAGTCTAACTCTCAAACAAATATTATTTTAATCTAAAATTAACAAAATATTTTTTCTATAAAACTCAATTGTCCAAATTTAAAAAATTGAACTTTAATCGTATATATAGTCAATAAAATGTAATAAAGGTTAGTTAAGATGGTGACTGAAGCTCTTACGCTTGGTATAAATGCAAATGAAAAAATATTCCAAATTGACACAATAATAGAATTTCGCGTGAAATCAAAATCCGTCATTAATTTCATCTTCTCAAAATTTGCATACGCGCTTCTCATAATTATAATTTATAATTGTAAAGAATTAAAAATTCTATTGCTATGTGTTTTGTTATTTCGAAATTACGTGGTTGTGTTTATGGCTAATGTAGCGATTCTAGGGTTACATTTTTGGCATCACCCCCAGCACTATACTTCATCTCTATTCTTTCATTTTAACACTATGCCTTCATCTACTTTTTTCCTCCACGGATTTTATCCCTTTTCACTTTTCATAAAAATGGAGTACTTAAGTTGCCAAAATTATAAAATTGGTACTAAAAAAAAATTTATATCTCAAGAATAAATTGAGATACAGCTTTCAAACAAATTGCATTTAAAAGAACTATTTTTTCTTAATACGACAGTGTAAAAATTTAAAGTGTGCGATGTTTAGAAGTATAAAATTCGCAGTAAATAAAATTGCAAAAGCGAAAATGCATGGGAAAGTGTTGCCATTCGCAGAATGACGTATGCGTCACGCACAGATACGTTTGGCCTTTATAATATAGTTTTCACTAAAATTCTATCTGTATCCTGTGTTGCAGTTACATAAAAAATTCTAAGCATCACAGTTTCCTAAAAAAATTCTTAGTAATCTTACAGATTTTGTGATTTTTAGTGCAAATCTTAATTTGTACATGAGATTTTGTTACATGAGATTTTACTGTTGTCTTTACATAAAAATTCTCGGAATCCCAGTTTCCTAGAAAACTTTTAGTAAACAAACAGGTTTTTTTTTTTACAGTATAGTAGATTGTTAACAAGTACATTATAAATCTTTTCGCGCATATTGTTAACAAAAAAAAAATGCAGAATTTACAGAAATCGTATTTTTTTATGACCGTTTAGTTT
The DNA here is from genome assembly GCA_964019185.1 of Maratus speculifer. Taxonomy (NCBI): domain Eukaryota; kingdom Metazoa; phylum Arthropoda; class Arachnida; order Araneae; family Salticidae; genus Maratus; species Maratus speculifer. The sequence goes on along the minus strand of OZ025298.1, from coordinate 6,323,849 downwards.
TTTCCTCATAAGAAAAGATTACCAGGGAATACTTCCATATCGTGTTCTGGTTCGCGAAGGAATCCAAATTATACCTTATTAAATTTTTCAAGATTAAAAAAAACATGGCCTTTAAATATTTATAAACATATATTCATTTCATATAGTCACGCGTTGAAAAATAAATACGCTTTGTAATAATATTTTTTTTATGTATATGTATTTCATATATCTCTCGATATATGAAATTATATATAGAGATACACATACGTAAAATACACATTATATACACTTATGAATTAATATTATACGTTTATATTTATATATTTTTGTAATTTTATATATTTCATATATTTATTACAAAATGTTCAAATAGAAAAAAAGTCATAAACTTTTCCAAAAGCAAAAGGCATGTGGATAAAGTCCATTCCAGTTATAGAAAAAAAAATCCCTAAATGCCAAAAATCGTAACCACATCAGTTCCTTTAATGCCTAAAAAAGCTCGCCCCCCCCCAAAAAAAAAAAAAAAAAAAACAAAAAAAACAGAACAGAACAGAATATGGATTGCTTCCCATTTACCAGAACGCGCGTAACCTTTTGTATGGTTTAATCATAAATAGTCCCTGAAAAATGTATTTACCTGACATTTAGTTGATTTTCATTGCCAGAGCAGTATTTGGAATGGGGCCCAAGGAGTTGAGAACTGGACAATTGGTGGACGAGGTCCCTTTCTTGCTTCCATGAATGAAAACTCTTGGTTAAGTGTGCTTGGTAGTTTTCCTTTGTCTGTCTTTAGTGTGTTGCTGAAGTAATGATTATTAAAATGAATTGCACTGTAACAAAAAAAAAAAAAATGTCTGTTAAGATACTAAAAGTTTTGTAGAAAACTGGGATTTCAAGAACTTTTTATTTAACTGCAACAGCAAAAATTGTGTAAAATATACAGATTTGCATTAAAACTAACAAGATCTGTAAGGTTACTACAAGCTTTGTAGGAAACTGGGATACCTGGAATTTTTTATGCAACTACAACCCAGGTTACAGATAAAATTTTAGTAAGATAACTGGAATTTATTAGATTCGTTTGTAAAGTTACAGATTTCGAACATAAAGTAAGTAGATAATTTAAAGAAAAATAGTTTTGTAGATTTAAATCCTTTTTTGTGCTGTGCACAGATAAAATGCTTGTAAGCATGCAGATTTCGGCAACTTTACATTTGTAGGATTACAGATTTTTTTTTTCTCTTACAGAGTTTGTGTTTGCATCAATAAATATCTCTTGCTGCCACAATTGATATCCGATTAATATTTTACCACAATCATACTTAAACTGATGTTATAGTATGTCGAAGATACAGAAAAAAATACATGTAAAGGTGAAAAAAGTGCATTGAAGAGCTTATAAATACTACTTAATAATCAACATGTTGCGAAAGCACAATCAGTAATTTTTCAGAAACAATATTGGTAAATAAACACTATTTCCGCAATTTTATTTATTATATTTTGATAGACAAAAATCACGAGACCATTGGGATAGTGAAAACGTGTATCCTATTAAAAATGATCATCGTAAAATGTGAATTATTTTTTATCCTATTGTGTTTTATTTTGTAAAGCATCTCGTTTCAAATTCTAGCTAATCCGATGAATTATTGTATAAATTGTCTGTATTGTTGTATAAATTCTTTCTGTGGTAAATACAGCACAACGTAGCTTGTATATAAAACTTATTTCTACGTATTCTTTCCGGAACTAGTTTGTTTATCAATACTGATCTTAAAAAAAATAACAGATGGTACTTTCGAAACATATAGATCTGTTTATTAAAAAAACTATATAAAGGTTTTAAATGTGCTTATTTTTCTCTTTTAGAAAGTTATAACTTTGATGGTTATGAAGGATTTTGTTACGCAATTTTACAATTACACTTATTGCTAATGATAATGTGGAACTTGAAAAATTTCCAAAAGTGCATAATCAGAAAAAAAAAAAAAAATTGTAAAAATTGCACATTATTCTTGTCATCAAAATACTTATGTCTGTTGAAAAATATGCTTTGGTGCTTTAACAGAGTGTTATTTTGCAAATAATAATAATTTTTTTTTTATTTATTTGGAGATTTATCATCGGTTGTTTCCAATTTTATTCCAAATTTTGACAACTCCTCTGTTTGATATAATTTGGCATTAACAAGTTTTTCCAGAAATTGAATTTGATTTGTAATATTATCTAATGGTTCTAAACTTTTTTTTACTGTTCATACCGAGCTATTTTAAATAAGTTCAACTTAAATAAATGCACATTTAAAATAACACTTTTGTCTTATGCATTTACGTGTGTATAACATGTAAATGTACATAACAAGTGTGTATTTTAAGTGAAAAGCATTTTGTGTATTCTAAGTGTGTATTTTTTTAAGTTAAACTTATTTAAAAGAGTTCGGTGAATAGGTCAATGAATTTTTTTCCTTCCATTATATGATTTAGGAGAAAATTTAAATGGAACAAACTTTTGTCAAATTCAAAATTAAAGTCCCATTCTGCTTCGATATTGTCAGTGTCGTAGATAACCTGAGAAAAGTACTGATGCCATGGATACTACACTTATTTAAATATTAACATTTATAACGACAGTGCTGTTAATCGCACAATTACTTAAAAAATACACTTAAAACTTATTAAGAAATCTTATGAAGCACTTTGAAAAACTTTAAAAAGACAATCAGAGCTCTTTTATTATACTACTTGATATATATTTCATATAGAAAATTGTTAAAGAAACATTTCTATGAAATGCTTTGATTCTTTTCCAAGATGAATGTCATCCCGGTGGATACGAAAAACAGTCGGCGAAAATAAATGCAGCATTAAGGAAGAGAGTGATTCTGATATTAAAGATTATTCTCACAGATGTAAATTTAACGACTTACTAGTTTCTATCAAGAGATGCTAGTCGGCAGAAAAAAAAGAACTGTATTAAGTTGTAAAAAATATGTTTCCAAAACATTGGAAGAGGTTCATGAGCATCTCCAATGCACTAGATGTTTTCTTAAATGTAAGAAAGCTGTACATTCAGACCGTCTTGATGTTCAGAGCTTTTTTGATAAAGAATAAATCATCGAAACTACTGATGATGCAACGACTTTATATGCACCATGAAAAACTGAGTCCTTTTCATTGACAGCAGGTGTATTATTGCTTAAAACGTCTCAACCTCATTCAATTTTTAATTAATTGGTGCAGTTATATGTTTATTTTATCGCCTCAAAGAAAGAAAGAGTTACGTTCCATACATACGATACTTAATTCCAACAAAGAGACTCACAACAAACTATCAAGAGAAGCTTTAAAATCAAGGATGTCCATTGCTCGTAATGGAATTAGAATAGGTTTTTATTATCCAAGGCCTGTTGTTGCAAGATTTCTAGAGAGCAAAGAAAGTAGTAGAATGCCTCCAAACAAAAAAATCTATAAAAATACTGAGTAAAGAGAAAAAAAAACCCTGATCGATTGCAATCATTGTAGTAGAATTTTGGAAACATTACAAAAATTTAACATTTTAAAAACACAAAAATTTAATAAAGTTAAAAATTTTTAGACGTAAAGAACAAAATCCTTTTCCTAGCTTGCATGATTGCATTATTTGCATAAGACAGCCCATTGTATAAAAATTTTAATCCATTGTAATTATTGTTGTATCATTTTGTACATATTTTTAGAGAGAGTTTGATTTTTTAAAACAGTAGCGCTCTCTGTCCCCTACGAACTACGCTCGTCAATCCCCCGCCCCACCTCCAAAAATCAATTAATTTAATCGGCTTTAAAAAAAACCCCGAAAGATTAGGTTAAAATTTTAAAAAATCAAAGGTAATCGCACTATAAATGGGTATTTAAAATTCCGTTTCACGGAGGTTTTTTGAGACCGAATGAGCGGCTGTTAATGGTGATTTTCACGTTTTGATTAAGTAAGATAATTTAAATATTCCAGAATTAGCTAATATAAAATGAACCTAGTCAAGAGGATCTTACCTTTTCGGTATTTTTTATCAGTGTTATGAGATTATCATAAGGTAAGGCAAGATAAGTTTATAAGGTAAAGTTTAAATAAGTGATTCTTAAATGTAATACTTTAAATCTGATGTAATTTTCACCAAACTTTTTTTCTTTTTGTAATATTTACGCTAAAATATTTTTACCATTCGAAGGAAATATTATTATTTGCACCGTCTTATTTTGTTTTTTAAATCTGATGTAATTTTTATCTATTTACTTTTAACACATATTAATGAATTTTATTTTGTACAACTTTCTTTCTCTTTTGAAATTCACATATAAATATAGTTTTTATGCTGTAATTTTCAATATTTCCCTGCTTTTTATATGTAATATTCATTTTATTTTAATTTGAAAGTTTTTTCTATTTATAATAATCACTTGTTAATAAATTTTTAATTTGAAGGAACTTTTAATCTTTGGATTGTTTTAATACTCGGCAACAATTCAAAATAATTTTATTTTCTAGAATATGTAAAAAAAAATATCTCTCGAAAGCTGAAAAGTTGACTTTAAAATCGAAATAAATCTTATAAAATGAGTCAAATTAAAAAAATAAATGCAGTATGTACACTCGGAACTTTTAATATATAAAATGATCTAAAAATGATTAAATTCTTAAGTATAGTTTTTGCTCCTATGAAACTTTTTTTAATGGAACATTTTTGACCAAATTTAAAATTAAATATCTCTGTAAATAATCATTCAATTTTCAAACTACCTCCACCAGCGTATTTATCAAACACATCTCTATAATACCACCAATTTGCATATTTTTGTGTGTAACAGTTCTTTTAATATTAATAAAGAAAGACCGTATATCACAAAATATTGATTGCCTGAGGCACTGACAACGTTAGTTACTTTTCTTCTTCTTTTTTTTCTTTAGAATAGACAGATTAAATGCAAAATCTGCTTTCTGCTTTAATTCTACTCTTTGCAAAGTGCAGTAACTTGCAAAAGTCAAAAGATATTTAACCACTATAAGCATCATTTGTTTTAATTTGATACTGTTTTGAGGCCTATAGCAGCTTATGGCTTTCTCCTCGAATGATACAACAGAAACCACGACGATTCAGAACTATTTTTATCACATATATCCATTACATATTATATCAAACTACAATATGACAACGCAACATCCATGTCTTACCCGGATTCGAACCAGGACCCCTCGGCATGGCAGTAGTGGCTGCTACTGACATGCCACTGGGACTATAAGCACCATTGATTTGATATTTTGAAAATGTAAAAATTGTTAACATGGTATTCTTTTATTTCATAGCTTTGAAACATCAAGAGAAATATGTTTTCATGATTATTTCCAATTTGGGTCTAAAATGTAACTAATAAGGTACAGAAGTTAATCAGTCATTCAATACTTTTATAATTTAGTTTTCTGTTACCACAGGTGAAGAGGGAATTTAACAACATTTGTTTGGGAAAAATGAAAAACCTATTGTCGCCCAGTGAAAATTTCTTAAAGTATGCTCTGCAAATATGTATTTTAATTTAAAATGAAACGGTTAATCTAACGCACTAAAATGTTAGCTAATAGGATTATCATTTCTGGAGTTATAAGGATGCTTCTTTTACGCAAGTCAGTGTTACTTGATTTTATTCTAATATTGTATAGTATGCATATACATGATGGTGAAGTATTACGGTGGCCCCAACGATTAATTAACGACTAGTTTTTTAAACAGTAAAATAATTTGGCAAGGTTCAGAGTGCTAACGCGTATTAATAAGATATATAACGAATATTTGTTTGAAAATTTTAATCTATAATAACATAAAAGTTCGGTAATTTTCAGAACTACTGAGTCGGTTTTTAACCCTTTCGGGTCTGGTGTACTATTAATAGTATTGTCTTTTATTGGAGTATTATTTTGTTTTAAGAAATATTTTTGCTACTATTTACATTGTTAGTAATGTTACTGTATGTCTATGCATTTACTATATGACTTTATTTATGTTTAGGCATTAAGTAATAATAATAGTTAATTGCTTAACCTCTTCAGTCCCCGAGATCACCAAATGAGTACATCAGTTTTGTCCCATTTTATTAATGATACTCAAATATAAATAAAATTTCGATATAAGAATAATATGTTTCGAATTCTAAGATTCGAGCTAATGAAAATAAAACAAAAATCTCGCTCTGAAGTGAAACGAGAGAAGAAATAATTCAGTAATAATTAAAAATACTGTAATAATCGCCAGCAGCGAAGAGGTTAATTCCCTTTGCACCGTTTGCGATTCTTTCATTTTAAACATATTTTTTCACTCTTTAAATTTAAAATAAAAGTTACTTCCCTGAAAGAAATTGTGTAATAAGGCGTAAAAAGTATTAGAAAGTTATAAGTTAAATATCATTGAAATGCAATATTTTCTAAACATCTCCAAAAAGTCTTCCTTAGCCTACCGTCATATGAATTTGAATTGCAGAGTATGCAAAACAACAACATTCATTATCTTTCAGACACCTAAATATTCGTTAAATATTAATTAGTCTATTTGAATTTTTAATGGTAATGTTATTAATGCAAAAGTAATGTAAAACAGGAAAAAAATCATATGCGAAAGGCATTAATTATAAATAGAAGTTTTCATATACGTCCATTAAAAACATTTCAAAAATATGCATTAAAATATTTAATTGCTATAAAGGACGTCAAATACTAATAAAAACATCAAAATATCTTAATAATTTTTACATGTTTCGATTGAATTTACTCAATCATAATCAGAAAAACAAAATACAAATAAACACAAAGACGGAATTATTAAGATCTTTTAATGTTTTTATTAGCATTTGACGTCCTTTATAGCAATTAAATATTTTAATGCATATTTTTTAAATATGTGAAAGGGTTAAATTAATGCTAGGAAAAATGATTGAAGGAAAGCGACATTGCTCCACTACAGGTTGTACAGTAAAACTCCGATAATTCGGATTAATTGGGACCTGACCCTGTCCGCATTATCGAAAATCCGGATTATCCGGAGAATGAGAAAAACTATTGACGTTACTACCATATAGGACGTTTTTCACGTAAGTAGAAATAAAATCTACTTATAGAAAATCATCTTTATATGAAACATACTGAATTTTTATAGACAGTAATTTTTTTTTTTTTTTTTTTTTTTTTTGTAATTATAAAAGTTTTTTGCTGTGTCAGTTTCGTATAACTTTTGCGGGCCGCACAGTCACGCATCCGCTTGAGCATAGTTAGTTTGTTGGTCTCTCCCTGATGTTGAAAATAAACCATTAATTGTTGTAAATGATTTGTTGCTTCATTATGGCTAATGACGTTTGGTTGATCATCATTGATAATAGTGTTTTCGTTTGAATCATCTTTAGTTTCAACTTCTTCAGTTGAACATAAAGTGAATATTTCATCATCTGTAAGTGAGGTGTAAACCTCATTATTTTTTGCTTCATTCAATTGCTAATGTCGGTAATATCCAACAACTCAACAACCATCAGTTTTTTTTTTTTTTTTTTTTTTTTTTTTTGTCCTTTCACTCTCGCCAACTTTTCCTTCTATTTCAAGCTTGCTTGTTATTCAAGAAATCACAATTAGCGGACCATAAATTTTTCCACTACTTTCGGAGAATACGCTCAGCAACCTGCTAGCAGCCTTTAAGTGATGCATTGGTGTTTCTTTGAAAGGTAACAAAAAAGAGTTTAAATAAAAAAGATTAGAGTAAAATATTTCGGAAAAAACTTTTTTATTCAGAATATAAAAATGAAGTGGATTAATATTATGGAAATTTCGCCGATCGCTTCTCAAACTGACAGGCTTCTCAAACAAAAACTGACCAGGCTGATACGGATTATGCGGAGATCCGGATTAACGGGGTTCGAATTAACGGGGTTCTACTATATTTAAAGTCGACTCGACACACCACCTTTGTTACCGAGAAAGTACAGGAGCAAAATACGTTCTGAAATTGCATTTACCGCCGTTCCTTGGAGAACTGACACCGAGAATTTCGTTCGGTGGTAACATTTAATGTAAAATAGTCGCTTAGAACTGCTTCTAAAAAACACAATATCTAGAAAGAAACGAGAAAAATGCATTCTAAAAAGTTCCAAATTACGATATCTTTGAAACTGTTAGAACAAGAAACTTGAAATATTATACATTTATTAGTTTTAAAAGGTAAAACCTCGTAAGAATGATTTTTTAAAATTAAATTGAAAAAAAATGAAGGAATAAAAAAATCTAAAATCTGATATTTATCTGATACCGTTCAGAATCACTAGGCATGGAGATTGTTATTAATTGTAAATATCACTAGATGCTTTCTTTAAGGGTGTAAAATTTGAAATTTACAAATGTAAAACTAACGAGAGATGCTCGAAATGACTACTTTTTTGGAATGGTTGAGGTGGGTAAATTGAATCTTGACATGGTTGATACTTTTAAGATTAAATTGCTGGCGCAAATAAGTTACTAAAAAAGTGCATATTTAGCAGGTGCAGGTGATTTTTTTTAAAATTTCTCTTTGTGTGATACGTTTGGAAATGAACCTGAAATTTGGCATAATGGTTGCATTTATGATGTAAATGCTATCGAAACACAGTTTATTTGAAAACTGAAATTTAAACGTGTAAAATGAATAATAAAAAAAAAATTCCTAAAAAATCATAAATTACGAATTATTTTGAATTGTTTGGGATAGGAAATCGAAATCGGACGTGTTTGTTACTTTCAAAACGTAAATACCCGCACAAATCAGTTTCTAAAAAAAAAGATCAAAATTTAAAATGAGTGCAGCAGCAAATAAATAAAAAGAATATTGCTCAGTTAAACTGATGGCACTGATCTCACAGGCTACGCATACTAATTGTACATTGCAGCGTTAAATTTTTAAGGGTTAATTCCATTCGTAAAACAAATTCGGGAAACAGCTCCTTCCATTTCCCCTTTTTATACTTAATCATTGAACCCCCTAAACTAATCAGGCACATGCTTTATTAATTATATCCAAAAAATTATAAGAAAAAATTACATCCAAAATTCAGAACCAATCGGAAAATTCTTAATAAAAACCCAATTATATAATTTAATTTTTACAGGAAATATAATTTTTACGAATACAAAATTTTATTAAATTTTGAATTCCTGCATTTTTTTGCATAACAGAGAAATAGCTATTGCACCAAAGTCTGAATATTTATAAAACTATTTATAGTGAGAATGCACCTCACTGGCCACGTTTTAAGTGTAATATCCAACTGTTTAGAATAGATACTTAACTTTTTTTGCAGTTTTGGGATGATTTTTAACACTTTCCAACAAAATTGAAATGTGTTCATGCTTTCGTTTTATCTGTCCCCATTCTAACTCTTGTAAATATAAATACTCGGATTGCCATGACATTTTTGGAAGTAACTGACGTTTACCCTAGCAACAACTCTATTACAAATGAAGTTTTTACCATGATTAGTTTATTTACAGGAACATTAAAAAATTTCCAATTACATTACGGTATATGGCAAAAAATCGTTTAAAATGAATTTTCAAGATGTTGCACAAAATTAAATAATAATTAAGAGAAGAATTGCTTGTGACATATTTTGATTACGGTAAACGATTTCATCTATAATAAAATTGATATACGTCGCAGATGCTTAATATGAGTTATTTCACGCATAATACGAAGTGCATAGTATTTACAGGGACAGACAAAATATTTCAAATAATGTATCGTATCCGAAGTACTGTATGTTATAAATGATGGGTTTTGGGTGGATGAAATACATTTTTAGTAATGATATGCGCTTTTAAATTTCCCTAAATGCATGCATATTATACGGTATGTATAAATGCTACACAATTTAGAAAAACAAAGTTACACAAAAGAACTGGTAAAGGTTACTGAATATAAGCGTAATCTAATTAAAGGTGATTTTTATATAAATTATGCATTTTTATTTATAACTACATTCAGTTTACAATGAAATGTTTCTAGAATATAGATAAAATGAGATACAGGGTCACGCAAAGAACTGGATACAGAGTCGCCTATGGATGATAATTTCTGGAAATGTGGTTTAAGTAGTTTAAAGAGTATTTTTGTTTGAACTAAATTTTAGAAAGTTGCGGGCGTGTAATTAAGGCACTAGGTAAACTACAGGACTGAAGAAAAGTACTTTAGTGTGTGTCATCTATTAGTATAAATTACTGAAAGAAAAATTTTCAACCAGTTAGGCGTTTTATTGCTGAACTAAATTTCCTCATTATACGGTATAATGATACATTGCTGCAAATCGCAACAATTTAACTATACACATGGACAACAAATTTTTAAAGAAAAAAAATGGCATAATCTATTTACTACAAATTGCTGTAAATAAACTAAATAATTTCATCTAATTATAGTTTTTAAACCTATGCTACATTGCTGCAAATCGCAATAACATAACCACACACTTAGACAACACATTTTTAAAGAAAACATGACATAATCTATTTATTTTAAGTCATTGTCAACGTACTAAATAATTTCATCTAATTATAGTTTTTAAATCTATAATGCATTGTTTAAAATCAAAATAATTTAACCACACACTCAGTCAACAAATTTTAAAAGAAAAAAAATGGCATAATCTATTTATTAAAAATTACTGTAAATATATTAAATAGTTTAATTAATTTATAGTTTTTGAATCCATGACGAATTGTTTCAAATCGCAACAATTTAACCATAAACTCAGACAACAAATTTTAAAAGAAAATATGGCATAATCTATTCAATACATATTACTGTTAATATACTAAATAATTTCATCTAATTGTAGGTTTTAAATCTATAACGCATTGCTGCAAATCGCAACAATTTAACTACACACTCAGTCAACAAATTTTAAAAGAAAAAATTGTATAATCTATTTATTACAAGTTCCTGTAAACATACTAAATAATTTCATCTATTTATAGTTTTTAAATCTATAATGCATTAAATGCATCTAATTATAGGAGTAGTTTTTAAATCCACGGTGCATTGCTGCAAATCTCAACAACTTAAAAACACGCTCAGACAAAAAATTTTTAAAGAAAAAATGGCATTATCTATTCCTTACATATTACTGTTAATATACTAAATAATTTCATCTCTAATTATAGTTTCATTTCATTTCTAATTATAGTTTTTAAATCCATAGTACGTTGCTGCAAATCGCAATAATATAACCACGCACTCAGACAACACATTTTTAAAGAAAAAATGGCATATTCTGTTTATTACAAATTGCTGTAAACGTACTAAATAATTTCATCTAATTATAATTTTTAAATCTGTGGTGCATTGCTGCAAATCGCAACAATATAACGAAATGCCCAGAGAACAAATTTTTAAAGAAAAAATGGCATAATCCTTTTATTAAAATTAGATCGACGGGATAATCAAGTAGTACTGAATATTGTTTTGACTTACCTAGTTGGCCGACGCGCCGGTGACTTTCATTCCAATTTAATCCTTTTGAATCATGCATTGTCACAGTCACTATATTTCTTGCGTTCAGAAATACATAAGGGCGTTTCAGGGTTGTTTTCCAGTAGAGAAGTACAATATTGACAGGTTATTATTGGCAGTTATTTACTACATTTTTGGCAACAACTCTGAAAATTTAATACCTAAAATTAAAAGAAATGTATTTTAGTGTTCAGCGTCACCAAAACTTTTAACCGAAATCCCACAAGGTGCTAAAAAAAGATTTTTTCTTCACTTTCCACCATCCCCCTTCCCTTCTCCAAATTATATTTATTGGGTTAATAACTTGACCGATTTTTTTATTTTATTTCCGAAGAACAAATTTTGTTTTCTTATCAAATGCAACCCTCTGACATGCACAATCCAAGTGTTTGGATTCTTCTCGATCAGTTAAAGCAATCCGATTGGCCAAATTCATAACACATAATGATGATTATAGTGTTTTTAGACATGTGCCATGTGTGGAACACGGTGCAGTGAAGGGTTAAGTACGGAACTCTAAAAATAATATTACCGACTCACTCACCTACGTGGCCGATGTAGAGGTGCCATTCATTCCAACTTAATTCACTGAATCATGTATTGTCACAATCACTAAACTTCGCGCTCATAGAAGTACACGAGGGCGTTTAACGATTTCAGGTAAATTTAGATTTTTTATGGCATGTGCCTTATGTACACAATTAGGATTTTTTAAATATTGTTTTAGAGTTAATTAGTGTTTTACAATTAAATAGGCTTAAATTAATTAATTTTATCTGCGAATTGCATCACTGGCAGGTAATCATTGGTTTCTTTTGTACTAAATTTCAGGGATGAGATTGACCAAAAAGCAAAAAAGCTGAAAACTGCGCGAACGACTTTTGAGCAATGACAGAAATGTCAATCGCAACAAATATAATTGTATTAATATATAACATACAATTTAGCTTTTGGTAAATTAAATTACAAGGAAATTATTAACATGAATTGCAGAAATTATTTATACTTACTCTAATGAAAATTTAGTTTATCAAGATACAGAACATTAATAAAACCCTGTTATTGGCATGAATATTTTTTTCATTGAAATTTTCTAACAGTAAGATACTTTTGGTTAAGTATTAGGGAAAATAAAATAGAAATTTTCCTTGCTTTTGCACAAGGTAAATTTCTTTCTCCTGCTTTTTTCTTGGATATTACACATTAAAGATATCTAGTGATGTCGCTGGACTTTAAAAATCCTGGATCTCCAGGACCCAGAACTTAAATTCTGGGTCTCTTTTTTACAAAAGTGGGTCCTAACTGATAAGTCATTTTTAGATGCAAAAATTGAACTTGTTCATTTGGAAAAGAAGACTGAAATGCAATAATTTTTGTTTTAACAGTAATTAATGCATAATTAAAATCAATATTATTTTTTAAAACTACTGAGAAAAATTTTATTTTTAAAAAAATAAATGTGCAAGACACAAATATAATTATAAATTAATGCTTATTTGAGTGTAGAAGATAACATGTATCACTATTGTTCGCATTTATTTTTAAAAAGGGCAAGACGGATTTATTGAAAAAGAGGATACTTTTGTTGAATATAAGGGTATTTTTTATTCAATTAATAGGTGCTTTCAGAAGTCACATTCATTCAAAAAGATTTAGAGGTGTCAAAAATGGATTTTGGAGTCTGTATTTGGAGTGGCAAAAAAATAATTTTGAAAATAAATTTTTGGGTTAGATTTTTTCAGAGTCTGATGAAATTTTTAGTTTTATCACTATCTCTTCATGAAATCTGTCATTTGTTGGAATCTTTTGGCAAAACTTTAAGTTTCTTTTTTTTCAAAAATTTGCCATTTTTTGCGAATATTTTGACGAAATCTGCCGTTTTTTCGCGATCGTTTGACGAAATCAACCGATTTATTGCGATCGTTTGACGATATCTACCGATTTATTCTGATTTTTGACAAAAGTTGTGATTGTTCGCAAAACATTTGGCGAAATTCACCGTTTTATCGCGATTTTTGGGCGAAAATCGTCGTTTTATTGCGATTTTTGACAAAATCTGCCGGTTTTTCGGTATTTTGTGACAAAATTCACCATCCTTTCGCGAATCTTTTGACAAAATTGACCGGGAATTAGTCGTTTTTTGGCGATCTTTTAAGGAAATTTGCCATTTTTTCGCGATTTTTTGACGAAATTACGCGTCCTGTATTTTTTTGGTAAATCAGAAAATTTGAAAATAACAAAAAAGCTGAAAACCGCGGATCCGCGGAAGAATCGCATCCCTGAAATTTTTGACTCTCAATAAATAATATGTAAAATGAAAAGAAATGCATTTTTAGAATTCAACGTAACAAAAGCTTTTAACCGAAACACCACACGATACACAAAGACAAGATTTTTTACTTCAAGTAACCTAATTACCCCCCTCCCCCAACCCCCCCCCCCCTCGAAATTAGATTTGTAAATGTTTAATAATCTGTAAGTAGGTGGGTAAATCATCCTTATATTATTTCCTCCAATTTGAACTCTCCATGTCTCATAATTTATGAGTAAATTGACTGTGACTGACGTACAGACAGCACAGGAGCGATCTTATAATGGTTCCGTTTTCACTTTTTAAGTACGGAACCCTAAAAATAATATTTCCGATTCACTTAACTATTTAGCCGATGTAGACATGACATTCATTGCAACTTAATCCACTGAATCATGTATTGTCACAATCATTACATTTCATGTGCTTAGCAGTACCTGAGGACTTTTCACGGTTGTTATTCAGAGAATTGCATCATTGGCAGGTAACCTTTTTCAGTTTTAAATGCAAACAGCGATATCCCGATAAATAGTTTCGATAAGCGGGAATCTCAAAGACTGATGGGGGAAAAAAAGCACTCGCGCTGTTTCCTTCGCATGTTTTTAAACTTTGTCCGCTTGATAAGATGTATCTTTATCCTTTCCAAGCGATAGCCAATTATTTTTAGATCAAAATTGAAACTCTTTTAGACGAAAGGTTTCCCTATCTTTTATATTCTCTCCACTATAACCCATTTAATTTTTTTTTTTTTTTTTTTTTTTTGCAAACACTAAACTAATTTGGTAATTTCAGAATAAAAGTCCATCTATGAAATACCCAAGGAACACGTATTTCTTCAGAATTTTCAATTTGTATTAACATTAAATCCCTTTAAGCGTCCTAACCGTGTTTTTTCGTCATGTAACATTTTGAATCAAAAGCTACTTTAACATAAAATTTATATTAAAGCTATTTTTTTTAAGTGAAAGAGATAAATAAATATGCAAGGTTACCAAGTAAAAATTCTCATGCCAATACTGTTCATTGCTACTATTTTATGAATTGTTAAACACGAATGGAAAATTTTCCAAGCCGCTTAAAGGGTTAAAAGTTTCTAAAAAAACAAATCAAAATTGAAAAGGGTTCAAATGCAAAAAACATTATATACGCATCCTGTAAATGCTCCCTGAGCACGGTGTCTGATGGAAATCAACATTTAAAAGAATGAAACAATCTGAAAATGTTTTAGATGTGTCCTAGCTAAATTACAATTTACTTCAACATGTTATGGCTAATAACATGAGGTTGTTGCTTTTAAGACGCAAATCCTCTAAACCTTGGGAGAACATTCTCCAAAAGAAATTTAAAAAGGTGCTAAAATTAAGCTCTAAAATTGTGATTATTCTCATATCATTTGGGATATACATCTTAAATTCGGAATAATGGTTTATTTTAAGATGTAAGTGGCGCGTGTTCTGAAAAAAATAAATCAAAATTTAAAAGGATTCAGTTGAAAAAGAACATTATAATGAGAATCCTGTAAATGCTCCCTGGGGACGGTTTCTGAAGAAAATCGAAATTCGAAAGATTGAAACAATCTGAAAACGTGTTAAGTTGCAATTTATTTGAACGTTTTATGGCGAATAACTTAAGATTATTACTTTTAAGACGTAAAATTCTCCCGAAAAATATTCTCCAAAAGACAACAAATTTTAAAAGATGCTTAATTTACGTTCTGAAATTGGGATTACTTTAATATCATTTGGGATAAAACTGAAATTTGGAATGATGGTTTATTAGGATAAATCTTGCAATCGTTTTGAAAAAAAAAAAAAAAAAAAAAAAAAAAAATGACGGATTTACATGTATCAGACACTGAAGATTCTGAAAACCATATTTTTAGAAAAAAAAAATTGCTGTAAGTCTGTCTGCGTGTGTCTCTGTTTGTCTCTATGTCTGTAAATACTCTATCTGCCGAACAAATTGAGATAGAAACTTGAAATTTAGTATGTGCGTAGTATGTAACCACCATTATTTCTGAAAAATTGCTTGTGAGCAAAATAGGTTCTGAAAGTGTAAAAAAACGTTGCTTCTTTAAAAATATACAGCGGGAATTTCGTTTGGTGGTCACTTTTAATGTAAAATTCCCGCTTAGAAATGTTTCTGAAAAACTCGTTATGTAGGAAAAATTGTGCAAAATGCGTTTTAAAAATGGTCCAAATTACGATATCTTTGAAAGCGTTAAAACTAGAAACTTGAAATAACATGGATTTATTACTTTTAGGATGTAAATGCTCGTAAGCATATTTTTAATTTAAATTTTAAAAAGTATGAAGGTTCAAAATTTTTTCTAAAACTTGCTATTTCTGTGATATCGTTCAGAATAGAAATCTTAAATCAGGCTTGGAGATTATTATTCATTGTAAATTTCTCTAAATGCTTTCTCTAAAGGAATAAGCTATGAAATTTAACGAGAGATATTCGAAATGACTATATTTTGAAATAGTTGAGGTTGGTAAATCGAAACTTGACATGGTTGATACTTTTAAGGTGCAACTGAAGGCGCAAATCAGTTACGAAAAAAAGTAGAAATTTAACAGGCGCAGGTAGTTTTTTTATTATTATTATTTCTGTTTCTGTGATACGTTTTGGAATGAACTTGAAATTTGGAATAATGGTTGTTTTTATTATGTAGAACAGTTTATGATGTAACAATTATGATTTAACACAGTTTATTTGAAAATTGAAACTTAAATGTGTAAAATGAATAAAAAAACTTTTCTAAAACATCCTAAATCACCAGTTATTTTGAATTGTGTGGGATAGAAAATCGAAATAAGACTTGATTGTTACTTTTAAAACGTAAATATCCCCAAAAATTAGTTTCTAAAAAAAAAAAAAGTCAAAATTTAAAATGAGTGCAGCAGCAAAAAACCTTCCAAAAATTGCTATTTTACAGATACCATTCGGAATAGAAAATTGAAATTTGGCACGGATGTAAGGAGCATTCAAGATGTAAATTCTGACTAGAAAGACTTTTTGGAATTAAATTCGAAATTTAAAAGGATTGGAGAAGAAAAAAAAAGTCCTTCAATATGATTTATTTGGAAACATGAAATCTTTATTGTTATTCGATTGTGTAGGTTGCGACAATTCTGATCCGAATCATAAGTGTTTGTGGATATAAGGCATTTTTATTAACGCTCTTCCGAAATTTAATATACAAGGTGGTTATAATTAAACTTCCCCTATAAACACCATCCCACAGAGCAAACGGATGAACGGAATGCAACGAAATTTTGTATATGGGCTTTACACGAGATGCGCTCACGGAATTTCGAAAAAAAAAATTTTTTAGTTCCAAAATGTCCACTAGAGGGCGCCTTTTCGGGAAAAACATGAAATGTGACACAATAAACGACCAAAACGGAATACAGAAACAATTAACATTTATTAATATGTCTGATCACCCTGTCATCGAACCACATTAAGTAAAGGTAAGGAAAAAAGAACAGTACGCTATTTGAGAAACAAAAAAAAAGTTCAGTTTGTCGAAACAAGAACACATTAGGACGAAATTTCACAAGCGGAGCAGTTGTTAATAGTGTCCAGGATGATGTAAGGAAAGGTGCTCCACGTGACCACCCTCATTCACCTGCAAAATTTCAAGTCGATGCACAGTGTGTTCAACAGCAGATCGTAACTGATCAGTTGTGAGGTTTCGCACATGAAGCGTTATGGAGTTCTTTAAGTCATTCAACGTCGTAACACCTCCACGATACACCAGACTTTTTAAATAACCCCATAACCAGAAATCGCACGGAGTTAGATCCGGCGAACGTGGTGGCCATGGACTACGAAAGGAGCGACTAAATAACACGCTCCTCTGTGAAGTGTTGGAGCAATAGCGCCTTCACGGACTCATGGATATGTGGGGGTGCACCATCCTGCATGAAAATGGTCGATGTAAGTACTCGTCTTTGCTGTAGTTGCGGCACAACAAACGTCTGCAGCATGTCATGGTACCGACGGCCCGTAACGGAACATGTGACAGGCCCACGTTCAGTGATTTCCTCAAAGAAGGATGAAAGTCGCCGTGAATCCACACCAGACAGTCACCTTTGGAGAATGTAGGGGATTTTCAATGTGCATCCGAGGATGTTCCTTAGCCCAAATGCGGCATTTCTGTGTGTTGACAGTCCCGTTGAGGTAGAAATGAGCCTCGTCGCTCCACAGAATATTCCAAGGCCATGACAGATCAACAGTCATTCTGTTGAGGAAATTGACTGCAAATGAGAGACGTTGTGCTTTGTCCCTATCAAGCAGCTCGTGGGTAGGACGGATCTTGTATGGGAAGTAGTGCATTATGTTTCTGAGCACTTTTCGGACGGTGCTGTAAGCATAGCCAGTCTGTCCAGAAACTGCACGTGCGCTACTGCTCCCAAACTCTGATGTCTGTGACTGTGCGTCAACAGCTGTCTTTACGGCATCAACAAGTACCGGTGTGACACGTTTGCGGCCTCTACCAGGTTGAACTCCTAAATTCCCCGTCTCTTCAAACCTCTTAATCATGGCCCGGATACCTTTAGTTGACATTGGTCCACGCCGCAGGTTCTTTCTACGACGAAATTCACGAACTGCAGCAGAAGCATTCCCGTTGCTTTCGTAAACCAGCTTCACCAATAACGCACGTTCAACTAAAGAGACCGCCATAAATACAGCCGGAAACATCGACTTAAACATGCCAACGTCTGCAAACGTTTTATACCCAAACCTGTTTTGCATAAAGCTCCCTCTTCTTCCCAAGCATGCAAATCTCGGCATTTTTCTCCTACAACTGACGGGTTTTCCCGGTTTTGCATTTTATTACTCATCATTCTTGTTCTGGTTTGTTAATATTGTTTCTGTATTCCGTTTCGGCCTTTTACTGAGTTAAATTTCATGTTTTTACGAAAAAAGCGCCCCCTGGTGGACATTTTGGAACTAAATTTTTTTTTTCGAAATTCCGTGAGCGCATCTCGTGTAAAGCCCATATACAAAATTTCGTTGCATTCCGTTCATCCGTTTGCTCTGTGGGATGCTGTTTATAGGGGAAGTTTAATTATAACCACCTTGTAGATAGCTTGGTAGAAAAAAAAAACGAATGTTACTTAACTTTAAAATGTTACATTTATTTTATAAAGTATGATTGTGATGTAATATTTACAGACCTAGTTAAAAGTTTTTTAAATGGTCAACGCCTTGTATTTATGATAGACTAAAATATGGAGGGCTAAAAAATCCCTCCTTGAACGAAAGAACACCGTGTTCTTTTTTTTTCTGCAACAAATTCGATTCGAGTTAAAAATGCTTGTAATTATCGGGTCCTTGTATTCTAACTATGCTAAAATATAGGGGGCTTTGGTTGAAAAGAAAGCTACGTTCTCCTTTTTAATAAACATTACAATAATACTAAAAAATGAAAGTGTTATGATGATTATGTTGCAAGATTTAGGTGCATTTTAAGTTGTCAGCTCTTTATATTTTGAAAGTATTAAAATATGAAGGCATTCAAAAAAAAAAGATCGAGTCCCTCTATATAATAACAGAGTGAAATTAAATCCCCAGGAGCGAAATGTCATGCATCTGTCCGTCATCTGTCTAGCTGTCTGCTCGTGCTCTAACTTCTGCAATTATGCCCGAGTTGCCATGTACTTATTTTTAGCTCACATGCTATCATAGCCTGTGAGTTTATGTGCCCGCCCGTTCTCTATGTATGTACGTTTTTTCGTGCGTGCGTACTTGAAATTTTGTATATAGGTATATCCTTATAAGGCGCTTCCCTGATTAGTTTTTGGAGTTCATTCGATATGTATAAGAGGGGGAACGGGGAGCCCCTTCCCTTAATTGATATAAATGGGTTTTTCATGAAGAATTAACAGTTTTTGTTCAAAATTTAGATATCAATCATTCTGATGAGGCAATTCCGTGACTGTTATTAAGTGTTCGTTGAATAAGTATAAATAGGGAGAACGAGGGTTCTAATGCCCCTCCCCTTAATTTATATAAATGGGTTTTTCAAGCAGAATTGTCATATTTCGTTCAAATCTCTGAATAGTTTTGGAAGTTTAATTGTTAAGTATAAAAGAGAGGGATAACTCCTCTTAAATTATATAAATGCTAAATGGGTTTTTATAAAGAATTATCCGATTTGCTCTGAATTTTGGATATAGATATTTTTATATGATAAAGCATGTCCTTGATAGTTTAAGAGGTTCAATGATTAAGTATAAAAAAGAGGAAAGGGGAGAGCTGTTTCCTCCTTTTATTTTTTTCTAACGGAATTAACCCTTGAAAATATAAGGGTGTAATGTACAATTAGTATACGTAGCCTGTGAGCTCAATGCCATCAGTTTAACTGGGCAATATTCTTTTTATTTATAATTTAAGTTTATTAACGTATGCTCGCTGTGAAAAATGGAGCGTGCTGCATTTATAGTTTGTCAACAGGGACACTTAAAAGATATCTGTTGCAATATAATCAATGAAGAAAAATTGATGTGTTTAATCCTTTAAGGAACGATGGGAAGTATTATACCCCACTTAACGTTAATTAAGATTTATAACAGAAAATTTAACATTTACATATACAGTTTTGTAGGGAAAGTGTACAAAAAATTGATTTTCTTTATTTTGAAATAAAAATTTTCCAAATTCCTTGTGGGAATTTAGCATTACAAAATCACGATTGTTTTTCCCTTAAAGGGTTAAATGATCTTACACTACTCCAGTTTTAATGAAATTGATATGCATTTCTATGCGCACGAGAATGTACTTTTTTGTATATTATTGAATTCAAAGCATTTTTTATTTATTTACTGGGTTACCCAAGAAATATTTGCCACGTAATTGACAAAGAGGAAAAATTTGTCAGCAGTGTATTTTAATAATGTTACACTCTTTCAAAAAGATCGAAATTTATATGCACTATTTGATGTACTGCGCGATGCTTATGATACACACACATGTTACGTGCATAACAATTGTCGTTATTTCACAGAGACAAAGTATTTCGTTTGGAGCTTTGCAAATACAACGTTATCAACTACTTGGCAATTTTGGACCCTTTCGATATCATACGTTATCATAGAAATATATAGAGATATGCAAAAGTGTTCTCAAAAATTACTGAATATGAATGTAAATTACTTAAGGGTGTTTCTTAGCACTTTCCAACAAAGTTACAAAAATGCTTATGCACTCGGTTTGTCTGGTCGTCTGTCCGCGTTCTAACTCCTGTAAATACACTCGGATTGCCCTGAACTTTTTGGACGTTATTGACATTTACCCTAGCCCAAACCCTATTGAAAATGAAGTCCCTACCATGATTAGTTTATTTACAAAGAGAGTCAAAAATTTACCATTACATTACGACCTATGAGGAAAATTCGTTTCAATGGAATTTTAACGATGTTACATCCTGCGAAACTTGTTCAAATTTATATGCATCAACGAGGTGCACTAAAATATACATTCTAAAAAATATTCGGTGAAATATTACTATTATTCATTTACAGGGCCGCACAAAAGTATTCTATTACAAAATGCTACATGGGGGAAAGATGTGCGACATATTTTCAATATATTAAACTTTTTCATGTGTAATAAAATTGATGTATGTCACTGAGGCTTAATATAAATTATACGATACTGTCTTGCATAATATGAAGTACATAGCATTTACAGGGATACACAAAAGATTTAAAATATTATATTCTTCCCGAAGTACTATATATGTACTCGATATGTCTGATAGATAAATGAAATGCATTTTAATTATGATATGCACGTTTGAGTTTCACTAGATCTATGCACATTATACGATGTGTATAAATGCTATGGTTGATATACCGGGCTACCCAAAAGAGTTCGCCAATGCTACTAAATATGAGCGTAAATTACTTAAAGGTGATTCTTAAATAAGTTACGCATTTTTACGCTGAACTGCATTATGTTTACTAAGAAATGTTTGCAGAATATCGATAAAATTATATACAGGACCACGAAAGAAATTGGAATTGAATGATAATTTATGAGAATGTGATTTCACTTATTTTAAAAGTTTATCAGTTTAAAATAAATTTCAGCTTAATACTGACGTGTATTAAAAGTACAAAGTAAACTACAGGGCTGAACAAAAATATTCAAGTATGTTTCCATCTTTTAGTATAAATTGCTAAAAAAGAAATTTCAAGCTACTGGGCATTTTCTTACTAAACTAAGTTTTCCCATTATATAGTATGTATGTTAGCTAACAGATCAAGTACAAGGCTGTTCAAAATTATTGCAATACATATTTGGCTATATTAGGCTATATGCCCTTTTTTCCCTAAATAACAAAGTTTTGTTAAAGATTTTATGAAGTGTTGGAAAGTTCTTTATTATCTATGCTTAACTCATGATTTTTCTTACTTGTTTAATAAGTTATGCATTTTGAAGTCGAATACCATTCAGTTTACTAAGATATGTTTGTAAAATCTAGATAAAATTATATACAGAACCACGTAAAGAATTGTATACATGGTTGCCAATAAATGATAACTTCTGGAAAGTGATTTCATAAATCTGTACTTAAATATAGATGAGCGCATGATTATCTTTCATTGTTTTGTTTCCTTTTTTTCCACTACATCACCGCTTATACCAGTGGTGTAAATATTAAAAAAAAAGCATAACTGATGTTTACTTACAGTTAAGACGCTAACACTTCGTATACACATATAAGAACTATATAAAAACCTGACTCATTAAAGGTTTTCTTGGAATATATTTTAGGAATACCTATTTATTCTTTTATATTTCATGTCCCGTTTCATTAAAATTTTCAAAATTACAAAACGTTAGTAATATAAACGTTAGTAATATACTTCTACTGAATAATAAAAATAACAATAATTATAATAATAAAATTAGTAGCAATGATTATCGTTACAAAGAGAAACTTTTCCATTGCAATAACTAGCAAGTAAGAAAAATCATGGTTTAAGCAAAGATGAAACACTTTCCAACACGTCCTGTAATCTTTAACAAAACTTTGTTGTTTAAATAATAAGGTGTTACTGTGCATTGCCAAATATATATTCCAATACTTCCGAACAGTCCTGTATTTGATCTATCGGTTGATATATACGTACTATATAACGGGGAAATTTAGTTTAGCAAAAAAAGCCTAAAAGATTGAAAATTTTTTTTTCAGCAATTTATACTAATACATTTAAACATACTTGAATACTTTTGTCAGTCCTGTAGTTTAGCTAGTACTTTTATTACACGTCAGTTTTTAATTAAAATGTAATTCAAACTAAAGCCCTCATAAAACTAATGAAATCATTTTCCTGAAATAAACGTCCATAGCTGACCATGCATCCAATTCTTTGCGTGACCCTGTATATCATTTTATCTATATTTTACAAACATTTTTTAGTAAACTGGAAGAAAAATTCGGCATCAAAATGCATAATTTCTTTTTAAAAGAAATTTTAAGAAATTTACGCTCATATTATGTAACCTTTACGAACTCTTTTCATAGCCCTATATATCAGTTATAGCATTTATACACGACATATCATATCCGCCAATTTAAAAGCGCTTATTAATTAAGCGAAAATTAAAATGCATTTCATCCATCCATCAGCCACCATCCAAAATATACAGTACTTGAAATAGAATATACTATTTGAAATTTTTTGTGTGTCCCTGTAAATGATATGTGCTTCGCGAAGCTGAAGTTATTTCACGCATAATACGCGCGTTATGTTCTAAGTAACTTATATTAAGACTCAGCAACGTATAAAAATTGCTTTATACATGAAATAATGGAATATAATAAAAATATATCGCAAACAATTCCCTCTGTAATGCATTTTTTTGGGGGGGGGGGTAGGGTGGCCCTGTAAATGAATAATGACTTTTTTTCACCTCATATTTATAGAGTGCATCTTGTAAAGCACTTCATTAATTCATATAAATTTTAATATGTTTGCCAGGGCGTAACATCTTTAATACTCAATTGAAACGGTTTTTTCCATAATGGGCATAATGTAGCGAAAAACTTTTCACAGACTTTGTAAATGAACTAATCATGCTAGAAATTTAATTTTAAAAAGTGTTTGCGCTAGTGTAAACATTAGTACCGTTCAAAAATTTCAGTGCAATCCGACAGTATTTACGAGAGTTAGAGCGCGGACAATTGAACAGACCGAACTGAAATAATAAACACTTTTCAACTTTGTTGGAAAGTATTAAAAATACAATACAAAATTTGTAAAAGTATGCAGTTTTACTGATTAATAATAAATATTTCGGCAATACTTACCACTTTAACTTAGATGGCTGATTTTATTCCTGCTAAAATATGTCTTTAGAAAATTAAGACTGGGAAATTTTTTTGATAATAACGCTGCACTGAATCTCGTGTAGAAAAATTTGTGATACCCGTACCTGATTTTGCTGTTGAAATCTTAAAAACAAATTTCATCACCAAACGGTAAGACCTTTTCAATTTCAAATGCGAATAAGATATTGATAAGTGGTTATCTATGAGATATTTTTAAAGGGTAATTGTCTTTTATCTTCAACATAGCAGTTCGAAACCATGGAAATGCGATAAAAAAAACCGTTGATAAGACTTTTCTTTATATCGACAGATGAACTAGGCTAGGAAGTTTATTAATTTCATCAGATTTTTTAAATCACAAGATATTAGGAACTTTACCTTTTATATTGACATTTTAATAGTCAATTTATATCACTTGGGAAAAGTGTTACAAAAAATAAAATAAAATAAAATAAAATAAATAAATTACATAACATTGACATGTTTTGGCTCTACTAAACTAATAAGAAGCATAATCGCATTAAAAACAATAATACGAATCATTTTATGGTTAATGCAAATGACACGCAACAATGAGATGTTATCAAAAACGATGCGCTCTATTGTAAGAGAATTAAATTAAAAATAGACTATGATCTGAAATTTATTTCCAACTTCGTTCATCCCATTCAAGCTTTCACGAGGAATCTATACCTCAACTCTAACCATAACTTAGGAATAATAAAAGAAACATTTTTACTCGTATAAATTTCAATGCACTCTCTTATAATGGACTTACGACAACAATTTGGTGTGAAACATAACGTTCTTTCACTAAACAAAATGTTTATTTTAAATTTGGCAGCACGAACGCTGCTTCATCTAGATTATATTTAGATGGGATAATTAAAATTACTGTTTCTTTTATTATTCCTAGGTTATGGTCAGATTTAATGAATAAATTCCTCGTGAAAGCATGAATTGGATGAACTAAGTTGAAAATTATTTTTAGATCATGGTCTATTTTTAATTTAATGATTTTACAATAGAGACCGTGGTTTTTGCTTGTATCTCATTGTCGCGTGTCATATGTACTGACCGTGAGAGATTTGCATTTTTATTTTTATTATGATTATGGTTCTTATTAAATTAGAGCCTTAGGCCCGGTGCACACGTCCGGTTTTTTCAAGTTCCGGTGCCGCTGCGTGCACGCAGCATGTGATGCACATGTCCGATTTTTCCAGCTGCGGCAGTAAGAATCAGACCATCGACAACGATGGACGTGTATTCTAGAAAGCGGATTATTTTTGGGTTATCCAACCGAAAGTTCAATATCAACGTCCGCCATCCTTGCCGTATTTACGTATTTTACCGGACGTGTGCAGCGCTCAGTAGGAAACAAGGTACTAAGAACCTGAATTACGTCTGCGCCGCTGCGGTGTTGTGGGGAAAAGCTTGGAAAAACGAAGGCAAGATGGACGTACGTCGCCGAAACTGCGCCGGAGGTATATGTGCATACCATACCTGTTTCTCTTGTATTCTACGCCGTAATTGCGGCACCGCAACGGCGCCGGAGCTTAAAAAACCGTACGTTTGCACCGAGCCTTATTAATTTTTTATTAAGATGAACTGGGCTGAAAGTAATGTCGTAAAATACGACTCGAAAAGCTAATATCTCTATTTTTACGTCGTCTAGATCAATATTTTACAAAAGACACGTTTTCGTGTTGGTCTGTTTTTCCAAGAAAATCTCTTCAAGTTGGAACCCTGTACCGAACCAATTTCTAAAGTAAATGCGAAAAGATTGTGTCAAAGTCTCGTCCATTATAGGCTAAATAACCGGAGTAGCATTAAAGCATAAGGGATGTAGAACCAAAAAACTTTCTAAAATTCCAAATTTTGCAAAATTATTGGGGCCAGAAAAATTAAATTTGCCATGGCAATTACTGTAAATGTTCGCTGAAAACAGTTTTTAAGAAATTCTACACTGAAAAAGAAAAAAAATGAACTCAAAATTTTTTTTTTACATAATTTGGTAAATTACGATTTGTTTACAATTCTTAAAAATAGAAACTTGAAATTTGACATAGCTAACATGTAATTGCTCGCGCATAACATTTAAAAAAAGTGAAATAACATTGACATGTTTCGGCTCTAATCTAATAAGAAGATTAAATAGAAATTTATTTAAAAAACATTTTACTATAGCTAATAATTGCATAAATCTTAAATAATAATAGTATAACCTGATAAAGTGTGCTGATTTTCGTTACTGAAACAAAATTCCATTTTTATAGTATTGTATAGTTATTCATATAATGAAAATTTCGTTTTTCTTTTTTTACTTTTAAAACAGAAATTTGCATACAAATATTTATGACCGGATATTTAACACTTCGTTGCCAAGGGACGAATAGACTTGCCACTCGAAAGCGTTTTTTAGTTCAAAACATCTTTCGGAATTTCCCCCCCCTTTTTTTTTTTTACTTTTAAAAACAGAAATTTGCATACAAATATTTATGACCGGATATTTAACACTTCGTTGCCAAGGGACGAATAGACTTGCCACTCGAAAGCGTTTTTTAGTTCAAAACATCTTTCGGAATTTCCCCCCCCCTTTTTTTTTTTACTTTTAAAAACAGAAATTTGCATACAAATATTTATGACCGGATATTTAACACTTCGTTGCCAAGGGACGAATAGACTTGCCACTCGAAAGCGTTTTTTAGTTCAAAACATCTTTCGGAATTTCCCCCCCCCTTTTTTTTTTTTACTTTTAAAAACAGAAATTTGCATACAAATATTTATGACCGGATATTTAACACTTCGTTGCCAAGGGACGAATAGACTTGCCACTCGAAAGCGTTTTTTAGTTCAAAACATCTTTCGGAATTTCCCCCCCCCTTTTTTTTTTTACTTTTAAAAACAGAAATTTGCATACAAATATTTATGACCGGATATTTAACACTTCGTTGCCAAGGGACGAATAGACTTGCCACTCGAAAGCGTTTTTTAGTTCAAAACATCTTTCGGAATTTCCCCCCCCCCCTTTTTTTTTTACTTTTAAAAACAGAAATTTGCATACAAATATTTATGACCGGATATTTAACACTTCGTTGCCAAGGGACGAATAGACTTGCCACTCGAAAGCGTTTTTTAGTTCAAAACATCTTTCGGAATTTCCCCCCCCCTTTTTTTTTTACTTTTAAAAACAGAAATTTGCATACAAATATTTATGACCGGATATTTAACACTTCGTTGCCAAGGGACGAATAGACTTGTCACTCGAAAGCGTTTTTTAGTTCAAAACATCTTTCGGAATTTCCCCCCCTTTTTTTTTTTACTTTTAAAAACAGAAATTTGCATACAAATATTTATGACCGGATATTTAACACTTCGTTGCCAAGGGACGAATAGACTTGTCACTCGAAAGCGTTTTTTAGTTCAAAACATCTTTCGGAATTTCCCCCCCCCCTTTTTTTTTTTTACTTTTAAAAACAGAAATTTGCATACAAATATTTATGACCGGATATTTAACACTTCGTTGCCAAGGGACGAATAGACTTGTCACTCGAAAGCGTTTTTTAGTTCAAAACATCTTTCGGAATTTCCCCCCTTTTTTTTTTACTTTTAAAAACAGAAATTTGCATACAAATATTTATGACCGGATATTTAACACTTCGTTGCCAAGGGACGAATAGACTTGCCACTCGAAAGCGTTTTTTAGTTCAAAACATCTTTCGGAATTTCCCCCCCCCTTTTTTTTTTTTACTTTTAAAAACAGAAATTTGCATACAAATATTTATGACCGGATATTTAACACTTCGTTGCCAAGGGACGAATAGACTTGTCACTCGAAAGCGTTTTTTAGTTCAAAACATCTTTCGGAATTTCCCCCCTTTTTTTTTTACTTTTAAAAACAGAAATTTGCATACAAATATTTATGACCGGATATTTAACACTTCGTTGCCAAGGGACGAATAGACTTGTCACTCGAAAGCGTTTTTTAGTTCAAAACATCTTTCGGAATTTCCCCCCTTTTTTTTTTTACTTTTAAAAACAGAAATTTGCATACAAATATTTATGACCGGATATTTAACACTTCGTTGCCAAGGGACGAATAGACTTGTCACTCGAAAGCGTTTTTTAGTTCAAAACATCTTTCGGAATTTCCCCCCTTTTTTTTTTACTTTTAAAAACAGAAATTTGCATACAAATATTTATGACCGGATATTTAACACTTCGTTGCCAAGGGACGAATAGACTTGTCACTCGAAAGCGTTTTTTAGTTCAAAACATCTTTCGGAATTTCCCCCCTTTTTTTTTTACTTTTAAAAACAGAAATTTGCATACAAATATTTATGACCGGATATTTAACACTTCGTTGCCAAGGGACGAATAGACTTGTCACTCGAAAGCGTTTTTTAGTTCAAAACATCTTTCGGAATTTCCCCCCTTTTTTTTTTACTTTTAAAAACAGAAATTTGCATACAAATATTTATGACCGGATATTTAACACTTCGTTGCCAAGGGACGAATAGACTTGTCACTCGAAAGCGTTTTTTAGTTCAAAACATCTTTCGGAATTTCCCCCCTTTTTTTTTTACTTTTAAAAACAGAAATTTGCATACAAATATTTATGACCGGATATTTAACACTTCGTTGCCAAGGGACGAATAGACTTGTCACTCGAAAGCGTTTTTTAGTTCAAAACATCTTTCGGAATTTCCCCCCTTTTTTTTTTTACTTTTAAAAACAGAAATTTGCATACAAATATTTATGACCGGATATTTAACACTTCGTTGCCAAGGGACGAATAGACTTGCCACTCGAAAGCGTTTTTTAGTTCAAAACATCTTTCGGAATTTCCCCCCCCCCTTTTTTTTTTTACTTTTAAAAACAGAAATTTGCATACAAATATTTATGACCGGATATTTAACACTTCGTTGCCAAGGGACGAATAGACTTGCCACTCGAAAGCGTTTTTTAGTTCAAAACATCTTTCGGAATTTCCCCCCCCCTTTTTTTTTTTACTTTTAAAAACAGAAATTTGCATACAAATATTTATGACCGGATATTTAACACTTCGTTGCCAAGGGACGAATAGACTTGCCACTCGAAAGCGTTTTTTAGTTCAAAACATCTTTCGGAATTTCCCCCCCCCTTTTTTTTTTTTACTTTTAAAAACAGAAATTTGCATACAAATATTTATGACCGGATATTTAACACTTCGTTGCCAAGGGACGAATAGACTTGCCACTCGAAAGCGTTTTTTAGTTCAAAACATCTTTCGGAATTTCCCCCCTTTTTTTTTTTACTTTTAAAAACAGAAATTTGCATACAAATATTTACGACCGGATATTTAACACTTCGTTGCCAAGGGACGAATAGACTTGTCACTCGAAAGCGTTTTTTAGTTCAAAACATCTTTCGGAATTTCCCCCCTTTTTTTTTTTACTTTTAAAAACAGAAATTTGCATACAAATATTTATGACCGGATATTTAACACTTCGTTGCCAAGGGACGAATAGACTTGTCACTCGAAAGCGTTTTTTAGTTCAAAACATCTTTCGGAATTTCCCCCCCCCCTTTTTTTTTTTACTTTTAAAAACAGAAATTTGCATACAAATATTTATGACCGGATATTTAACACTTCGTTGCCAAGGGACGAATAGACTTGTCACTCGAAAGCGTTTTTTAGTTCAAAACATCTTTCGGAATTTCCCCCCTTTTTTTTTTTACTTTTAAAAACAGAAATTTGCATACAAATATTTATGACCGGATATTTAACACTTCGTTGCCAAGGGACGAATAGACTTGCCACTCGAAAGCGTTTTTTAGTTCAAAACATCTTTCGGAATTTCCCCCCCCCTTTTTTTTTTTTACTTTTAAAAACAGAAATTTGCATACAAATATTTATGACCGGATATTTAACACTTCGTTGCCAAGGGACGAATAGACTTGCCACTCGAAAGCGTTTTTTAGTTCAAAACATCTTTCGGAATTTCCCCCCCCCTTTTTTTTTTTACTTTTAAAAACAGAAATTTGCATACAAATATTTATGACCGGATATTTAACACTTCGTTGCCAAGGGACGAATAGACTTGTCACTCGAAAGCGTTTTTTAGTTCAAAACATCTTTCGGAATTTCCCCCCTTTTTTTTTTACTTTTAAAAACAGAAATTTGCATACAAATATTTATGACCGGATATTTAACACTTCGTTGCCAAGGGACGAATAGACTTGTCACTCGAAAGCGTTTTTTAGTTCAAAACATCTTTCGGAATTTCCCCCCTTTTTTTTTTTACTTTTAAAAACAGAAATTTGCATACAAATATTTATGACCGGATATTTAACACTTCGTTGCCAAGGGACGAATAGACTTGTCACTCGAAAGCGTTTTTTAGTTCAAAACATCTTTCGGAATTTCCCCCCTTTTTTTTTTTACTTTTAAAAACAGAAATTTGCATACAAATATTTATGACCGGATATTTAACACTTCGTTGCCAAGGGACGAATAGACTTGCCACTCGAAAGCGTTTTTTAGTTCAAAACATCTTTCGGAATTTCCCCCCCCCCCTTTTTTTTTTTACTTTTAAAAACAGAAATTTGCATACAAATATTTATGACCGGATATTTAACACTTCGTTGCCAAGGGACGAATAGACTTGTCACTCGAAAGCGTTTTTTAGTTCAAAACATCTTTCGGAATTTCCCCCCTTTTTTTTTTTACTTTTAAAAACAGAAATTTGCATACAAATATTTATGACCGGATATTTAACACTTCGTTGCCAAGGGACGAATAGACTTGCCACTCGAAAGCGTTTTTTAGTTCAAAACATCTTTCGGAATTTCCCCCCCCCTTTTTTTTTTTACTTTTAAAAACAGAAATTTGCATACAAATATTTATGACCGGATATTTAACACTTCGTTGCCAAGGGACGAATAGACTTGTCACTCGAAAGCGTTTTTTAGTTCAAAACATCTTTCGGAATTTCCCCCCTTTTTTTTTTTACTTTTAAAAACAGAAATTTGCATACAAATATTTATGACCGGATATTTAACACTTCGTTGCCAAGGGACGAATAGACTTGTCACTCGAAAGCGTTTTTTAGTTCAAAACATCTTTCGGAATTTCCCCCCTTTTTTTTTTTACTTTTAAAAACAGAAATTTGCATACAAATATTTATGACCGGATATTTAACACTTCGTTGCCAAGGGACGAATAGACTTGCCACTCGAAAGCGTTTTTTAGTTCAAAACATCTTTCGGAATTTCCCCCCCCTTTTTTTTTTACTTTTAAAAACAGAAATTTGCATACAAATATTTATGACCGGATATTTAACACTTCGTTGCCAAGGGACGAATAGACTTGTCACTCGAAAGCGTTTTTTAGTTCAAAACATCTTTCGGAATTTCCCCCCTTTTTTTTTTTACTTTTAAAAACAGAAATTTGCATACAAATATTTATGACCGGATATTTAACACTTCGTTGCCAAGGGACGAATAGACTTGCCACTCGAAAGCGTTTTTTAGTTCAAAACATCTTTCGGAATTTCCCCCCCTTTTTTTTTTACTTTTAAAAACAGAAATTTGCATACAAATATTTATGACCGGATATTTAACACTTCGTTGCCAAGGGACGAATAGACTTGTCACTCGAAAGCGTTTTTTAGTTCAAAACATCTTTCGGAATTTCCCCCCTTTTTTTTTTTACTTTTAAAAACAGAAATTTGCATACAAATATTTATGACCGGATATTTAACACTTCGTTGCCAAGGGACGAATAGACTTGCCACTCGAAAGCGTTTTTTAGTTCAAAACATCTTTCGGAATTTCCCCCATACTCAGCCCCTTTTTTTTTTACTTTTAAAAACAGAAATTTGCATACAAATATTTATGACCGGATATTTAACACTTCGTTGCCAAGGGACGAATAGACTTGTCACTCGAAAGCGTTTTTTAGTTCAAAACATCTTTCGGAATTTCCCCCCCTTTTTTTTTTACTTTTAAAAACAGAAATTTGCATTCAAATATTTATGACCGGATATTTAACACTTCGTTGCCAAGGGACGAATAGACTTGCCACTCGAAAGCGTTTTTTAGTTCAAAACATCTTTCGGAATTTCCCCCCCCCTTTTTTTTTACTTTTAAAAACAGAAATTTGCATTCAAATATTTATGACCGGATATTTAACACTTCGTTGCCAAGGGACGAATAGACTTGTCACTCGAAAGCGTTTTTTAGTTCAAAACATCTTTCGGAATTTCCCCCCCTTTTTTTTTTTACTTTTAAAAACAGAAATTTGCATTCAAATATTTATGACCGGATATTTAACACTTCGTTGCCAAGGGACGAATAGACTTGCCACTCGAAAGCGTTTTTTAGTTCAAAACATCTTTCGGAATTTCCCCCCCCCCTTTTTTTTTTACTTTTAAAAACAGAAATTTGCATTCAAATATTTATGACCGGATATTTAACACTTCGTTGCCAAGGGACGAATAGACTTGTCACTCGAAAGCGTTTTTTAGTTCAAAACATCTTTCGGAATTTCCCCCCCTTTTTTTTTTACTTTTAAAAACAGAAATTTGCATTCAAATATTTATGACCGGATATTTAACACTTCGTTGCCAAGGGACGAATAGACTTGCCACTCGAAAGCGTTTTTTAGTTCAAAACATCTTTCGGAATTTCCCCCCCCCCTTTTTTTTTTACTTTTAAAAACAGAAATTTGCATTCAAATATTTATGACCGGATATTTAACACTTCGTTGCCAAGGGACGAATAGACTTGTCACTCGAAAGCGTTTTTTAGTTCAAAACATCTTTCGGAATTTCCCCCCCTTTTTTTTTTACTTTTAAAAACAGAAATTTGCATTCAAATATTTATGACCGGATATTTAACACTTCGTTGCCAAGGGACGAATAGACTTGCCACTCGAAAGCGTTTTTTAGTTCAAAACATCTTTCGGAATTTCCCCCATACTCAGCCTTAGCATTTTTTTTACTTTTAAAAACAGAAATTTGCATACAAATATTTATGACCGGATATTTAACACTTCGTTGCCAAGGGACGAATAGACTTGTCACTCGAAAGCGTTTTTTAGTTCAAAACATCTTTCGGAATTTCCCCCCTTTTTTTTTTACTTTTAAAAACAGAAATTTGCATACAAATATTTATGACCGGATATTTAACACTTCGTTGCCAAGGGACGAATAGACTTGCCACTCGAAAGCGTTTTTTAGTTCAAAACATCTTTCGGAATTTCCCCCTTTCTCTCTTTTTTTTTTTTTTTTTTTTTTTTTTTTTTTTTTTTTAACGGAGTGTTTGCTTTTAAATCAACTGAAAATGACTGTTGTAAAATTTGTGTGTTCATTTTAGATTCAAATAATGTGCCAAAAAAGGTTGAACAGTGTGTTAATAGTATTCTCCCACATTAGCCAGCACGCCGGAAAATAGGAGGTTTCGCTACGGGAGAACGGGCGTCTGATTTATTTATTTATTTATTTTTATTTTTAGAACAACATTTTTCATTTAAAGGAGGAAGCATCAATACTTATTTTTCTCTCGTCTCTCTCTATATATTCATTTACATTTAAGTAATTATTAGATCCTTATTTATTATTAGGTTACATTATTTATTGTTGTATTCTTATTCATTATTATATTATCTTATTTATTATTAGATTATTTTATTTATTATTACATTTTATTCATTACTAGATTTTATTATTTATAATTAGATCCTTATTTATTATTAGATTATTTTATTTATTATTAGATCCTTATTTATTATTAGATTTTATTTGTTATTAGATCCTTATTACTACGGAAAAATTTCATGCATGATGCTTCTACTTCAGGATGACGAAATTGAAATAATTAAATTATCATAGAGAATTACTTTTTCAATGAGAGTTGCGCACATATTTCTCTATATATTTAGATAATTATATTTTTTTTTTTTTCGTTTTATGTGTTGCAGGATTATTTCAGTTTATATGATAATTTATGCGATAACTAATGTCTGCAATGTAAATTCCGGATGGGTGCTCGGGAGAGAGCTTTATGTGAAATGGCATGAGATACATGAAACACGTCTTTATTCTCCCGAATGTGTAAAAAATGTAAATTAAGTAATTAAACAAGTTGGAGATTGCACGTGAAGCGTAGCAAATGAGGTGCGTTCGTACGATAACGAAGTTTTAAAAATATTCAGATCTTGCTGACATAGTAGAGCGTACTCCAGATACAGTATAGTAGTCGAAATCTTTGTGTTCCTGTAAATATGCAGGGAGTAATTTTTATTCTACTTCATTAATGTATATCTTATTCATAAAATGTGAAGTAGTTTAATATAATTAAAACACCCCTCAAACAAAGTTTCCCCGTATAACATTGTTTAGTGGAATACATTTGTGTGGCCCTGTAATTTAATAATAAATATTCTCTGCATCACAGATTGTACAAAATGTATTTTTAGTATATATTTCATAGATTCATGTCGATTATGTTATGTTCAAATGAGTGAAACACCATTAAAATGCATTTGGAACTTTTTTCCCCATTGACCGTAATGTAACGGAATGCTTTTGATTGTCCCTGTAATTGATCTAGCCATCCGATTTTCATAACATTTGAAATGACTCGACAAAATTATGTAATAATTGTGTATTTTAAATTTCAAACGATTAAAATGCATTTGAAACTTTTTTCCCCATCGACCGTAATGTAACGGAATACTTTTGATTGTCCCTGTAATTGATCTATCCATCTGATTTTCATAAAATTTGAAATGACTCGACAAAATTATGTATTAATTATGTATTTTAAATTTTACACGATTCGGTTGGGTAGTTTTTGTATTGTTATATGCGGACGGACAGACGGACGGATTGAGCGACAACAATAGGTACTGCGTATTTACATAATTACGAACGCACCCAAAAAGGGGGGATAAACTCTATTTTGCACTTGTCGTGTTCAACAGTTAATCACAGCGAATGAATCACATTCCTTTCCGTTTTCGAAGACCCTCGCTTTTTCCGGGAAAGACATGGAGCCAACATTTTAAAAAAAATTCCTGTCGGCGCGGCCAACAGGTAGAGGTAGATTTCGAAGCTAGGCACAAATTTCCCCAACAAAACTAAATCAAGATTAGAACTTAACCCAGAGTCATAGCTGAAAATGAGCTCCTGGGAACTAAACCTTACGCATACACGCACGCATGGAATAGATTGGAATAGATTAAAAATGGCGAAAACAAAATCAAAGAACTTCAAAATGTTAAAAAAAAGCCAATATTTCCATAGGCTGGTTTTTATTATGTTTCTATACAGTTTTATAAACTCAAATACCGTTATAAATTCACCTGCTTTTCATACATTAAATTTCCAATATGATGTAATATTTGCTTTTAAAAAAGAATCCGTCAAGTTGTTTCTTTAATTTTCCATTTTCTTGCGGAGATATTTTTACAGAAAAGTTATAACGTAATATTCAATTTTTCTTGAATTCGTCAAACTATTTTTTTTTTCATTTTTCATGTGAATATCTTGCAGTAGTAAAGTAATTGTTATACTAAGATTTCATTGTGATTTTTTTTAAATTGTTGCTAACTGCTATAACAAAAAATGTTTATTTTTCCCTGTCATTGTTCAGTAAAAGCTGGTTTTGTCAGAGTCATGTTAAGGCGGTATTCCCATTTTTGAACCTTCCCTTTTTCAACACCCTATAACCTGTTTTGCCCTTTTGCAATCCCCGACAAGATATTAACCCTCTCAATGTATTTAGCGAGTTTCAAGACGATTCGTTCATCATGGCGACTTTTATCGTGCTTCCAAAATTTAGTACATACATACATATATATACTTATGTATAAACCTTCCAGATGGTTTTGGGTTTGTGGGGTCCTATAATAGAAACTTATGAAGGAATTTTTCAAAAGTTGTGCCATGGTAATGACTGCAATAGGCAGTATTTCCTACAAAATCTATAAAAACATCTGGCTTCTCCTCGAATTTTGCAGCATACGGGTGAATACGCTATGTTGGGTTCTGAAAGTAATCTTTCAACGAAATACAGGGTCTACGAAATACAGGGGGTTTTCATTCCAATAAATCCCAGGTCTGTGTTGAATTTTTCACTGTCACAATTAATCCTTCCCGTGGAAATAACAAAACTAACTGAGGGCGCATATATTGCACTACAAACATCCAATGGAAAATTGCATCACCCAAAGATCCCTTTTCAATTTTAAATGCGAAAAACGATATCTCCATACATAAATTCCGATAAGTCAATCTCAAAGGCTAAATGGAAAAAAAAAAAAGATTATTTTCTTCAAATTTTTTTAAACTTCGGCAGCCTGATAAGATATACCTGTATTAGTATCCCGTAATAAGTTGCGGTTGTTGCATCAGTAATCAAATTGTATTGAAAGATATGATTGCTTATCTTTTGTATTTTCTCTACTGTAACATTTTTAAACATGTTTTTTTTCTGTTTTTTTTTTCGCAAACGCTAAACGAATTCGACATATTTATAGTAAACACGTAAGGAACACGGATTTGTTCAAAACTTTCAATCTACAGGGTGAAATATATCTATCGCCGATTTGTAATTTCTCAACCGTTGGTCGTACACATACATTTCCAATCACACAAAAAGTTGGAAATGGCACGTGAAAAGTTGCAAATGAGGTGCGTTCGTATTTTAGTGAAATTTAAAAAATATTCAGATTTTGTGTAATGGTAAACAGTTCTTCGGTTACTGTATAGGGGTAGTAATCTTTTGTGTGTAAATATAACAGTCTTTCCTGTAAATATTCAGGAAATAACTTGTATTTAACCTCAGCAAAGTATATGAATTTACTAAAATGCGAAATGGTTTAATATAATTTTAATACGACCCAATAAACAATGTTCCCCGCACATCATCATGCAGTGGAATAGTTTTGTGTGGCGCCCTAATATATATTTTAATAATAAATATTATTGGTGGGTAATAAATGCTCTGTGCATCACAGATTGCATATTTTAGTAAATATTTTATAAATTCATGCCAGTTGTATTATATTCCAAAGAGTGTAACCTCTTTAAAAGGTACTTGAAACTATTTTTTTCTTTTGACGGTAATGCAACGGAATATTTTTGATTGTCCCAGCAATTAAACGATGCATCCGATTTTTATAAAATTTGAAATGACTGGACAAAATTATATAATGATTATATATTTTAAATCTCAAGCGATTTGGTTGGGTAGTTTTTGCTCTGTTATATGCGGACAGACAGACGGGTAGACGAACGGACAGACTTAACGACGGACGGCTATAGGTTCAACGTATTTATATAATGACGAATGCATTTAAAAATATTCTTTTCTTGGTGTAATAGTATGCAGTATTTTGGATACAGTATAGTAGCGGAAATGTTTTGTGTGTCCCTGTAAATACTATCTGCTTTCTATTATACAGGAAATAACTTGTAGCAATCCTCATTAACTTATATCATTTTCATAAAATGTTAAGTAGTTATAAAAATAGTAAAATTTTGTAATAAAAGTAATAAAATTTTGAAAACTCTTTAAAAGCAAACTGTACGTTTGAAGATTTTATGCGTGCCTGGCTTAGAAAGGGTTAAAGTTTATAAAATAAAATACTATGAAATATTATAGAAAAACGTTTCTCTCTATATCCATATGTATATATTCATATGTATATATTCATATGTATATATTCATATGTATATATATATATATATACATTTATTTGCTAACTCCTGGAAATGCAAATATTTATTTTAGAGTCTTCGAGGCTATGTGTGCGGAAAAGGGTTAAATGTAATACATCAAAAGGAAGTTTTTCCAAGTTTAAGATTTGAAAAGGTCTTTAAAATCAAACTAATTGTTTGCAGATTGGATGCATGTTGGGCATAGAAAGGGTTAAAGTTTATAAAATAATATACTATGAATTATTATAAGAGAGCTATTCTCTCTCTCTCTCTCTCTCTCTCTCTCTCTATATATATATATATATATATATATATATATATGTATGTATGTATGTATTTGCTAGTTGTTAAACTCATGGAAATACAAACATTTATTTTCGAGTCTCCGTGGCTATGCGTGTGGCAAAGGGTTAAATGTAGTAAATAAAAATGCTATGATTTAGCGAAAAAAACTTCCTAATCTTTCTATAGGTTTCCTTTTTAGGTGCGTTCGTAATTATGTAAATACGTAGCACCTATTGTTGTCGCTCAGTCCGTCCGTCTGTCCGTCTGTCTGTCTGTCCGTCCGTCTGTCCGTCTGTCCGCATATAACAACGCAAAAACTACCCAACCGAATCGTTTGAAATTTAAAATACATAATTATAACATAATTTTGTCGAGTCATTTCAAATTTTATGAAAATCGGATGGATAGATCAATTACAGGGACATTCAAAAGGATTCCGTTACATTAGGGTCAATAGGGAAAAAAGTTTTAAATGCATTTTAATCGTTTGAAATTTAAAACATATAATTATTGCGTAATTTTGTCGAGTCATTTCAAATGTCATGAAAATCGGATGCATAGATCAATTACAGCGACAATCAAAAGGATTCCGTTACATTACGGTCAATGGGGAAAAAGTTTCAAATGCATTTTAATGATGTTACACTCATTCGAACAAAATAGAATTAGCATGAATCTATGAAATATATACTAAAATATGCATTCTGTACAATTTGTGATGCAAAGAATTTTTATTATTAAATTACAGGGCCACACAAAAGTATTTCACTATATAATGCTATACGGGGAAACATGGTTTGATACGTGTTTTAATTATATTCAACTATTTCACATTTTATGAATAAGATATACGTTGCTGAGATGTAATAAAAATTACTTCTTGCATATTTACAGAAACGTAAAGATTTCGACTACTATACTGTATACTACGCTGTACTATATCAGCAAGATCTGAATATTTTTAAAACTTCGTTATCGTACGAACGCACCTCATTTGCTACGTTCACGTGCAATTTCCAACTTGTTTCACTTGCAAGTATTTTAACTTTTTGAAAAAGAAACGGACGATTTTGGATGAATGTTGTGCAGCTCTGCGTACATCCAAGGGTTAAGCGACTTCAAATAGAATGCTTTAAATTAGGGAGAGGAATCCATCTTTCTCCATTTTTAGCATGTTTTTTCAAGTTAAAATTTGTAAAAACCATTTAAAAGCAAGCTATATGTGTGTGGATTGGAACAAGTGCGTCGTAGAACCCATATAGCACACTTGCCTCCCCAGGATGTCCTGGGGAGGATTTACATCCCAGGACCGTCATCCCCCAGGCATCCCTGAGGATGCAGAGAATTGTCACCAGGAGGTCCTCAGGAACCGAAAATGTCCGCTTTACAGCATCCTGGCACGCTCCCCAGGACCTTCTTCAGGGTCCTCCCCGGGAGGTTCTGGGGAAGTTTTGAGGAAGTGATATAGGAGGACTTTGGGAAACTTCAAGGTCACTAATATGTTCAAAAAAAATTTTAATTAAAGCTATGATTTAATTTAAATTTTTTTAGAAGAAAACACAAATGCTTTTTTTTTCTATTATTCAGACGGATTTACATAAACAGAGATCATTCACTAACAAATTTCTTACCTTCATTTTTCCTGCTGGATTTGAACCCGAGTACCTTGGTATTCTGGACGCGCGCTCTCACCGTTGTGCTGTAGGGCCAGTAAGGAATAAAGATTTCTAAGGTATACATGCATTTGTACTCCGCTTTTGAAACTTAAAACTAGGAAATGTCCTCATTTTTTGTGCCTTTTTCATACATTCGACATAAATTTAAATCAATAACTCTAAATAAATTATCAATAATTATTTGTTTTAACATAAATGTCTTCGAATTTAAATTTTTTAAATGAAATTGCATTTTTAAATGATAAAAATATTCTTTTAGCTTTTAATACTACAAATCCATTAAGATCGTTCAGTAATTAGAAAAATGATTATGAACTATATATTTTAAAACACAACGAATGATGTAAAACGTTTCTGATGATATCCCCTATAAAATTTAATTTTAGTTAGTAAAAATATTATTTCCAGAGATTAAAATAGCAAGAGATTAAAACACATAGTTTCCTTAAAAATATTAATTTTTTTTAATGATTGACAAATAAAGACTAAGTGAATCCTTTCAAAAATAAAACTTGTTTACTCTTTCTATCTCTTACTTTTTTTACAGAAATTTTAATCGATTTTTTTTTAAACGCTTGGTAAAAGGTACTCTTATTATACAAATTTATGAAAAAATATATATAAATTTGCTTAGTCTTTTCTTTCCTAGTAAGCTAGTTTCTAGTTCGTTTCATAGTTAGCAGTGAAGAGATTCTGCTCTCGAAACTGGTAGATAGGAGGTGCTGAATCGCACCCATCGGCCTAATCGTTCGGAATTTCCCAGGGTTTTCTTCGAATCTTGGATTTCCTTGCGTAAATACGGGTTAGGTTCCTTTAGAAAGACCTTCACTGAGGGCAACCCCCCCCCCCGTCCCTTGATATGTCCCTCATGTTGATAATTGGCCGTCATAAATACAACCAATGAACAAACACGTTTTAAAGTGATTAGGTATGTTTTGGCGAGTATTTATTAACGAATAATCAAATCCGTTACTAATCAAATTCTTACACGATGGTACGAGTTACAGATGTTTGGATATTTATCACTTGTCGCGGGATAAAAAAATACGGTAAAAGCACTGTATTATTTTAAAACATTGTAAAAATATTAAAATTCTGCATTGTCATTGAAAACACACCATTATACAAATTTGTATAATTTAACTGTAACAGGATTTGGTGTGAAAATCAATTGTAAAATTCCATCATTACACTGAAACACTGTTTGAATTTGAATGGCATAAAATAGAAACAATGGAATAAAATTAATTAATGGAAATCAATTAATCAATTAATCAAAGTAATGGAATAAAATTTTAATCTGTTACAAAACCTTTTTATTTTCTTATTGTTATAAATAAAATTAATTTACAGTTAAATCTCCATTTAGCAGTCTTTAAAATTGTAAGAAATATTTATGATCATAAAAAATACAATATGCACCATTTTTCATTTAATTAACGACGGAAAATATTTTTGTTGCTTACTTGAAATGTAATTTTAGTAACTAAGACTTTAGGCAATTTAAAAAGCCTGAAAAAACTGATATCTTTATTTAAAATATAAGATGTTTTTATCAACTATTTTTTTTTTTAAATTCCAAACTAATACATGTATACATATACTTTCTTTTACACCTAGAAACAAATTTGTTTTACTAACTCACAGTTTCACTTCTAATTCTTGGAAAAAACACTCTTTTTTTTTTCTTCCTCTCATTCAATGATCTCCTGCGAAAATTCTTCGCTGTCAAAATTGATTGGAGGGGCGTGATTAGCCTATTGATTGCCTGAGTGTTGGAAAGATAACTGTCTATATTGTAGTATTGTATGCTATGCAGTTGCATTCATTGCAACATTCATTGTCATCTAACTAAGGATAACCGAAGAAATAGAATAGAAAATCGGTCTTTTAAATGAAAGTTTTAAGTGATGTCAAAATACTCTTCAATTAAAAATTGTGTTAAACTATAAGTTATTTATGAAATACAGATAAATATTTATCTGTAATTTCAAAATCTATAACGTTATTGATATTTCAGAAGTTTTCTTAATGAAAACTTATCTTTCAGAATTTGAATAACAGTAATAATATTATGTTTTGTAATCTATAAAATAAATTAGAAAAATACCGTAATTTCGGGTGTATAAGCCGCGGATAAAACAATTCTTTTTGGACCCAGAAATCTTATTTAGTGATTGAACACAAATATTTACTGCGATCTAAGTAGTAACATTCATTTTTTAAAAAATTCTGGGTCGAAAAAGAATTGTTTGATCCGCGGCTTATACACCCGAAATTACGGTAAATTGTTAATCAGTCCTATTTAGATTTAAAAAAAAATTAATTGATGATAAATAAAACAAAATAGGCTAAACCTTCAGAAATGGCATTTAAATTGATGCTTCTATTTAGCTAACATTTTCTTATCCTCAACATTCGGTAGGTAATTGATAATAACCTGAATTAAACTTTTAAGTTGCGTGAATTTACATTTTTTAAACAGAAAATCTTTTCAAATAAACCACGTATCGGTATACATTAGGGAAATGGGGGGGGGGGAGGTGCAGCTCAGTATTTATATATTTTAAATCCAAATATACCATTTTAAAATGAATTGCTGCACTATCTTTGAGTTGATGTTATGTGTTGGGATAAAAATATCTAGTTTTGTCGCGACAAATTTGTTTGTTTATTTATTTATTTAAATAGGGTTTAGTAAGTATGTTAGCTAATTATATATCTATATCTATATCTATATCTATATAAATATTTAATATCTGATACTAAAATGCATCAGAACTCGATTTAGATAATTTTCATAGCAAAGTTTTAAACGGGTACTTATGATCAAACTTACGTTAATTTTTTTTTTTTCTTTCGATAAATACCTTTACCTTTGAATTTCAGAAAAAATATATGAACTAGAATCTTCTATTTAAAAATTTTAGAGTATTAATTTGAAACTTACTATTTAGTTCATTTAAACAAGTTAAATTAATTTCTAAATTAATAAAAAAGGAATAATAATAAAAACCAAAACGCAATAGGTTATTTATTAATAATTAATAAAATATTGATAAATGAACCAAATTTGATTTAGAAGATACATAATAGTAATTAGTATATAAAAAGAGAATTAATTGAAATAATAAATTAAAATTTTTAATTTAACTAAAAAAGATTAAAAGTTATAGCAGTAATTAAAAATTATAAAAATTTAATAACAATTATCTAATTTGCTTAAAAACAAGTAATCGAATAATTAATAAAATAAAATTAACTCATTAAAATCGATACCGATTAAATTGAATTCAACATTTCAATAAAAAAAACAATTGAGTGTTGTACTCCAGAATCATTCATAAGATGGCGCCAGCACTGTGACTTCCTGGGCACTTCCCCAAGAATGAATAACCGGGTACTTCCCCAGGAGTGATTTCCCAGGTACTTCCTCAGGAGTAGCGTCCCTGGGAAATTGCTCCGTGGGACGTTACTGGGATCTCATTCCTGAGGACACCGTAAAAGACTCTTCCCCAGGACGTCCTGATCTTGTCATTTTAGTTTTAGGAGGAATATGGGATGTCTTGGAGCTCCTAGGGAGGTATTGAGGAGCTTTTGTGCTATATGGGAAAGAGTTAAAATTTATAAAACAAGTTGAATGTAGATTCTGCCATTGCAGAGTCCAGTTTCGCCTCCGATTAGAAATAAAAATCGATAGAGGTTTTTTTTTATATACATTTCATCAGAACAAATTTTTCGAGAGTCCGAAAAAAATAGTTCCGGATAATCGAGATTACTGATATTAAATAGGCTTCGTCCTATTCTTACTTACTAAGTACATACAAAATTTTAAGTCTCTATCTCCATTTATTCGTGAGATAGAGCATTTACAGACAGACAGACGGACGGAAATTTGTTATTTTTCTAAAAATATGTTTTTCGGAATCTTCAGTATCTGAAACGTGTAAATCTGTCAATTTTTT
This sequence comes from Maratus speculifer, assembly GCA_964019185.1. Taxonomy (NCBI): domain Eukaryota; kingdom Metazoa; phylum Arthropoda; class Arachnida; order Araneae; family Salticidae; genus Maratus; species Maratus speculifer. The sequence goes on along the minus strand of OZ025298.1, from coordinate 6,280,025 downwards.
TTTTCGAGAGTCCGAAAAAAATAGTTCCGGATAATCGAGGTTACTGATATTAAATAGGCTTCGTCCTATTCGTACTTACTAAGTACATACAACTTTTTAAGTCTCTATCTCCGTTTACTCGTGGAATAGAGCGTTTACAGACAGACGGTCGGCAATTTTTTTTTTTTCTAAAAATATGTTTTTCGGAATCGCCAGTATCTGAAACGTGTAAATCCGTCAAAATTTTTTTTTTCGAGTGTTTAAAACGATTGCAAGACTTACCCAATATTAGAGGTAAGTAAAATACTAATACCCTGTTCGCACTGAGAAAGTTAAGTCACTTAACTTGAAGTTTTTTGAAGCGGTCGTACCCGGAATCAAGATTCTTGCTTGAGCAAGTTTCTGAAACTTGCTTAAGTGAGCTTGCTCACTTAACTATGAGTTGAGTGGAAATGTGCCTTCTGAATATTTAATTATTATTTCTGAATTTTAGAATATTTAATTCTGATTATTAAATTAATGAATTTGAGTACTACAAATAATTATAAACTATTTCAAGTTGTTATTTGTTTACTCCAGTTGCTTAACACGTGTGTTTGTAATCAAAGGCCGAAAATGGAAAACGTTGAACCTGTTATTTCCTCCCACAAAAGAAATGAATTTTTTAATTGAAATAAGGCAGGATAATTACAGTGTAAACAAAAAAGTTAAAAGTTGCAGTTACAAATTTCAGAACTTATGCGCATGCTCAGATGTCAGTCTGGTCAAGTTAAGTCACTTACAATGTTTTGTAAATGCGAACAGGTGAAGCCTAATTCCGGGTATCCCGCTTCAAAAAATTTAAGTGACTTAAAGTTAAGTGACTCAACTATCCCAGTGCTAACAGGGTATTATGCTTGATGTGCAACAATTTTTGACAGGACACTTTTTACCTTGTCTGAAAGAAATAGCATCAGAGGCTAATAATTAAAAAATATATGAAATTTTATTAATGAAGGATTTTTTTTATGTATTTTAGAATTCTAATAACGGATGGGTGGATTTAAAAGTCCAGTCAAAAACGGCAGGAGAGAAAAGGGAGACTTTTAAAAACAATATGGGGATTCTTAAGAGGGAAAATGCACACAGTATAGGGAAAAGACGGAAAGTGATGACCTTTTTTTTTAGAAATGAAAAATACCTTGTAAAAAAACATTCCCTCATTTTTCGGGGCAAACAAACAGAAGGGAAAAACGCACGAAAGAGACAATAGCCATATACAAGTACATAAACAACTGTTACTGAAATCAGTTGTTCTCAGAGTCCGAATTTCCATGTGTAGGAGTACACAGTCAGACAAATAAGGAAACATGAAAATGGACTCATTTTTGCAAAAAAACTTCTCTCAATAAGCAGCATAAGCATATCAGGTGATTTGTGCACGGTTTGATGGATCACAATTTAAACATGGTTTTATGAATGCGCGTTTCGGCCATTTTTGGCGCTTTTAAGCCTCCATAAAAGGTACTCAAAACTACAGGGTACTTAAAAAACTGTTTATGGAATAAAAACATCGGTCAATGGCAACAATATTTGTTATTTGTCACCTTTTTACTTACCCATCATACGTAGTATAGGGTAAGTCTTGCAATCGTTTTGAAAATCGAAATTTTTTTTGACGGATTTACACGTTTTAGATAGTGGAGATTCCGAAAAACATATTTTTAGAAAAAAAAAATTTGCCGTCCATCTGTCTGTCTGTCAGTCTGTCTGCCTGTAAACGCCCTACCTCCCGAACAAATTGAGATAGAGATTTAAAATTTTGTATGTAGTTAGTATGTAAGAATGGGACGAAGCCTATTGAATATCAGCAACCTCGATTATCCGGAATTATTTTTTTCGGACTCTCGAAAAATTCGTTCTGATGAAATGTGTATAAAAATTTTCGAATTTTTTTGGTCTAAGGAATGGACGTAAAAGGCAATAAAATAACACACATTTTGCATATAGAACGAAGTCGATCGAATTATTAGTTGCCGAGATATTTGTAATTCTGTTTTTCACATTCTTCGATTTTTCATGACCCTGTATTTCATTCAAATTGCAATTCAGAGGTATATTTTAATTGGAAATGAGACGCTTAATTCGACGCAGTTAATTGTTAGTTAATAGAGTTTTTATTTTTGGAGTTATAAGGATGTTTCTTTTACGCAGGTCGGTACTACTTGAGTAGTTTGGCATTTTATATAATTTGTCGAAATTCGTAATCAGCAGTTCTTTAATATAGCATTACTATGTATATTAACAATATATATAATTTTACTTACCCATCATACGTAGTATAGGATAAGTCTTGCAATCGTTTTGAAAATCGAAAATTTTTTTTTGACGGATTTACACGTTTTAAATAGTGGCGATTCCGAAAAACATATTTTTAGGAAAAATTTTTTGCCGTCTGTCTGTCTGCTTGTCTGTCTGTCTGTCTGTCTGTCTGTCTGTCTGTCTGTAAACGCTCTATCTCCCGAACAAATTGAGATAGAGACTTGAAATTTTGTATGTAGTTAGTATATAAGAATGGGACGAACCGTATTTAATATCAGTAACCTCGATTATTCGGAACTATTTTTTTCGGACTCTCGAAAAATTCGTTCTGATGAAAGGTACATAAAAATTTTCGAATTTTTTTGTTCTAAGGAATGGACGTAAAAGGCAATAAAATAACACACAATTTGCATATAGAACGAAGTCGATCGGATTATTAGTTGCCGAGATATTTGTAATCCTGTTTTCCACATTCTTCGATTTTTCATGACCCTGTATTTCATTCAAATTTCAATCCAGAGGTATATTTTAATTGGAAATGAGAAGCTTAATCCAACGCAGTTAATTGTTAGTTAACAGAATTATTGTTTTAGGAGTTATAAGGATGTTTCTTTTACGCAGTTCGGTACTACTTGAGTAGTTTGGCGTTTTAAAAAATTTGTCGAAATTGATAATCAGCAGTTCTTTAATATAGCATTGCTATGTATATTAACAATATTTAAATTTTGTTTATGAATTGCAATGCATTGTATGAATAGTTTTCACATGTTTTATTTTCATATACATATCCATGATGGGTAAGTATTAAGGTGGCCCCCAACGGCTAGTTTTGAGATTTGTTTGACCAACGAACTGTGCTTGACTTTTAATATCGTTTCGTAGCTGTGTATTAGCTTTCACTTCGCTCAGACAATAACTATTCATTAATGTATTTTCGCGTTTTTCGGTATCAGAAGTTCAGAGTGGCACAAGGTACAGCGAAGGATTAAATGATTCTTTTAATGTTGATCTGTTCAATTTATCGACAACCCGCATAATGAATGATTGGAATGCACTGAAAACATTCGCAAGTTCATTTTTGACAGTCATTGCTGTATTTAGGAAAAAATATTACGCATTTATTTCCCCTCTTTAATAAGTATTTATTAATACTTTTTAGTATTTTTAATATATTTTTAAATTTAATTAATATAAGTGGATTACTTGATGTATCTAATGAAATAAAATCAATCGGGCAAATGTTTGTGAAGTTACAGTGGCACTCATAAAAATTTTGATAAAGATAATAACCGACTTAATTAAAAGGAATTTTAATATAAAAAATCAATCATTAATTTTTTTAAACCATACTCAGTGTTTTAGATAATTTTATGAAATTTACTATTCTTTGCTTCAAAATAATGTGAAACACACGAAAAATCCGACAAGTGGAGTATCAAAAGTATTTTGACATCTATATTATAAAGGCCAAACGTATCTGTGCGTAACGCATACGTCATTTTGCGAATGGCAACACTTTCCTCTGCAATTTCAGTTTTGCAATCTTTGCTACTGCAAATTTTACATTTCTAAACATCGTACATTTTAAATTTTTACACCGTTGTATAGAGGAAAAAAATGTACTTTTAAATGCAATTTGTTTGAAAGCTGTATCTCAAGTTATTTTTGAGATATTAATTTTTTTTTAGAGTTTTTAATAAAAATTTAGTCATTGTGGCAACAGAACCACTCCATTTTCTGTTAAAATTGAAAAGAAAAATAAAATAGAAATTAAATTGCCCGACACTTTCCCATGCAATTTCGGTTTTGCAATTTTCGGTACTGCAAATTTTACACTTCTAAACATCATACGTTTTAAATATTTATACCGTTGTAAAGAGAAAAAAACATACTTTTAAATGCAATTTGTTTCAAAGCTGTATCGCAATTTATTTCTGAGATATTATTTTTTTTTATAACTTTTAGTACCAATTTTGTAATTGTGGCATAAAATCACCCCATTTTTTCTTGAAATTAGAAAAAAAAAAAAATAAATAAATAAATAAATAAAAATGCGTATACTATTTCAAAAGTATCGTCTGTTATAAAATCCGGTGAATTTTGGTTTTATTTTGGATTATTGAATTTTATAGTATTTTATTAATTTTAGCTTAAAATAATATTTGTTTGAGAGTTAGACTTACCAACATAAGATGCATTTTTTATTGTAACTAATTTTGTAGATTTATTATAAATAAATGAAACAGTTCTTTTTTAAAGATTTTCTTTCGTCGAATTTCGATGGGTTCTACCTCGTTCTAATAAAAAAGTATTTTAACACACTATATATCAATTATAATTATGAGTCAGTCAATATTTAGTAGCATTTTCTCTTGCCTTTATGGCAGACTCACAATGCATGGATATTAAGTCGACTAATTTTTGATTTCGATTTATTGAAATTCGGTCACACTTATTTCTAAGAGCAGCTTATTTCAATAATTTTGGTTTCTTACTGTCCGATCCAACTCCGCCAACTGATGTTTTACGAGATTCAAATCCGGACTTCGACACAGGCACTCTAGAACATGAACCTTTTTACAAAATCAATAACGTACTTGGATTTGTGTTTTGAGTCATTTTATTGCTGAAGAAACATGTTTTTTATTGTATTATAGTACGTGAATTGTTAGTGCATTAATATGCATGAACCAGTCCGTATTCCCACTAAATCGAACTAAGGATCCAAAAACAAATCAATGCCACTGCATTACCTTCTTCATATTTGTCAGTAATTTTTAAGTATTGAACATTATATTGTTTTGTTTTCAAGGTGACGAATGTATTTGATTCATCAGATAACAGCAAATTAATTTAGCTTTCATCGTACCAACAAAAAATTACATCTACATTTGACCACGATTTACGTCATTTGGAAATGCAAGTGTAGCGTACTGATTATTAGAAATTCACAAACACTGTTTATCTGGTATTCATCCATCTAAATCATAGATATTTAGGCGACGTTTGACAATTGAAATATGTATGTCTATGGTATAATTTTCTCTCAATTCATTTTTTCATTGCTACAACTGATTGCTACAACTTTTTTATTGCTACAATCAAGCACTTGTAAAAACTTTTTTATGATACCATCAACAATGGGAGCTGTTTTATTTTTCGGCCGGACAGCTCGAGAATTATTTATGTTTATTAAAATCTATATTCCATGCAATGGCAAGCTTCTGAAGACACGTTGAAAATACGAGACACTCCTGCTTACTGCCTTCATTTTTAAATGCATTTTCAGCGGTTTCTCTAAAATCATTATTATGTTGTTTGCGTTTCGGCATTTAAAAATAATCAAAATAAGTAACCGTTATTGACGTGTATCCTAAGGGCAAGGGGGGTGCTGTTGTTTCCATTAAACTGCATTCGGCGTATAGGAAGTCAGACTTCTGCGGCAGAAGATGTTCGGCTAAACCTCAATAGATAGCAGCACCAAATATCACCGCCTCCTCAATTTCGATGCGTCTCTGAAGGAGAGGGAGAGTTTCTCCAGAGATCATTACCCATGGCTACTACTAAGACCAACCACAGGACTTTCAGATCCCCTTTATTTATCGAGCGCGTATACTGCATATACTCGGTGGCTTCTTTTGGTAATGTCAAGTATCGAACCCGGGACCTTTCAGCCTGGAGTTCGGTGTTATGATCACTAGGGTACCACCTCCATAAAATAAATAACTATAAACACGAATCGAAGCTATGACTGTGAAGCAACTGACACATTCAACAATTAAAGGGAAACTAATTGTTCGGTAAAAATTCTTCTGAGCTAAAAAGCGTTCATATTCCTCCAAAAAAGCCGAATTAAAAAAAATATTGAAATGTCATATCATTGAATAATTGCAGTCATATTGTTCTGAATGATAGGGAATGTGTGTTCTTTTATATTATTATATCCAAGATCATATCAAAGGTGACAATATAATAAGATTTCATCAATACTGTGAAATAAAGAACAACAACAAAAAAAGGCATATCGAGCATTTTCAAAAACAATTCCTATTTGTCTTGCAATTTCTAAAAGGTATTGAAACATAATAATCTAAGATTAAAGTAATTAAAAAGCATGTAAACAAAATTCTTTCTATACGGATTCTTGGTTAACTGTTATTATCTTTCTCTTGATTCTATTCGTCTTCCGGTTTTTCGCTCGCACATAACGAATGAACAATAATTCGCCAAAAAGAGCCAAAAAAGAAATAACGTATCCCGTCAATAAAAATATAAATGCGGGAGCAAAATGTATAAGAGTTAATTTCCTGTTACTGGTTTGTTCTTCTGTGTGATGCAATAGTGGTTTTAATCTGTGAAAAAATGCATCGTCACTGCTATCTTTGAAATAGAGGCCTGATGCCATAAGCCTATGTACAAATGTTTCTATTAATTTTTTGCAGCAAAAGTTTTTTCGGATCATCATTGATGCCATCTTTTCAAAGAAGCGGTCTTCCGAAACGAATTTTGTTCTTCCCTTATATATTTCAATCAATTCGACATTTGCCAGAAAAGCAAGATTTTTCTTGCCTTTGTCATAGAATAAAAAATTAAAAAGATCACCGTCGTTTAGCTTATTATACAAAAGATCTCTCCCGATTACATGGAAATCTTCACGTTTAGATCTTAACAGCGTTTGGTAAATACCCGAACCCTTAAAAGCTATGGAGTGATAGTCACCACTTTTTACGGCTTTAGCCAACTGTGCCATGTTGTTAATTCTAGTGACAGGTGGAACTAAAAAAAAGGAAGAATTGTAGATTCATAAAACAGCACAAGAAACAACGCTCCTACAACCAATGAATAAACGAGCAAATTTTCTGCCATCGAAGAACGCCTTAAAATCGGACCTTGCTTAAGAAATACTGAGAAAATGTGAAGAAAAATTTTATCTAATGAATACTTCCATTTCAAAGTAGCATAATAAATTAATAACATTACAATAAAAAGCAAGATAATAGCTATCCAGATAGATGTTGAAAACGCATGAAAAATGTCAAGCATTTGCGGAATGTATTCTGGATTTCGTGTCATAAATGTTTAAGGATAAAGTTTAAACGGATAAGCGAAATCTGATGCTTCTGTTGTATCATCAATCATGGCAAAAGTTTAAACAGCTACATCAATTTCTGATCGGTTTATCAATCCATGCAATCCTGTTACAGTCCCATTAACAAAGACACCACCTAAATCATCAGTCAGAATAAAGCAAGCATCATCGAATCTATTTGAATATTTTATAAGAAAATCTGATCTGAAAGCATAATTGCTCTTTGACCTGCGGACGAGCCTTTTCTTGATATATATTGTACTATTTTGTCTTTAGTATTTAAATACGATGAAATTTTCGGGAGATCACGTTTTAAAAATCCAATTTTTAAAACTTGATTAGTTTTCATGTTATTTTGATACATAAAAAAGGAAAGTTTCTGTTTTTAGTAGATGGTTAGTATGAATGTGTTTAGCTATTTAAGGTGTTAAAAATATTGAAGCTTTTCTTAAAAATATGAAACTTTATTTTTAAAAATTGAGAAAGATTGAATCTTTGAGATGTCATCCATAAATCCAGTTTTTACAACTTGGTTAGTTTTCATATTATTTTGATGTAAAAAAATTGAAAATTATAAATTTAAGTAAAATACAAGCGATACATTTATCAGTTAATTTTGATGGAGCAGTCATTGATACTTACATGCATAACGAATATGATGCGCCAGTTTTAATTTTAAATTGAAAGTAGGAGAGAAGAACAAGATGATTAGCATTAATTTAAAGTAGAAAAATATAGAAGAATGTTTGACAATATACTATAAAATGTCTAGATATACTTTATCAACAGGAACGATCAGTCTTTCATGAAAAAAATCTGATAGCTAGTATAAAATAAAGAAACAAAATCATGAAGAATTTCTCTTAATAATAAATATATCATATGTTTTAGATTTTGATTAAAGACATGATTAATCATATTAATATTTTGATGAAAATGACAATTTCTTTAAAGCAATTTAAGTATGTGATTGCTGCCTGCATTTTGCTTAATTTTTCAAATAGTGAGTTTAATAAACGATTTTAAATTTTATACTTATATATCAAAAATTTAAGTAACTTTTGATATTGCCGTGTTTACTTAATTTCAATATTTCTGCTCAACTGATTTATAGAGAAGAAAATTCAGTTAAGTTAATTTAAGGTTTTTTTAGATTAATCTGAATATATCTGAAGTTGATAAATGTTGTAATAAAAAATTACATATCTAAATACAATAAATTCAAAAAATGCAAGACAACTGTACAACATTCAAATGCCTTTTTTTCAATAACAGCTTATCTTTAGTTTAAAAAAATATAATAATGAGTATTCATGTTTATGTAGCCTAAAACAAATTTATTTAATTTTTAAATTTCCCAAAAATATTTTGAAACTTGTTTATTCATGAGCAGCTTCTGACTACAGTTATCAATTGATAGCAGAACACTACACTTACGCCTAAATAGATTTAAATAGATATTTTCAGATCTCGTAAAATATTATAAAACGTTGCATTCTTTTTTTTTTCTTGGCAACAGATGCTCTGCAATCATAGAGCTGTAATATTCAACATCAACTCCTCTTATATACTGAAAAATATTTTATTATTTCTAAATTTTGCGTAATAATTATGTTATGTATGCTTTATTTTCGCTAATAATTAATTCCTACTAATGCAGTTAGAGAGTGTAAGAAGAACTCTTCATATATACCATAATGGAGTTATTTATTTCTTGATCCTATCAGAAAATAATGAAATATTGTACCAGTTTCCTTTTCACACGACAAAAACTCTATGCATATCTGTAGCATATCTCGTTATTTACAAACTATTCAAACAAAATATCAAATGTTACATGTTATTTTTACCAAAACTTTCTCTCCAATAATTTTACTAGAAATTCCAATAAGGTCGCTTGATACGCGTTGAAACCAATGAAGTTATTTTCAACTTAATAATGAAAATCGAGGCGGATTTCATTTTGTTTCTCATTAACAATTTTTCTTTAATGATAGAATGAGAAATTACAACAAGAAATCTCCCCCAAGTTTAAGCAAATTTCGTTTCTTTCCGACTTATAAGCACTTTGTAAAGAAATGCCGACGTAAAAAGACTATTTCATGCAAATGTGAATTTCATGTAAATTAAGTTTTATTTATTTCATTTTTTTTCTAGTTGTTTTATCCAATCAGCGTATTTGAATGATTCTTTATTTTAGAAACTTCATTTTAAAATATCAAGTATATATTCCTCCCTATAATTATGCCTTCTTTTGATATAATGCGTAGATTGGATGAGCACATTTTCTATAGATGAGAGTGACTTTTTTTCAAATTGTCTATGTTTAATAATATATGAAGCTGTAAAAATTACTTTTTATTAAAATTTAAAATATTCATGATATTCAAGTCATTTTGTAACAAAATTGTTGTTAGTGAAACATTTTTGTAGCAGATTTATATCGATTACATAATAACAACCTTCAAAATTTTGTAAAATTGCAAAAAAATTTGCAAAAAAAATTCCATTTCTAATTTTCATTCTTTTTTTTATAATTTGAATGTGCATTGTCTTATTCTTCTGAATGCATTAAAGTATAATGACATTCATGGGAGTGTTTTGCTCTATTATAACCACTTTCTGCATTATTTTCAGAACGCCAGCACACATAGGTCAAAAATACACATAGAAAAGTTTTTCTATACTAATTTAAAACTAATTTATAATAAAGGTAATGTGTAATTTATGTATTTATTATATAATTTAAAATTTAATAACTAATTTAATATATAAAGTTTTTCAAAAAATTAAACAAGTTAAAACCTGCACTATTTTATACAAAACACTACGAATGAATTATTAATGGATCGATAAGATTATCGACATGAAATTACTATGAACAGAATCATGTAATAATTGTAATTAGACAAGGATTTTTACTGCATAACTTAATGCTAGAAGTCATCATTTCAGTACAAGGTTAATTTGACAAAGAAAAAAAAATAAAAATTACAAGTTGAATGTAGATTCTGCCATTGCAGAATTGAGTTTCGCCTCCGATTAGAAAAAAAAAAAAAAAAAAAAAAAAAACGATAGAGGTTTTTTAGAAGGGCGAACCTGTTTAGATTGCAATGAACTAACTTCATTTTTCTTGTGTTTATCAATATAATAGCAAACAGAACGGCGTGAAATACCCAATTGAATAGAAATTTCTCTCTGAGACATTGGAATTGCGGAATAATAAAGAGATATAATTTGACGTGCTACTTCTTCATTGACTAGATTCATCAAAAACTGATTTTTTCTTTGGTTTAAACGCTTTTTTATAGACTCTGAGCAAAAAGAAATGTAATTTAACAATAAAACGAGTGGAATTCCGTCGAATTCAACGAGTGAAATGTTTAAAAGACCCGATCGATTTGGTTTGAGAAAAAGCAAAAGTAATTACATTATTGAATCAATATATAATAAATATATTTACAAATTAAATGTCAAATTTGCCAGTTACCATTTTGTATGCAAATATTCACATATCTTCAGTTAATATTGTAATTTGAGCGCCGGCGAAATCAAGAAATTTTATTTTATATGCACTCACAGAAAAATAGTTTTATTAAAAAGAAAAAAAAAAAAAACTAATATTATTTTTAGTGTGACATTATTTTTACGAACTGGAGTCATCAGAAAGTAAAATCTCAATCTCAGTGTCCACAATGAAAAGAAATATTGAAATGTGATATCGGATACTACTAGATTATCCCGTCGACCAAAAAATTATCTCCAAACTATAAGATTAAATGCCAATAATGAATAATTGTGAATGTCACATTCAATGACATTAAATACGATTGATGTGTTTAAAATGCCATTCAGGGATTTTTATTTTGACTTTTTATTAATATTATCATTAATATTCTACTAATTATTTGTTTTTTCGTTATTTAAAATAAAAATTATGTCAATATGTATAATTTGGCTATTAGTTTCGCGATTTGTATAATATGGCGAAATTGGTCGACGGGATAACAGAAAAATACCTAATATCATTATGAGTAAAAATGCGATGTTTTAAATAGTGACGTCATTTTCTCTTCAAATGTTTTTTAAAAGTTACTGTTTTAGTAATATGAAAAAGGCATCCGTAATAATATTGTAATTCCCATTTATCTGGTTGCTGAATGAGATCATTTTCCTCATTTGAAGTTTTTCTTATTTTGCTTTAGACATTAATTTTTATCATAAATTATTTTCTGTTATTTTATTTACATTATTAATATTATTTCTCAGTAAATATCTTTTTTTTTTTTTTTTTTTTTTTTTTTTTACCCCAATTAGTGCATAATTATACGCAATCATTTTGGAAAATAAATTTTTATTATCGGGAGAAAAGCTAACCTGAATTGCCACCATTTTGAACAAATATCGTAAAAAACATTTAAAATTAAAAATAAAATATAAAAATGGAAATAAATTTTAAAAAAATAGCTAAAACTACAAATAAATAGCTTTCATTTAAAAAAATAATTATCAAAATCGGTTGAGTAGAAAATTCAGGGCTGATGACACGACATTTTTAGCTTGTCTGAAAGAAATTGCATCAGAGGCTGTCAGGTTCTGATAGCACCTGTACTAAAGAATGGAATTTCTACTATTTCTCTATTTGAATATTTTGTATTGTATGATTGTGTACAGAATTTCCAAAGTGACATTCCTTCTTTGTGGAAAGGGGAATTGACAGATTATCCTATGCAGGTGGTGAATGAAAGAAAGAGAAGATTGCTGACAGGCATGTCCATCTGTCAGTGAGGTATGCGGATGGTCGGCAGATAAGCAACATGACTAGGCAAGAAAGGAGTGGGGGAATGTGCCCAATGAGGGAGCTCAAAAGGGGGTTGGCATTTGTGTGACCCCGTGAGTTGAGAAGGGCAAGTTTGTCTGAGAGAAGTCATTCCGTTCCTGGGTCTGGTACCTAGAAGGTGTATGCCAGAGGTTCTGGTAAAGTGTGCTCTGTGTTGTAGAGCGTAAGGAGTGCGTTTTCTGGTGAGCAAAGGACACAGACGTCCTAGTGTTTAGTGCTCTGGGCTAAGAAGTGCAGGCCTAGTATACTTGTGTTGGGAGACTCAAGGTTGAGCTCCGATAAAGTGAATTTAACGTGTATTGAGTGTGAGGTGGAAAGTGTAATTGGAATAGTACACAGCCAATCTTTACTGTATCTAATTTAATGTTGAACCGGATCACCTATATCCGAGTTGTAATTGTATATATTTGTAAATAGCGTATTTAGTGTGTACATATATTCTTAATAAACTGATAATTCAGTTACTTGACAGCGTAAGTCTTCATTTACACAAACCTCACAGTGGGTGACCGATATCACCTAGTAATATCGGTGGTGGCAGCTATATCTACCACGGACATTCTTCAAAGTTGTGTGGACTGAGAGGAACGTCCGACAGGGGTTAATAAAATTATGAATCATTCAAAGTCATACCACATACATAGAAAAATGTTAAAACATAAAGTTCCTATTGTGATGTAAATTTTGCGTGTGAAAAAAAAAAAATGCAACCCAAACGCGAAACAAAACAAAAACTGCAAGGAAAGCTACTGCTTTGATTTTAAATTCATAATAAATTCATATACTTCATTTTGTCATTAGAGGCCATGTAAATATTAACTATTTAACAGATGAGGCTGCTGTAAGGCAATGACATTAAGATATTTGTATTTACTTAACACATAGTTTACGGGAAAGATTGTGATCTTGATTTGCATGTTTGAGAGAATGAACAAGTTCACTTCTAAACGATCTTTTCCTTATACCCTTCTTTTGGCTTTAAATGTTGCAAATAAAAGCTACAAGAATTCACTTTCTAAATTTAAACTTCGAATTATTTTAGTATGAATAATTTGACGGATTAGGCATTTAAGGTATTTTTGAAAAATTTTCTAACCAGTTTGCGGTATTTTCTATGTTGCAAAATACCAAATCAATTTTATAAAGCATAAGTGATCAATGCAGCGTTGTCTTCAATAATTTTGACTCAGAGATAACGTTCACATTTCAATACCAGTGGTCCAACGTTTGTATGTAATCTATTCAATTGTTTCTAAAATTAGTGATTATTCACCAGAGTATAAGGTATAAGTAGTTTATTTAACGTCCAACAATTTCTATTCAACAACTACATAGATTACGATTTCTTGTCCTGCATTGCTTTTGCTCTATACGTTGAGGTCTAAGTATTTTTTAACACTTTCCAACATATATATGATTTCGATTTCTCTGTCTGCCGTTTGCCTGTCAACTCTCCGTGTTTAACTCAAGTAAATATAGTCAGGTTGCCTTGAATATCACAAATGTTATCGGGTATCACTATGACATGTTCTGTATTAAAAATAAAGATAAGGTTTCAATAACAGTTTATTTACAGGAACACCCAAAAGAAATCCCTTAGATTATGGTCTATGGAGAAAAATAATTTGAGGTGTATTTTTACGTTATTACACTATTTTAAGCATATCGAGTGCACTATATTCTGGAAAATAAGTCCTTAAATTTTTACGCATTTTTATGTTTCATTTAAAGTAGTTAGCATTTTAAATAATTTCAGCACACTGCTTTTTGAAATCGTGATTAATAAAATTCTCACTCAAAATATTCTCGTGAATATTTTATACTATATTAGCTCCAGATATTGCTTTTATTCGAAATTAAAGTCTTTGGAGCTATATAACAAAACAAACCGTGTTTTTTAATTGCAAGATTCAAATTTGACACATCTATACTAATAAAATAACAAATTGTTCTATCTGTCTGTGTGTGTTTGTGTCTGCGATGGTTAGAGAAAACTATGGCACGTACGTGGTTCAATTGTTTTGTGAAAATTGTCCGAAACCTCTCCTAATGTACCTGACTCTCAGAATTTTAAAATTCTAATAATCAGCTGAGAAATTAATTAAAATTCCTAAATTAAAAGAATGGAAAAGTACTTATAATTCAATAGAAGCACAGATTTTTATCAAGCCATAGAATATTTCTTCGAAAACTGGAAGAGAGGAGAAAAGATTAATGTAAAAAGAGGGCTAATATGGCGATAAATGTACTCGGATTTTTTTTTTAAGTAAAGGGCTGTATTTTAAATTCTACTACGCAGAAAAACTCAAAAATTAGATAGCTACATGCAGAAAAATTCCACCTTTCTAAAAATTCTAAAAATTATTTTTCTACTCCTCTAAATAGAAACATTCTTTACAAATCCATTTATAAAATCTGATTTTATTTTCGTTCAAAGAAACATACTTTTGAGAAATCTTTCATAACGAGAGCAGGTGTTCAACGCAGACATTGGTGGATAACGACATTTACGGACAATCTGTAAATTTTTTCAAATATTAAATTTAAAAATTTAATTTTTATACATCTCGACAATTTTTTTCTGTTCTCAAATATGTAAATTTCTTCACATTCACTCAGTTATAACCTTAAATATTAATTATTAATTCGTTACTTGGATGACTTACTCTATTTAAAAGCAAGATTTTTGAAACCACAAATGATTTTTACATTAGGATTCTTTGATTCCCTGCCAAATATTTAAAAATACACCATTTAGACATTTTAAAGCTGTGCATCGAGCAATATCTTTAAACACTGTTTAGTAATATATAAATTTATAAAAATCCAAGCTTTTTTTTAAATAAAAATGTCGATTTAAAAAAAAAGAATTTTGAAACTCAAATTAATTAAGAAAAAATAAAAACGCACAAAACGATCGTTACGGAAATTTGAGATAAATTATAACACATGGTAAATATTTTAAAGAGTAGTGAGCGTCAAATATTGGGCAGTTGGATATTTTTATGAGAGCGGTCAAATATTTAAAATTGTACCGCTTTCTACAATTTCAAATGCGCACTTTTCACAAAGGCCTGGGATAAATATTAGACTTAATATAAAACTTTCAGATAGTTTATAACACATAATATAGATTTTAAAGAGTAAGGGGGGGGGGATAATTATTTTAGGGTGGGCGTAATCAAATATTTATAACTATATTTGATTCAATAACAAATATTCTTTGCACCACAGATTATAAAAAATGTATATTATAATATATATTTTATAGATACATATCAATTTCATTACATTCGAATGAGTATAACACTATTAAAATGCATTTGAAACATTTTTCCCCGATTAACCGCAATGTAACGGAACATTTTTGATTGTCCCTGTAGTTGAACTATGCATCCGATTTTGATAAAATTTGAAGTAACTCGTCAAAATTATGTAATAATTATGTATTTAAAATTTCAAACGATAAAAATGCATTTGAAACTATTTTCCCCATTGACCGTAATGTAACGGAATCCTTTTGATTGTCTCTGTAATTGATCTATGCATCCGATTTTCATAAAATTTCAAATGGCGCGACAAAATTATGTAATAATTATATATTTTAAAATTCAAACGATTCAGTTGGGTAGTTTTTGCGTTGTTATATGCGGAAAGACGGACAGACAGACGGACAGACAGACAGACGGACGGACAGACGGACTGAACGACAACAATAGGTGCTACGTATTTACATAATTACAAACGCACCTAAAAATGGTACAAAGCAGAATAAAGAATCAATGTACATAAGAAAGACAAATCGCATTTTTGCTTAAAAATAAATCCCAAGACGATTAATAATGCGATATTTTGAAGAATACTTTTTTTAACCAGTAGGTGGGAAGGATTGAGTCTCGTTAGAGATTTCCAGACAAATTCAAAAGGCTTATATTCAGATTTATTTGAAGAGCTAAAATTAAAACAACTTTAAAAAAGACTTCTGAATAGTATTGTATTCGTTATTCTTATTTGAAGTAGCGTTAATAGTTATATGATTAAACTTATTCTGCTATTTCATTTGAAATTTTACAGTTAACTCAATAATATCAGTTGTCAAAGAGAATTTTCTATTCAAAGTTTCTTGGTCTTCATATTTTAGATTTTTTTTCTTTGTATAGTATTTCCGATTGTCAAGACAATTTGCTTGTCTGAGAGCAAAAAAAAAACCCTTTTTTTTTTGTATATATAATTGGCTTGTGTACTCAAATAGATCTAAATTTCGAGTCATGGTAAAAGGTTTAATTATTTAATTTATGGGTTAAAAATGTTAAGATCCATACCTATTTGTAAAATATTAAAATTTTTTATTGATAAACAAAAGTTTTCAAAAGAATAAATTAGCAATTTTACATATGATTTTCGATAAATGATTTTAAATATGATTTTAATATGATTTTAGATGCGATTTTTATCGATTGTATGAATACCAATGCGATTTCTCGTAATTTTTATAAGGAATTTGATTTCAACATTTCAGCTTAATAGGAGTAGATTTTGTTTTCCTCGAAATTTTAATTTTAGCTATATTTAACGAATTTTAGTGATTCTTTTTGTCGATATTTTGTTACTTAAGAAAGAATTCATGTTACACTATCTTACTCTATTAATGTAAATTTTGTCCCCTGCTATTTTTATTTATATATTTATTTATTTATTTTTTGCGATTTTTTATCATTTGGAAAAGAAATTTCGTTTTATAACTTTTAGCCTAATACATTAAAATTTGCAATCAAGGATCCATGATTTTTAGTTTATTTTCATGCAATTTTTAGAGATTTTCGATTCTTCTTTTTTACGCTTCATGTCGACTTTTGTAATTTTTTAAAGCTTTCTGGTTACAGCGTTTTGTCTTGATTTTTTTTTAATTAATAGAAGAGTAAAGAGTACATTATATTTTCCCATTGTGGAAAATTTTGTCCTAAAAAATCTATACTAATAAAAGAACAAAACGCTCTGTCTGTCTGTGTGTGTGTCTGCGATGGCTAGCAAAATCTACTGCACATACGAAGCTCAAAATTTTTTTGAGAGTAGCCCCAAATCTCTCCTGATGCACCTGAGCTTCATAATTTTGAAATTCCAATTATTAACTGAGTAATTAATTAAAATCGAGAGGTCACTCTCATAAAAAATCATCTTTTTCCAATTTTTTACTTTTTCGTTTGTTTACGGTTGGTTGGTCGTGTAAAAATTTTCGCAGAAGTAATAAGAAAGCTGAGACAGAATTAAAGAAATCCATGGAGGAATGAGATAAGGGGAGAAGTAAGCCTCAAGAAAGGTTTGCAATATGAAACCATTTATCGCTCAAATTTTAATGTGCCAAATAAAAGGACGTGGAAAGGATTTTGTATTATAAGACGAATTGAAAGAAATGAATTACAATTGAAGCATATTTTAAGAGGAAATACAAAATTTTTAAAATGGTCTTTGTTCTATTATTATTTATTAAAATAAATTTTCGTTTTTAAAATGAAGGAAATTGGAAAATTAGCAATAATTAAATATCAAATTAAAATTAAATAAGATATTGAAAACATTTGATACGAACTAAAAATTGTATAACTAAAAGTTTCTTTCATTAATGTAATTTTAAGTACTTTATAACGTAGATGAAAAATGTTTATGACTTAATAATTGCATGTAAATAAATATTAAAAATATAATGATGAAAACATTCTTTAAGATATTGAAAACATTTGATACGAACTAAAAATTGTATAACTAAAAGTTTCTTTCATTAATATAATTTTAAGTACTTTATAACGTAGATGAAAAATGTTTATGACTTAATAATTGCATGTAAATAAATATTAAAAATATAATGATGAAAACATTCTTTAAGATATTGAAAACATTTGATACGAACTAAAAATTGTATAACTAAAAGTTTCTTTCATTAATATAATTTTAAGTACTTTATAACGTAGATGAAAAATGATTATGACTTAATAATTGCATGTAAATAAATATTAAAAATATAATGATGAAAACATTCTTTAAGATATTGAAAACATTTGATACGAACTAAAAATTGTATAACTAAAAGTTTCTTTCATTGATGTAATTTTAAGTACTTTATAACGTAGATGAAAAATGTTTATGACTTAATAATTGCATGTAAATAAATATTAAAAATATAATGATGAAAACATTCTTTAAGATATTGAAAACATTTGATACGAACTAAAAATTGTATAACTAAAAGTTTCTTTCATTAATATAATTTTAAGTACTTTATAACGTAGATGAAAAATGTTTATGACTTAATAATTGCATGTAAATAAATATTAAAAATATAATGATGAAAACATTCTTTAAGATATTGAAAACATTTGATACGAACTAAAAATTGTATAACTAAAAGTTTCTTTCATTAATATAATTTTAAGTACTTTATAACGTAGATGAAAAATGATTATGACTTAATAATTGCATGTAAATAAATATTAAAAATATAATGATGAAAACATTCTTTAAGATATTGAAAACATTTGATACGAACTAAAAATTGTATAACTAAAAGTTTCTTTCATTGATGTAATTTTAAGTACTTTATAACGTAGATGAAAAATGTTTATGACTTAATAATTGCATGTAAATAAATATTAAAAATATAATGATGAAAACATTCTTTAAAAATCATGCATGAAAACTTAAGTAATAAATATTAATCTAAAATATAGATTTCTGACTGCAGACGATTTTTATGTATTTACAAAAGAATGTTATATTTTCAAGCAAAACGTTTAAATAATTCTCTATATTGATATTTAAAACACATATGATAAAATAATTAATAATTTTTTACCGGAGAAGTGATAGATTAGTTCTTTTTAAGAAACAAGAGCAACTAAATAGGGGTTTAAACCTGTTTCAATTGAAAGGCGTGTCAAATCACGTGCTTTTATTGGTACTTAATTGGACTTAATGTAGGGTTACACTTTTAGCACCTCCAGAGATAATACTTCCACTCTATTAATTTCTTTTTAATCTATGAAAGAAACTAATTTGAGATTTTGACATTTCAAAAGTGACTGTTTTTTTTCTCCCAAAGACCTTTAAAATTCATAGACTGGCAAAATGTCAATTTAACTTAGGATTTCGGAATACAGCTGTTACGTCAGATCGTTGATACTTCGTACATTAGAATCTATGCGTGGTTAGCTATGTTGCAATATGTATATGTATATATGAGGCTTTTTTAGCAGTTTTTTTAAATCATTGATTAAATTTGAATGCATTTTAAGTTAATATTTTACTAAGACTTTGTTTTTAAAACAAAAATGAAATGGCTGTTTGACGTACAATTGTTCGAATCGGCAGAGGATACATACACAGTAATAAATAATCAAATTGCAAAATAAATTATATATCAAAAATAGTCACTAAAAGAATAGTAGCAAAGCATAATTTTTAGGCGTATTAACACATAACCCGATCCCAACCAGAAAAAAAACAGACCATACTCCGATCCAAGCAAGACAAAAATTTCATGAGCATAAACCCGACCCGAACCTAAAAATTCCATTTGAAAAAAAAACTATGGATTTGATATCTGACCCGAATCAAATCTGAATCCCACAAAAATATCCAAATGAAGCATACCCCAATCCGATCAAGGAAAAATAATGTTCGTGTACATGCAACCCAGGCGCGGATCCACGGGGGGGGGGGACGTTCGGGGTGATCGCCCCCCCAAACCAGTGTTAAATTCAGACTTTTTTCCGGAAGGGATTTCCGCGACTCCGTCGGAGACATTCTACTGTTCCGGAAAAAACGCGAATTTCATTAAAATGTCGCTAAAAAGCGCTAATTTTGTCAAAGTGTCGCGGAAAAAGAACGAATTTCGAGAAAAGATCGAGGAAAAAGCACGAATTTTGTCAAAAGTTGCGCAGAAAAAAGAATTTTGACAAAGGATCGCTAAAAAACGCAAATTTTGACACAAGATCGCTGAAAGCGTGAGTTTTGTCAAAGTGTCGCGGAAAAAGCTCGAATTTTGTCAAAAGGTGGAGGAAAAGCACGAATTTCGTCAAATGTTTGCAAAAAAAACGTTAATTCAAAGTATCGCGGAAAAAGAGCAAAAAGCGCTAATTTTGTCAAAGGGTTGGTAAAAAGGAAGGCAAAGTATAGCGGAAAAAGTACTAATTTCGGCATAGGATCGCTGAAAAAGCGCGAACTTCGACATAGATTTGCTGAAAAAGCGTTAATTTTGTCGAAGTATCGCGAAAAAGCGCGAATTTCGTGAAATTATTACGGAAAAAATGCGAATTTCGACAGAGGTTCGCGTAAAAAACGCAAACTTTGATATTGGATCGCTGAAAAAACACTAATTTTGTCAAAGTATCGTGAAAAAGCGTGAATTTCGTCAAATGATCACTGAAGAAGCACGAATTTCATCACAGGGTCGCGGAAAAAACGCGAGTTTTGACAATAGATCGCGTAAAAAACGCAAACTTGGACATAGGGTCGCTGAAAAGGCGAGATTTTTGTCAAAGTGTTGCGCAAAAAGTTTGAATTTCGTCGAAAGTTCGAGGAAGGAGCGCTACGTCGCGGAAAAAATGCGAATTTTGAGAGAGGATCGCGTAAAAAACGCGAACTTCGACACAGGATCGCTGAAAAGGTGCGATTTTTGTCAGTGTTGTGTAAAAAGTTCGCGGAAAGAGCGCTATTTTTTTCAAAAGGTTGCTTAAAGGGAAGGCAAAGGAACTTGGAAAAAGTGCAAATTTGGACATAGGATCGCTGAAAAACCGTGAACTTCGACATAGGATTGCTGAAAAAGCGCTAATTTTGTTAAAGTATCGCGAAAAGCGCGAATTTCGTCAAATGATCACGGAAAAAGTGCGAATTTCGTCAAAGGGTCGAGAAAAAATGCGAATTTTGACAGAGGATCGCGAAAAAAAACGCAAACTATGACGTAGGATCGCTGAAAAGCACGTATTTCGACATAGGATCGCTGAAAAAGCGCGATTTTTGTTAAAGTATCCCGAAAAAAAAGCGAATTTCGTCAAACGATAGCGAAAAAAAGCATGGATTTTGCCAAACTAAAATCTCGGAATCGCCCTTCCCAAAACGATTCTCTGGATCCGCCCCTGATTCAACCCGACCCAAACCTAAAATATTTCTTTGAAAAAACCCGAAAAATGACCAGAACGAAAACTGAAATCGCTAAAAATATTCCAAAGAACTATAACCCGATAAGAGCAAGACAAAATAATTTCCGTGAACATAAACCTGACTCGAACCTAAAAAATTCCATTTGAAAAAAGACCTGAAATTTTATGCAAACTACATCTGAATCCGATCAAAATATTCGAAAGAACCATAACCGGATTCGAATAAGAGAAAATAATTTCCGTGGACATGAACCTGATCCGAACCTAAAATTCCGTTTGAAAAAAATACCTGAAATTTGAATCGAACCAAATATGAACCTGACAAAAATATTCCACAGAACCATACCCGGCTCTGAACAAGACAAAAAATTTCCATGAACATGAACCTAATCCGAACCTAAAAAACTGAACTAAATCTGAATCTGACAAAAATATTCCAGGGAAGCATATCCTTATTCGAACAATGCAGAATAATTTCCGTTGATGCGCAACCCAACCTGAACTTAAAAATTCCATTAAAAAAACGAAATCTGAATTGAGCGACATCTGAACCCGAAAAAATATTCCAAAGACCCAAAACCGGATCCGAGCAAAACAAAATAATTTCCCTGGATATGAATCCGACCAGAACCTGTAAGATCAATTTGAAAAAATACCTGAAATCTGAATCGTACCAAATCTGAATCCGACGAAAATATTCCAAATAACTATAACCAGATACGAACAAGACAATATAATTTCCATAGACATAAACCCAATCCAAACCAAAAAATTTCTAAAAAAAAAAAAAAAAATCCCGAAATTTGAACCAAACCTAATCTGAACCTAACAAAAATATTTCAGTTTAGTATAACCTCATTGGAACTAGGTAAAATAATTTCCATGGAAGTACAACCCGATCCGAACTTAAAAATCCCACTTGAAGGGGAAAAAACCCCCACGAAATCTGAATTGAACCGAAACTAAACTGAACAAAAATATTTCAAACAACCATAACCATATCCGAAAAAGACAAAATAATTTCCATGAACATGAATCCAATCCGAACTTAAAATTCGGATGTTCTACAAAACATAATGCGCTCCGTAGCGGCGGAATGTGAAACTAAGTACTTAAGATATTTCGTTTATTGTGAGAATTAAATTATAACTTGGTTACGGTTAGGTAACAGTTAGGTTGCAATTACGTGCCGGTTATACTTAATTTCCAGTTAGGTTACAGTTAGGTCATGGTTAAGTTACAGTTAGTTTAAGGTTAAGTTGCGGTTAGGTTGTGGTTAGATTATGCGTAGGTTATGATAAGGTGACGGCCAGGTTACATTTATGGTTTATTTAAGTTACATTTAGGTTACTGTTAAGATACAGCTAGGTTACAGACAAGTTATGATTACAATACAATTAGGTTACGGTTAGGATTTTATTCCCAGAATGAACATTACGCATGTTTGATAAAAAATATACACCTATTTTTGTAAAATGGCTCTGAAATTATAATACTATATACTAACCTTTTAGCTAATCATCGAGAATCGATTTCATTCACGGTATAGTCGGATTTAAGAGTGATATAATTAGTTTGAAATTCAAAATATTTCACTTGGGATATCTATGTGAAAAAAGTATTTAGTTAAGTCACTTAACAGTAATTTTAAGGATAAATATATACACTTTAACACGAAAATCACGCAATCGTTGCACACATATTTCCACCTGCGTTTCCCATTGCAGTCATTTTGGGTATTTTTGGAGCTAAATATTAGTTTTTTTAAACCAATTTTTGACACAGTCAGGGGGTACGTATTTAATATAATGTACACTGTAAAAAATTTGATCCTTTTGCTGCATCATCACTCCCCCGCTTTTATAGAATATCTCTCTTTTGACCTATGAGAATGCTCCATAATAAGCTGAAGTAATCATTTTCTATAAAAGCGATGGAGTGACGATGCAGCAAAAGGGTCAAATTTTTAACAGTGTATTTACACGAATTTCGAATTAAAGATAAAATCATAAAATTTTCAAGTTCGTTTAACATTATTATTACGGACCCAGGCAACGCCGGGCGGGTCAGCTAGTTTTATATAAATTTTTATACAACTATAGCAAATTTTGTCTGCCAGGCTTTTTGAAGTTTACTGACTTTTAATTTGTTTTTTAGTGATTTTTTTTAATTTTGCGACAGTTTTCTGAATTTGATAAACGAATTTCGGTTTCTAAATTTTAGCATAAATTGTAAAATTTGTTCTCTACGCTTTTTGAATTTTAGCAATTTCTAATGAGATATTCGATGTAAATTTTACCGAGTATAGGGGATTTTTGTCGTTCGGTGTTTCCGTTTACCTTTTGCTATTCATGAACCAATGCCGACTACGTTTCCCGACTTCATATTAATTTTTTATAGCAATGTATTTCAACCATACAGAATTTTTTAATATAATATTCGATTTCATTTTTAGCTATTATTTAAATTCCGTGGCGATCTTTTGCCATTCGGAAACCGATTTCGATTTCAAACTTTTTGCTTAATGTAGTTAGTTTTTCGTTTGCAATGTTTTAATTCTTAATAGAATTTTTGGACTTTCATGACAACAATTTTTTTATTCGTGAATAATTTCTGAATACAATGCCCCTCAAACCTCAGATTTAACTTTTAAGCATGGACTTTCAAATGATTAGTGATTTTTAATGCAATTTTCAATATGATTTTTAACCATTCTTCAAGTTCCGTGGCGAATTTTTGACACCCGGAAACTAATTTCGATTTCAAACTTTTTGTATATTATAGTTAACTTTCTGCTTAGAGTGTTTTATCTTTTAACGGTAAATTTTTATCCTGGCGATTTTTCAATATTTTGTGATTTTCATTGCAATTTTTGGGCTTTCACAGTCATTTTTTTACATTTTTAAAAAGAATTTGATTTTAAACTGCTGGCTTAATAAGAATTTGGTTTAAATTTTTTAGCTTCTATGGTAAATGTTTTGCACTTATATTCTGATTTGCAACGATTTTTAATGCAATTTTTTAGCTTGTGTTCAAGGTGATTTTTTTTAAAATTTGAAATACTGAAAATGAATTCGATTTTAAACTTTTATGCTGGCATCTGAAATTAATTCTTGTGCGATTTTCGTTAAATTAAAGGTTTTAATCGCAAATGTTTAGCAATTTTTTTTCCATTTCATGATTTGTAATTTTATCGAACTAACTAGATGTAAAATGTTTATCCAAATGCAGTAAATTTTGAGTTTTGTGATTTTTGTATTTTTTGTATTTTTTAATGCAATGTTTTGGTTTATTCGCGATCCGCTGCGATTTTTGAGATTTTCATCTTTTGACCTAATGTGGTAAATTCTGTCTTCTTTTCATCAAAGTTTATTCGGATTTCGAAACACAATTTTCGGATTTTGAAACGCAATTTTCAAATATTTTATATTTTTATGTGATTTGTATGTTTTCCTGATTTTGTAAGATTTTTCCATTTCAGTAAAAAAGAATCCAGTTTCGATTTTGTAGTCCTTCACTTTTTGTTGAAGTTTAGGTGAAATATGTACAGCGATTTTTAAACTTTTCGAGTTTGTAATTTTCAAAGTTTTTTCGCAATTCTTCCTGTTTTTGACAAACCTTCGCAACACTGGGAAGGTAAGCTAGTATTAAAAAAAGGAGTCAATTAATTAAATTTCAATGCAAATGCATATACGGATTATAAAAAATATAATAATAATTTCACACATAAAAAAAAATCAGCTTTATTTCCTAAGGAAAACAGCCAGTTTACTGTTCTCTCAAACAAATGCTTTTACTAAATTACCAAATATTGTCTATTCTTTTGCTTTCTTTTTTAAAAAAATATTATATAATAAGAATTTGGTTTCAAACTTTTAGCCTTTTTGGTAAATGTTTTGCTATTATGGTTTATAGTCGCTGATTTCATGTATAAAAATATTCACTGCTTAAAAAGTTAGGAAATAAAGTTTATTCTCAAGGATATTTATGAAATTTTATTATTACATATATATGTGCATAAAGCCATTCTGCAATAGTAATTGCTTGATAAAATAAATTCTGGGAAAAGTTTCAAATCCCGTATTTCACCTTGGCGATAAAGGTTTCGATGTGGTTGTTGCGATCTTCAGAATTTCTCATAATTATCTTATTTATTTATTTATTTATTTATTTTGTCTTTTTTCTGGGGTCATTTAAACGAATTTTAATGTATAGATGTAATATTATATACATCTTAACTTCTGTATAATATTATTATGTTTTAATTTCGCATATATGATAAATATATAAAATATGAAACATTTAAATATCTAATATATTTATTTATATGTACATAATATATAAATGTGTACATATATGTAAATACAGTCAAACCCCGTTATAACGAATTTCAAGGCACCGAAGTTTTGTTCGCTATATCCGAATCGTTAAAAAATGTTAGAGTTTACAAAATATGTATAAAATTACCTAATACCTATATGTTCTATAACGATGTATTAAGAAAAAAAACGTGAATTCTATTAGATATGATCATTAAGGAATTAAATTGACTAAAATTGATTGCATTAAACTAGCACAATACTAAATAAATTAACTAAAATAAAAGACAAATAGAAATACAGTAAAGCGCCGATTATCTAAACATTCGAGACCAAACCTAGTTCAGATAAATGAGCCAACAATAAGAACTGATCCTGACTATACTAAAATCTTTACATTTTATCCAAGCTAGGATGACTAATATTAATTATTGGGGCGATAAAAATCATTTTATTTTTATTTTGTTTGTTTACTTTTTTATCATTTAAATTTTCCTTTTTTTCACCGTCTTGTGAACTCCAGAGAGTATAATTTAAGAAAACAGCTTTTGATTATTGCTTGCTTCAAAGAAGACGTTCTTTTCAATGCTACCATATCTCGAATTATTCTTAAATACATTAGTTAAATAAGTTAGCTTAAATGCGTTACTGAATTGCTATGACAGGAGTTATGGAAAATAACTGACGGGTGGGCGTGATCACATCTGCAGAATGTCTACCATAAAAGAAAAAGAATGCAGGTCTTAATACTCAGGTACTCTTAATACGCAGGTCTAGTTATCTTTAATTTGCACCTCGTTTAACTAGCCAGCATGCATTTTCTTATAAAATTAGAGACGAAAACCTTTTTTTTCACATCAGCGGAAAAGTAAAAAGAGAAAAAAAATCATGGTCTACTAGAAAAAAACTTCATTACAACCGATTCTTATGATTCCGGAGGCTCGCTATAAAAGGATAAAACAGCATTCAATACAATAGGAAAACGGTGAAACCAGAATTTTTGTTCGCTATATTCGGGAGTTCGTTATAAACCGGATTCTCTATAGCGGGGTTCCACTGTATATCAATTGATGCATTTGTCTCTCTCTTAGTTCTGGTTTCTCTTCATAATACGATATATATCTCTCTATGTATATAAAAATAATACAAATTTGAAGTTTACAGATATATAAATGTTTATATAAGTTTAAACAATATTTTTCCACCTCTTGAAAAATTTGCTTAAACGGTCTTTCGGCACCATTCTGGATTTTTTCACCAATTGTGTCAATCAGAACGGGATACAAAACTCTTCCCTAATTTTTCTATATTGTTTTCTATATATATATATATATATTTACTTTTTCTCTTCATAATTTCTGTTTTTTTTTTTTTAAATATTTAAAAGACATTGGACTAATTTCCCTTAATCGCCTGGTTCGGAGCCAGTTGGTGTTTTCTATTGGTCTTTCAAGATTACAGGAGATTAAAATGATTTTATAATTAGAGATTAGTATATTCAAGTTTCTTCATTATGAAGCAAACGAACAAAACGTAGCATTATGTAATTTCCATCTTCTATTATTGTAGTATCACCAAAACAGAAATAGTTGTAATGTTTTGCTAAAAATTTTTAATACCAATTCATGGAACAATATTTGTCAACTTATGAGCAAGCGAATGTAAAAAAAAAAAAATGAATAAAATGCTGATTAGAGAAAAATTTCGATCATTATAAACAAATTTCGGCTGACGCACATTTATATAAGCCAAATTTAGTGGCACATAACCAATTATTTTCATTATCGGCAATACATAGGTAATAGACTAAATAATAGTTTAAGATTAAATATAAATGAAATATGAAAAGTTCACATTTGTAGGTGTTAGGTTTACTTGACATTTTAAGAAAATCTGTGGTTTAAGTATCTACCAAAAATATTATTAGTAAAACTTTTGCATAACTAATGCTGTTTATCATTTTCACCGTTATTCAAGGTATGGAGTTTTGTTGGTGAAAAATCAATAACTGTGTTAATAGAAGTTTGACATAATTAAATAGAACGTAGACTCTGTTACATTTGCAATCATATCGTTTCAAATACCTCTAATTTTTAAAATCTACATATATTTTCACTTACAGGGTTCAGGAAACTTCAGAAGATTTCATTGGTTTGCAAGACATAATTTTCTGCTGAATCAGTAGCCAAAATCGCTTTTCGTATTAACGGCTACATGGTTGCAACTGATCTATAAGGTAAAAATTCTGAGAAAATTATGTCCTTTTAATTTTTTGAAGCAGTTCATCTTAAAAAAATATTATTCATTATTTTTCTTTCAAAGATAGGAGTTTAACACTGTGCTTTGTGTGCTAATAATTTTTTGGACATTGACTTTATCTAATTTGCTGGAATCCAAAGAAAAATAGCTTTGGCAGTTCTGTCAGGAGAAGATGTGTGTTGCGAAATATAGTATAATGTAAAGTGATGATATATTCAATCTGTTAGAGTTCTAAAGCTGAGATGTCTGGATTTCAAAAACTATCAAATGGAAATGAATCACCTAATGGTCAATCTTTGCAATCATTACAATATCCTATTTTACTACTGTCGTAACAATAGAATATTTAAACTCCTGTTGTCGTAACTGCCTCATTTCTCTACGAGGCTCTATTATAAATGATCAACTAAAAGTTTTGTGTCTTAAAAGCCCAAATTTTGTCCAACGTTTAAGATAATATGACAGAGCAATGGCGTTCGTATCGTTTTAAGGAATACGAAGGGCATGCAAGCTAAAGGTTTGTGTTACATTGAAATACAAAATCAACTTCAATATTTCGTTTAATTCAATGTTTAATTTAATGTTTTGTTTTTAAATATAGACCAATGTAACAGGCTTAGCCAGCAAGTGTATATATAAAATACAAACGAAAATTTAGTTCCAGCTGCTTATTACTCGAGATCTACTGAATAGATTTTGATGAATCCTGTGTCGCAAAATAGGTGTTATTTTAGGGAATATTTTTGTATGTAACACAACGCTCTATGTATATTAATTATAGATTTTTGATGGAAAGTTCTGTTATTTTTGTGGGCAGGATTGCCGTGATTTATTTGGAAATCAATATCGTTAATAAATGAAGTGAAACAACTATACATCTCGAAAAAGAAACTGACGCTAATTTTACTTAAAATTTAAAAAAAAGGCAAAAAAAAAAAAAAAAAAAAAAAAACAGTTTTGACGAGTGGTAATAGTACAAAGTGAAAATATGAAATTTAAATATGAAAGAGGATGTCCATATTGCTTAAAAAATTATTCAATATGAAAGTTTGGAGTTTAAACAGCACTTTGCGATTTATCTTGCATCAAGTTAAAAAATTGCATAACATTTTTTTTATAAGGTTATATCTCAGTAACGATTTTTTTTTCATGTACATTATCAATCAGGTGATTTGCAGAAAAAAGCTTCATATATAATTATAAAATGACGGTACTTGTGTGTTACATGTTGTAAATTTATTTACGATATTTGTTTTTTTTTGCCAAGCAATCTGTTTTTTAGCAAAAAAGGCATAAGTATCGCATTATTCTGAGCGACATTCCCAATAATGATTTTTCAAGTGAACGACAACATTTTAAATAACATAATTATACATATACATATAATTAATTATCTATACATAATGGAAACGAAAATTTCGTTTTCAAACCAGAAATTACAAATATTCGTTGGTACTTTTCCAGAGTAGGGATCTTGGCGAAATAGAGAATATAGCCTTGGTGGCGAAGATAATTTAAAAGCACCTTTTCTCCCAACTTACTCACAAATTTATTTAATATACACAAGCATTTAGTTTTCAATATTTATGCAATTTATTTTACATAAAAATACCATTTATCTAATTTCATTTAAAAATCAAAGTAATGTGTATATAAAAACGCTATACATATATTTAAAATACAGTGGAACCTGCTAAAGTGACCACCTTGGTAAAGTGGCCATCTGGTTAAAGTGACCACTTTTGCAAAGTTTTATTTGCGCTCTTGTAAAATAATATGAGAATTGTTCTATAATGTTACCATCTGTCTATAGTTTAAAGTGACTAGATTGTCTGTCATTTTCAATGTTATTTGAACCTGTAAATGAGACCATTTGTTTATTTTTATTTTTATTTATTTATTTAGGGTAACATCCCCAGTAATTGGCACATTAAGAATTTGTCGTTAAACTTATTTAAATTTTCATTACAAAGAAATAAGCTATTTACTTGGAAATATTTTTAAATCAAAGAATGCATATCTGTGCATCTATTTTGCCCACTAAAAGCAAAAAAATTGAAAAAGTATTTTTATAAAAATTTTATTTATAAAATGTTGCTGTAATCACCAGTAATTGGCACCTAGAGCACCAATGTATGACACCTTGTGATCCAGTAATTGGCATATGTTTATATTTAAAAAAAAATTTACATTATGCATTGGGTTTAATCGCTTTAAATTAATTTACTGTAGATGAAGATGCCATATTTCAGGTTTTTGAGAGTAAGAAATCAGCATATTAATCTGAAATGTGAACACTTTAAAACAATACAATATACTTACATTAATACCCAGTAATTGTCATGCTGTCCCCAGTAATTGTCATATGAAGCTTTAATGGATTCCAATTACTGATAAAAGTTATATTTTCAAATAAAAACAAATGATAAACAAAATTAGTCTATAATTTTAAAAGTACTTCCAAAATAAATGGTTTAATCTCAAATTCCTTGCGAATTCCTTGTAATTAGAATAGGTGCCAATTACTCGGAACTAGCAAAATTGAAGCACCATTAATTGGAAACTACCATTAATTCAGAAATCCAAATATTTGTGTCGAAAATACTTTTACACAATTAAAGTAACCCTTTTTAACTAAACAAAACTGTTGTCAATTGAAATTTAAAATATATTATAAATCAGATAATAATGAATTGAAAAGCATGCCTTCCTTAAGCCAAAGAACAAGAATTTGCAACAAAATGGCTAATTTGATACAAGCCAGATTTGTTTCTCTTTCCTATGCACTATTGTCATCTTGTAAAATAAATCAAAGTTATAATATTTAACGTAAATGAGCATATAACTGATATATAGTCTTGAATTTTTAAAAGACTGGATATAAATCTTTTTTTAGACATGTTTGTAAAATGTGCCAATCACTGGTGCATGCCAATTACTGGGGGTGTTACCCTATTTATTTTTGCTTATGGGAAATTTTTAAATTAAAAGACTAAATTGACTATTTTTCGAAATTTTTATTTTTATTCATAAAAAGTGCATAAATTTATTTCGAATAGTGACACCGTTTAATGTATAAAATGACCAGTTTGTATTTTATTGTAAAATGACATTTGCAAATGTCTAAGGTGAATGCCTTTCAGAAATGAGTAATGTTTCTCGCAGGTATATTGACAGATCACAGGTTAGAAATTCTTGCGCCTGCTACTCATTGAATAACTTAGTTACAAATTAATACTATGTTTATCTAGGAGATGACTTGCGGTTCTTCGTATTCGTTTTAAAAAGGTCATATATGTTCGCAGAAATTTTTAAAATATACCTGAACATGTTCTTTCATTGTTCTACTTGGAATATTTGTAAAATTTAACATTAAGTTTTAGTTGTATAAACTAGTTTTTTCAAATTTCTATTTTTGATGCAGTTATCATTCTTCTTAAAGTATGGAGAATAAATAATTGAAATCTTAAAAATTTAAACAGCAAAAAGAGTTTTGTTTAAAAGATAAAATAAAAATTACTAATTTTGTAATAAAAAACAGTCAATGAGTAGCAGATAAATTTTTTTTTAAATTTGTAAAATTTATGCAACTAATATTTTTAAAAAATCGAATACCTGCAAAGATTTGAAGAAAATGAGTCTAAGAGTCAGAAAAATCGAAAAATGCTTTAAAAATTCTGGCTTTTTGTAAAACATTTTTGAAAATATCGTTAATTTACAATCTGAAAATTATGACAATAACCTTTTGTATATTTAAAATCTTATAAATCAATGAAATTCCTTTGAAAAGGAGAAAGTGAATACTGAATTCTTTATGAATTTAGATTGATATCTCAACATGCAATTTATCCATTAAACATATAAGTTTGAAGCAAGGAATTTGCGATACGTTTACAATTAGAAAAGAAAAAAAAAAAGATCTGAAATCGAAGAAAAGGGTAAAATGTCTGACACAGAAATGGTAAAGGTTTGCAAAAAATGAAAGTGTAAATAAAAAAGTAAATAATTGTCCACTAATGCTGGATTTATTTAGGAAATTCTGAGGCATGAAGAAACATATTTTGGAAAAAAGTATTTTAAGCAACAAAAAAATCTCGAACTTTTTTTATATAAAAGAAATTTTACATAATTTTTAAATAAATAACTTGTTGCTGCTAGTTATAGAAATTCTATCATTATGCCATTACAATCAAAATAAAATTTGGTTTTAAATAAGCGTACTTTGCATTATGAGATATTTAAATCAATCTCTTCGGAAATTCTTCAAAGGAATTTAAAAATATAATAAGGTGACTTTTAATTATGTTTTTTGAAATATCTGAGTTTCCCCCAGGTTTATAAAGGGACAGGGCGCTACTGTTCTGAAAAGGGCACTTGTTACATTTTTCAGAGCACTTTTTTAATGTTTAAGGGCACCTTTATAAACTTGAATCTAGAATCTAGCGGCTCAAAAAATCATGAAAAAACAGAAATTTCAATAGTTAAGAGTGGACATTACACTGTGGTTTACAATATGAGTATTGAGACAAGCTCAGAATTTTTATTTATAAATTTGCTAAACAGTGTACAATGAGAATTTTTAAGTTTCAACCGATCTACTCGGCCTTTTTCGAGGGGAAATAAAGATTTGAACTGACAAAGGCACGTTTATTAGTAGTCCAATTTTACAGTGTTTGGCAAATTTATATATAAAACTTCCGAGCTTGTCTTATCTATACATATAATAAAACAGTAGGACCCGGTGTGTCTGTACATTGAAGATAATTGACAAAAATGGAGTCAGGGCGATAAAAGAAAACCAATGAAACACAAAAAAATTTTTTTTGAATTTTTTGTCTGTCTGTCTGTCTGTCTGTCTGTCTGTCTGTTTGTTCGAGGTTATCTTCGTAACTACTGAATGGATTTTTATGCGGTTTTCACTAATGAAGAATGCACACTCCCGGACAGTGTATAGGCTTTGTTTCATCAAAATCGGACAACAGACAAAAAAGTAACAAAAAGAAACAAAAGAAACTATTAGGCGCGCTGCTCACGTTTTTTAGTACATAACGTTTTTTAGTACATATAAAATCCAATAGATGTCACTGTGCGATTTTAAAACGCGCTATCGTTATGTTTTCGCCAGTCTACTTAAGTATGAGAAAGTTTCAAGCTGGCTGTCGTTCCATGTGGTTTAGTCGGTAGAACGTCAGTGCGCCATACTGATGGCCCGGGCTCGATTCCCAGCATGGAATTTTTTTTCACTATGTTTGCATTAACGCCTATAAGCAATTAAAAGAATTTGAAATATTGTATTCAAGGCGAATTTTCTCTCTGGGAAAATTTCCTTGCATTAATATGTCAGTGTAATTTTTTTTTCGATTTAATTTTTTTTTCGAAACTTTGTTTTTCTTAAAAAATTACAGTAAATATTTGATATTTCCCAACGTTTTTTGAATGATCGACTTGCTTTTTTTTTTTTATGTATGTCTGAACCTTATCTAACTACTTCTTCAAGATTTCTTTAGATAAACCGACCAGCGTAGCGGGCGAAGGCCGCTAGTACTCATATAACAGAAATTTCGTCAAAAAATCGAGAAAAAACAAAAATTTCGCCAAAAAATTGAACAAAAAAGAAAAAAAAGATAAATTTTCTTAAAAGATCGCAAAAAACGGCAGATTTTGTTAAAAGATTGTGAAAAAGCGGCCGATTTTGTTAAAAGATTGTTAAGGGGCAAGCCTGATTTATTGAAAAATACATAAAAAAAAAGAGAATACTTTTGTTGAATAAAGGGTTCTTTTGGTTTCATAAACGGGTGCTTTCAGGATTCACATTTAGAAAGCTTTGGACAGCCAAAAGAGGATTGTGAACATGGGGGGTGGGGGGGGGGGGGGTATGGAGAAGTTAATCCCGGAAGCGGAAATTTAGGGGATGCCAAATTTATACTACAAATGTCATCTTTGGGCTGTCGGAATAAACAGTTGGTAAGGGGTGGGAGGCCTCAAATTCTAATTATGCCCCAGGTGCAATTTTCTCTTCACACACCTTGATTGTGAAGCAGGAAAATCTGCTTTTTAAGCATTAAAAACACAATTTCGAAGCTGGAAAATTAGTTTTTAAAACAGAAAATTTCATTTCTGGTATTAATTTCTTTTGTGTGTGTATCTCTTTGACGAAATTTGCATTTTCGCTATCTTATGACGAAATCTGCCGTCTTTTCCGGATATTTTGACAAATTTTGCGTTTTTACGCGAATTTTTGGCAAAATTAGCCGTTTTTTGCAAATTTTTTGACAGAAGCTTCTGTTTTTTGCGATTTTCGGACAAAGTTTTCCGTTTTTCCGCAAATCTTTTGACGAAATCTGTCGTTTTATTGCGATTCTTTGACGAAAATTGCCGTTTTCGTGAATTGTTTCACAAATTTTTCAGTTTTATCTCGATTTTTGACAAAATTTGTCGTTTTTTACGCTCAATTAAGGAAATTTGCCGTTTTTAAGGGATTTTGTGACAACATTAGTCATTTTTTTGCGAATTTTGTCGGAAATTAGTCCTTATTTCGCGATTTTGTTAAGTGAATTTTACTTTTTCTTGCAACTTTTTGACAAAACTACACGTCCTGTGGGACGCGTAAGAGCTTTTTTTTATGTTTCGTCGCCGCTTCTTTACATAATTTACGCGTTATAACGCGTCCGCATCATCGCTGAAGGTCTGCGTTTTTCAAATGTGAGCAAGGAAGGGCGCTATTTTTTTGAATGAGCAACAAGAGGGGCGCTATTTTTTGGATGAGGGGCGGAGCGCCGTCCTGAAACCATCTGGGGGAAACTCTGGTAGTATATTTTAAACCAGTAATACAGTTATTATAATTGTTAATTAATCAATTCATTAATTAATGTAGTGTTTTTTTCCGTATGTATATTTTGTTTATTTTTTTAAATCATATGAAATTTTAATACACCATTTTTAAAGACACTTCATAAAATGACCATCTCTATGTAGTGACCATTTTCGCAGGTCCCGAGGGTGGTCACTTTAGGCAGGTTCCGCTGTACATATGTAAACAAAGAAAAACATTTATTATGTTTTTTTTTCATAACTGGTTATATCATTTGCAACAAATCTCATTTTCTAATGCCAAATTGGAGGAAATTAAGGATAAAAAAGACAAGGTTTCTATTTTGGAAAAATTGTAAATTTGTAAATAATAACGTAGGGTAGATGTGCCAGTAATGGGCCCCCTTAAAGAATTTCTCTAAAAAATAATTTTTTATTAATAGTTATAATTATTGTATTCCAATTTTTTTCATATTAGATGAATTTTTCAACAATATTTAACTAATCCCACAGTTACATTTCCCAACAGAAATAAAAATTTAATTTTAAATAATAGAAATATGTCTAAATACCCAAAAGCCCAGTAATGGGCCACCTATGTTCCAGTAATGGACCGCCTATGTTCCAGTAATGGGCCACTCTACAAAAAATAACAGATAAGTGTTTTAGGTGCATTCTTAATTATGTAAATACGTAGCACCTATAGTTGTCGTTCACTCCGTCCGGCTGTCAGTCTGTCTGTCCGTCTGTCTGCCCGTTTGTCTGTCCGTCCATCTGTGTGGCCGCATATAACAACGCAAAACTACCCAACCGAATCGTTTGAAATTTAAAATACATAATTATTACATAATTTTGTCGAGTCATTTCAAATTTTATAAAAATCGGATGAATAGATCAATTACAGGGAAAATCAAAAGGATTCCGTTACATTACGGTCAATGGGGAAAAAAGTTTAAAATGCATTTTCATCGTTTGAAATTTAAAACATATAATTATTACATAATTTTGTCGAGTCATTTCAGCTCTTATGATAATCAGATGCATAGATCAATTACAGGGACTATCAAAAGTATTCCGTTACATTACAGTCAATGGGGAAAAAAAGTTGCAAATGCATTTTAATGGTGTTACATTCATTCGAAAATAATAAAATTGACATGAACATATGACATACATATATACTAAAATAAAGATTCTGTACAATCTGAGATGCAAAGAATATTTATTATTAAATTACAGGGCCACACAAAAGTATTCCACTACATAATGCTATACGGGGAAACATTGTTTGGGACATGTTTTAATTATATTAAACTGTGGCACATTTTATGAATATGATATACGTTACTGAGGTGTAATGAAAATTACTTCCTGTATGTTTATAGGAACACAAAGAGTTCAACCACTGCACTGTATCCGAAGTATTGTCTACTATATCAGGAAGATCTGTATATTTTTAAAACTTCGTTATCGTACGAACGCTTCACGCGCAATTTCCAACTTGTTTCAATTGTATTTTGCTCCAGAACTTAATGAAAGCATACTAATAAAACAAAATATTAAAACTTAAGTTAGAAATTTATTACATTAAAGGATTTATAATGAAAAAAAATAAAACAAAATATTTAAATTCAAGTTATGAATTTATAATAATCAAGGATTTATAATGTGGATATAAAACAAAATATTAATGATATTATTAACTGTTTATTATTAACTAACATTAAAGGATTTATATTGTAAATATATAAAACAAAATATTTAAATTTAAAGGATTTATAAGATAAAGACAATGTTTTACTGAAATCAAGTTTAGATAAAACAAGGCATTAAAAAATAGTCTCCAATCTTCATTCATATCATTATCTAAATGATGTGCTGTGCAACTGTGGAATATAAATAACAGATTTTCAATTTTATCATCCCTTTCCGATAGTCCAAACTATTTAGTATGAAATTTTAGAATGCATTTAAAACGATAAATGTTCTTGCACTATCCAACCATTTTCAGACAATCACATAGCCCATCAATTTGGCACAGATTGATTCCACAATTTCCCACAATTTATATGCTTATATGGATATATTATCACCAATGGAGCAATCTCATTATTTGCTGAAAAACATCCCGTAACAGTGATTTGTTCTTTTTCGTTAGTTGCTACTACATAATACACGTCTTTAACTGATTTTGATCCCAAAATTTTCCTTGTTTTAAGAGCACAAAAAAACCTTGTTTTAACCTTATTGAAAATTCTCTCTGTACGCTTTAGAATTCGGAAGAAAATAATAATAATATCTTCTTTCAAATATGATTTTACATTTCTGAACCAACTTAAACCAACTTCTTTTGTAACGGCACATCTAGATTTTGTCAAATGTTCTGCTTGTGTTTTGTACCAATTTTGGATGACTTTTTTGAAACAACTATTTATAAAGAAATTGCCTTTATTAAATTCTAATAGGTAAAATTTAAGTATTAAATTTGATTATTTAGCTTTTCAGTTAAATCAAAATATTTTATCTCTACTGAAATAACACTGTATTGGTCACTTGGGTGGCCCATTACTGGAAAATCACGAAATAAGCAATCCAGTAATGGGCCACCCCTCCTAAAATCTTAAAAATAAATAAAATTTTGTAAATGGCCATTGGTATATTAAATTCAAAGTTTTATATTGCT
Organism: Maratus speculifer; assembly: GCA_964019185.1. Classification (NCBI taxonomy): domain Eukaryota; kingdom Metazoa; phylum Arthropoda; class Arachnida; order Araneae; family Salticidae; genus Maratus; species Maratus speculifer. The sequence continues at coordinate 6,242,593 of OZ025298.1, read as the reverse complement.
AACCAAACAAAAACATTCAATTTTTACGGAAAAATAAAAAACATATAAACTAAGTAAGTAAACTCTGCTTTTAGCAGGTTCATTAACATTTTCAGTGAAAAACAGAAAAACTGTGAAACTTTATTTTCTGCTTCCTAATTGTTTTGATGAAAAGTGTAAAAAATTAATCCAGCTTATAAAGCATGCAAGGTAGAGTTCAGAAAAAAATAATAAAAGCTTAACTATTATTTATTATTTTTTTATAAACCAAAAAGTGCGAGGTGGCCCATTACTGGAAGGTGGCCCATTACTGGCACATCTACCCTACTCTAACGTATACCTATATACTTGAAATCTAAACAAGAATTCAATTATCACGATTTCTCTTTGTATATTTTCGAAGTCACAGGGTTACTTGCACTGTCAAAAATAAAGGTGACAAACCGGTGCCATTTGGGACCCGGAGGTGAAAAGGTGGTGCCATTCGGAATCCTAGAGTGCTATAGGGGCTTGAATATGTGGTTGGGGTGCCGACCGATCTCTTACTGGATGACTGGAGCTGAATAAGGTGCCAAGCACTTCGTATTGGCAGCAGTGTACCACCTCATCGGGTGACTGGCAAGTTGCGCATGCGCTGTGACATGTGTCTTTCTGCTTTCGGTGTAGGCAAGTAAAATCTATGGCTGTGATAGAATCAAACATGGCAGTGTATAAATTGGCGATATTAATTGAGGACTGACTACTGATCTACAATGAAACAACAATGAGGACTTAACGATCCAATTTGAGCTACCAGTGAACCGGGCAAAGTCTGATTAAAGGTAAGATTTAACTTTATTTTATTTTATTATTATGTTAATTTATCGTACATGAGTATATGTAATGTCATTAAAAATATAAAAACAGTAAATTAGATTTTTTTGTTAGTATTATTGATCGGTAAGTTTATTATGTGAAGCTACAAGATACACTCTCTCCAAAATACCCGCTTGCTAATGTTAATCCTATAAGGCAGTTATTTTACAATTTCACGGTTGCATGCCAGTATTTTAAAATGATTTATCGCGGGCGTAGCAGCCGGGAAGCAATTGGAGCAAACTGCTCCAGGCGCGCGAATCCTAAGGGCGCACAATTAGAAAGAGCGAAATGAAAGATTGTAAAAATATTTACATATTTTTTCATTACAAATCAGTTATTATAGACGAATCTTCTTGCAATCGGAATATACTATGACCATCTTACCTTGTGTGCTCAACTGTTTAGATTTAACCCTTAACTGTTGTTAGTGGTCTCAGAGACCGTGACTCTTCAAGTTTCACAGTTTAACTTGTAATTTTTAGTTTAACTATAGATACCGGTCAAATTTTGCTTAGTTTGGAGTCTTATTACTACCTCTAAATACTTTTGAATAGCTAAATTTGATTTATAATATTCCAGTATATAAAGTTTAATACATAAATAGTATTCTGAGAGTTAATGTAACATTTTATTCATCTTCAGATTAAACGGTCTGACAAACAGCTCACTGTAGTTATGTGACAATTTGTGTCACAGCAGTTAAAGTTAAAATATGTTTTTGCGTCTATATGGGTGATTCTACGATAAGAGGTTTCAAATACAAGAAAATACGACCAAGAAGAAAAGTTGGAGTTTTTTCATGAAACTTCATATTATGATTTTTGTCCCGTTTATATACCTTTTCATGTAAGGGCAAGTCACTTTATACATATTTTATTACTTTTTCGAAGACCAGGGTAAATACATTGGGCAGGGGAGAGACATCAGAACCAGGGTAGATACTTATTTTACCAGGGGAGAGAGATTGACGCAATAATATACTTAATAAAATCAATGAAATGTATAAAATCAACTTTTATTAAAAAAAATTTCTTAACATAAAATCAGTCTATCATATTAATTATTAATGATACGATCATATTACAGCCTTTTTTTTTTAAGAAGAGCGTTTCACTTTCAAAAATACACATATGTAAATTATCTTGTCATTGTACCTTCAACAAATAATAAAATAATCTTTTATTAATACATATTAAGTAGACTAGCTCGTCTTAAGTGTTAATCACACTTGGATAGTCAGGATAATTTTCATTTTGCCTATACCTAAGCTCTTCGGTCATATTTTGTTAATCATTAGAAAATGAAATGTAACAAATAATTAAAGGCACTCTCTTGCCTACATAAACAAAAAATAAAATTAAAAATTAAAGGCACTCTTTTGCCTACATGAACAAAAATTAAAATTAAATTAAAAATTAAAGGCAATATCTTGCCTACATGAACAGAAACTTAAATTAAATTAAAAATGAAAGGCATTTTCTTACCTACATGAACAAAAATTAAAATTAAAATGCTTAAGCTTTCTCAAACACATTCACAGACTTCTTAAAGGAGTAAAACATCTTCTGCTTTTTCAAAATAATATTTGGCATAGAGAGTGTCTGGACAACCTGATCTTCTGAAATGAATGATATATCTTGTTCATCAACTTTAAATAATTTTCCGGTTTCGTCCCCTATTTTACAGAAAACTACCTGTATCTCGCCATCCTCTTCCAAACCCGTACACATAGCCACATAACGGTACTCTGTTGTTTTTGATGATAGTTTGACAATAATAAATTCGCCGTTCTTGAATGTTCTTTTCGATGTCGACGGTTGTTCTTCATCCTCTGTCTAGTGTTTGCCACCTTTTGGTATATTAATTTATTCGTTATCAGATGAATTCTCGTTATCAGACTCTGAATCCGGTCCGTAAACATCCTCGACCCGAAGACGGGATTTTTTATTAGACGAGTATGCCATGACACTAATTTGGAAATGATCACAATTTATACTTTCATTGCAAAAGCAGCTTAAACACTTCATTTTCATTTGCTTTTTATCTTCAGTGTTCCATGACACCTGATGGACACGCAATGTACCAGGAAAAGTCTTTATGTATTCTTTAGCACTAGTAAGCAAAGCCTCTTTTTCTAGTATATTTTTGTTGTCAATAACGAAAACATTGATGCTGGGACAGTTTTTCTGAATAGCATCTGACAAATCGCTCAGAGATGCTATATCCTTGCCACTAGCCACCAATCGGTCAGCTGTTCTCTTGCAAACAGCACCGACACCATCAGAAGCCCCCTTACCGTGTCCTGCCTCATGGTAATTCCAAGTAAAGTGTTTAAGGTTTGGGTAGAATTCTGTTAAATGATTGACAAGAAAGTAAAACATGTATTTGTTGCGATATTGTGTTACGGGTCCGTCGCTCCAAAAATGCAGAATGTCTACTTCGGGTGGTAAGCGGTTTAAAATTGGCTGTAAGTGTGCCCATATAGCTGGAGGCGAATGTGACAAATTTTCTGACAACGAACAATAGCATGTAGTCCTTACTTCGCCAGATGCTTCTTCTTTCGTGTAAGTTACAAGTGTGTGCAGACTTATCTGTTGACGAGAACCTCCAAAATGAAATGCTTGAATCTCTTCTGCGTATTTAGTTAAGTAATTTTCACTGAAATCCATATGAATAACATCTTCTGTTAAATTTGCCTTCTTAATTTTAAAAGCAGAATGCTGGTGGACTATGTTCAGTTCATGGTGAAGAAAATTTTCCAAATTACAATCTAATTGCTTAATCAAATCACGAGGATAAATTTGAATCGATTTTTTCAAATATTTAGTCAGTTTCTTGCCTTAAACGTTTTTGGATCAGTTATGTTGGTTGAGACGGATTCCCACTTTATATATACAATTTGAATACTATTATCGAATTCCTTGTATTCGAATCCTTTATTTTTACAAGTTGCACATTCTCGGGAAAGGCACTGCTCGTTATATCTCTTGCAACAAATTATATGAAGCAGATCTTGGTGCTTTGATATAGATATAATTTTGGCTTGGAATACAGCCGTAAGAATCAGATCCATATTAGCATGTGTAACACACAAACAAGTGCCACGTTTCTCACAAAACGATTGTACTATCCAAAATGGCTTTAGGCGACAGAATAGAGAGTACGATATCGTGATATTGTACTTCTTCATGAAAGATTTGTGGAGATTTCTTAGAGTATCCAAAATAATTACTTTTTATTTCCGTTCTCCTTTCTTTGTCACATAATTCTTTTTGCCGGCACATAACCTCGTATTAGAGTCATTTTCAAGAAAATGTATAACTTTATTCTTCATTACAACATAACTTGCTTTGGCTTTCGTTTTATTTTCTGTTAATTGTGCGTTTCCTAATTTTCTTAAAGGTTTCATATTTTTTTCTTTCTGTAGTATATCATATTTTTGCACTAGTTTCCCGCTTATCACTCTTTTGAAAATTGTTTTTCGTTTGGGAGAGCAGAATACTTTTCTTTTAATTGTTGAGTGAATACTTCTGCAAAAACCAAATTTTTCTTCACTGTCTCACTGGCACTTGGAGAATTCATCATTTGTTCTACTTTTCTATTAGGTGTAAGTTTTTCAGTTATTCGTAGTCTTTGTAACCTTTTTTTGTAACGTGCTAATTTAGTCTTTTGTTCGTTTATAGTCTCATCTTTTATTTTATTAATGAAATATCTTTGTCTTCTAGCTCGGTCTGACTTAACTTTAGCTGCAAGTCTTCTACGGAAATTACTTTGCGGCATCTGATGATCATTATCTGAATTTGATGATGTTGCCGGAACATTAGTTATAGTTTGAGGAATGAGTCGTTACCTACGTTTTCTTGCTTTATTTTTCCATATTTTTTTCGCCTTACGATGCTCTCTAGAAGGCTTTTCGAAAAATTCGCCAATACTAACAATAACAATTTGTTGATAGAAGTTAGCTAAATCTGCGTATAACCTCTTATGATGAATTTTATCTTCCCTGGTCAGTGAGTCTCTCCCCTGGCAGTTATCTTGACAGGGGAAATACGGCAGGGGAGAGACGTTTTAATGACAAATTCAATTGTTTTAACTGACTGAATTATTTTTTGGGTTAATTGTATATCTCACTTTAATTATTACTGTATTGTTTAATTAGGGCAGTTAGTACAAATAAATTAAATGAATATTATAAGTTTTATGACTTACCAGGGGAGATACACGATCACTTTACGAAACCACTATACTGCTCAGTCGCGTGGGAACAACTAAAAAAGAACGGCACTTAAACGGTTGTGCGTTTAGTAATGCTAACTTCACGGCTATAGATGTCCTTAAACGTTACTTCCAATAGAGCCGTCCTTGAATTTATGTTTGTATTAGAGGAACGAAATTTGGCAGGGTAGATACAGAAAAAAAGCGGGACAAAAGTTAATTAAAAAAATTATTTGAAATTAACAAAATTATTTCATTTTTTATTTAATAATACTTAAGTATAATTACTTAAATTTCGATTAAGCATACTTTAGTTAAACATCAGATGCAAAAAATATATGTATTGTTTGAAAGTTAAATTTAAACCGGCAAGGGGACATGCCAGGGTAGACTTTTTTAGACTTTGTAAGAAATTTCAGAAAAATGTGTTTTAATTAGGCATTCAATCGTGATGTTATTTAATAAAGTATATTAAGATAATGCGATTCATTGCAAAAAATTGCAACATATAGAATAAAAAATCTGTTTTAAACGGATTGCCGCACAAGTTACCTCTTATCGTAGAATCACCCATATACAGTTAAAAGCAGTTACTTTTATTCGCAAAGTTTTAATTTTAACCTTTATACGGGATCTCAGACAGCATCTGGCCGGCTTTGCATATATTGTCGAATAAATGCTATACGAACCCCTCCTGTAAAGGTTAATTCACACAATATTGCAGCCTCACGTAACTTCTCCAATACTGTTTCAGTATGCCTGATCTGATTTTGTTTAAGAGGGGGAGGGGGGTAACTTTTTCATTTAAGACAATTGAATACTTGCAAATCTTAAAGTAATCAAAACTTATTTACAGGGTTTTCATTATTAGTATTTTCCTTAATAACTACCATTATTTCTAAAATAAGCTTCATAATAAGATTAGATCCGGAGGTCACTGTCTATCATCTCGTTTAATTTACGGATAAAACTTCGATTTGCATATTAAAACGTTATTGGTCTGCCAATTCATACCTCGGTGGAAAATGCCTAAAAACCTAAAAGATTAATTGTGTAAAAGGTTTTTACGGTCTCTTAGGTTTAACATTATGTTTTCTTACTCCCAATCCTTCATATTTTCGTACTTTTGGTTTTATTTTCTTTCAAAAAGTGAGAAAAAGTTAGGGTATTTAATTGAATGAACCTCAGGACCTGATTATCGACTATGCAGATTTCACTCCTTTTTTCGAAAGTATTCTTTCGCATTATACCTTATTTAGTAGCAACATTTTATGGTTAAATAAAAAAATTTTTTTTTCAAATATAGTAATTTAAGTTTGCTTAGATCGTAATCTGTCACCCCCCCCCCCTTTCTCAATCATCAACATCATCGGATATCACAAATTTTTAGTCATGATCATTCAAATTATAAAAGGAAAACAATCTGTATTTACTCCACTCAACTTTCAGAATAGTTTACAGAAATAATGTGTGTTCAAAAAGTATAATAAAGAATAAAAACTTATATCCTAATTTTACACAAATGTGAAAATTTTCCGCTGGTGATGAAGGTCTCGTGTTATAAAGAAAATGTCCACTTTTTTTAATAAATATTAAACATTTTTCTAATGACATAATTTTCAACAATCTTTCATTCCACCCGTTCTGAAACAAGGCCAATAAACAGGGTTGGCTTTTTACCGGTGAAAACCTGGGGAGAAAGTTGTAAAAACCTAACGATATACAATAAACTATTAGCCCTTAAACTGTATCTTAATACTATTGATAAAAATTCTATTTTCATGTAATTGGTGTATTAATATATAATATCTATATAGGTGAGAGTTGGGTGGTGTGGAACATTTTTTTCAAAAGTAACAAAATTGATTTTGCTTGATACAAAAAGAAAAATTTTAATTCATAGCGTGCAAGATAAAACACTTTTTAATCCCCCTGAACAATATAGAAACATAACGTGCAAAAGCTATTTTATTTTAAATAAGACGTAAGTTTCAAAATGTGTCCCATACCTCCCCCATTAAGAGTTATGAGACAGCAATAAAAAAAAGCTATAAGGCACAAATAACCTTGTGTCGGCAAGATAAACAATCAAACAAAGATTGTAGGTTGATAATGTATGTGCCACAATATAAAATTCCAGTATCTTCATGACTGGAATGAAAATTCAGGATTCTCATAGGTCATAGATGACATTAAAAAATCACCATTTCAATTTATTTACATTTCGAAGTATGAATCAATGCATATATGACATCAATGCATATATTATCAATGTTATAATTAATATATTATTTTCTAAAAATGTTTGCATATTAGCAATTTGCGATATTCTTCATTAAAAAAAGTAACTGGACACGTCCCATTCCTCCCTTTGCTGGCATGTCCCATTCCTCGCCATTTCCTTGTTTTGTGTTAAACTTTTTGTATAAACAAAAGTGCTGCTTTTAGGCTTAGTTTAAATTATGGATAATATACGGTATAATGTTCCATAAATGGGGAAACTATTACATTTATACATAAACAAATCATTAATATATTGAAAGCAAATAAATCAAATTTAAATTTGATTTTTTAAATAATTTTTTCCTTCATACATTTGGAAGTCTATGCATATCAATATTTTTTGTAAACTGAAGAATGGATTGCCATTGCTTCATCTTGTGTGCGTTGGATGAAATGTTTAGAATGATGCGTAAAGAGAAAAACCGACTGTCCCATTCCACCCGACTTTCCCCTATATGACAAAAGGGGAAATAAAGAATTAGTCAGTTCCCTAAACCTGCTCATACACTTTAATCTTAGGGATTTTTTATATTTTCTGTTCCAAATCTATACAACAGGTGTTAACTGTCTATTGTTTCACAAAAAAAGTTTACATTTCAATTACACTCTTTTACACTTGCACTCATTTCCAAAGAGGTTCTTGAAACAAAAAGGCGTAAAAGACAAAATTTGGTGGAAATTATTTAATAATAAAGAAATAAATCCTGAATTCCTACATTTGTAGTTTTTCACCTATAAAGCGAATTTTTTCAAACTTTTCATACATGCATAGCAAATTAAGAAAGAGACTTGGTGTGCAGAAGGTTACTAAGTTTGTATTTTGTTATAGAATGCTAAGAGGTTCTAAGGACATAGATAAGTAAAATTTACTAATATTTGTGTTAACAGACTACATTACAGGTCAGTTAATATTTGTGAGCGTTTTTTTTTTAATCAAAATGATCAGAATTTTTAAGTGTAGAAAATGTGTACTTATAGTTTTTTGTTTTTATTTAGTTTAAATGAAAATTAGTAAACTAATCTCCATTATGATGAAATATTGTAATGTGCATTCCCATAATAGTTATGTTAATTTTTAGACTGATAAATGTAAAATAACACCTATAAAACATTGAATTCTTGCAGGAGGAAAATAATGATGAAAGTTTTCTGGGCTTTTTATGTTTATTAAAACCCATTGTTTTTATATACTACCTCTGACAATAAAGTTTGGTGAATGAATTCAGAACGAATGCTCTGGAATACTGGGGAAACAAATCGCTGCACCTGCATAGAGGCAAGTGTAGACATCTTCCCCCTCCATTGTTAAGTTGAGCGTCGTTTATGTTCTGTGTAAGACGTGATTTACTAAATGCTTGTTCAGTGTGTTGGTTCTTAACTGAGAACAGGAAAATGAACAAATAAAAGATCAGTTTAAAATTTGGTTTTAAGCTTTGCAAGACACCGAAAGAAATTCATGAGGGATGGTGCAAATTGAACACATACCATAGTCGGCAGATCTCAATCCTCCAGCCTTCTTCCTATTTTCACGACTCAAACTATCTTTGAAAGAGATTTGACCATATTCTTGACATCCAACGAAACGTGACGAAGTTTTTGAACTTCATCCCAAAAGAAGGATTCTTGCAAATTTCCTTCGACAAGTATAGCAGATCTCAGCGGTGCACAGTTATAGGAGATGACTATTTTGAAGGATGGTATGGTAACTTTCGTTAATAATTCATCTACATTAATGCTAGAGGAATATTCAACTAAATAAATAAACAACGTTCAAAAGCACAAATACCATAAAATAAAAGATGTTAAAGGATGTTAAATGTTAAAAGCATACATGTTTCGGGACTTCTTAAGTCCCATCATCAGTGCTAAAAGTGTAAAATATAAAAGAATGTCACATCGCAAAAATAAAATAAGTCATGACATTACTTAGCACATGACTTATTTTATTTTTGCGATGTGACATTCTTTTATATTTTACACTTTTAGCACTGATGATGGGACTTAAGAAGTCCCGAAACATGTATGCTTTTAACATTTAACATCCTTTAACATCTTTTATTTTATGGTATTTGTGCTTTTGAACGTTGTTTATTTATTTAGTTATATATAAGCACAAAGTACAATCCTCCCCCCCTTCTTAGAGGAATATTCACCGAACTTTATTGTCAGAGGTAGTAGTATTCTTTTACTGACTCAGAATACACACTTAAGAAATTCTACCTAATAAGAATCAAAATTAGTGAATATTGTTATATGGAATTACAGTATTAATACTCAAAAAAATTTTACCCCTGGGAAAATGAAAACTTAGTAGATACATTTTCATAAAAATGACAAAAACAGCTTTAGTGTGCTAACAAAACTTGTTTTTTTTTTGGCCCTACTTTTTTCATTATCAAAAGACATTTGAAACGTTACAACGTTTCATTCATTGGTATGTTACATTTGTTGTACAAAGTTATTTTTCTTTACTCACAGGTTCCACAATCAAGTTATGAAGAAGATGAGTTTTCCCTTATCATTAAAGTGTTGCAAGAAGAGTTGCAAAAAAGAAAACCGAATGAGGATTTAATTAAAGACAAAATGGAACGCACTTTTCTCCACCAAGCTAAGTATATAACAACCCATTATGTCGGTGAAACATTAACATGCCCCCTTCCCCCCCCCCTTTAACAAACTAATGAGGTATATTCAATGGCAATAACTGCAAATTTATTTCGTAGCACAAGTCATTTTACAAGCAGTTTATAAAATTTGACAACACATTTTTTTTCAGTTACTGAACGAAGCAAAACGGTTTCGAATATATGAAACTGTTTTGAGATATTTTCTAACCATTAAAAAGAATAGTCTCTCACAACTGGTGCAAAAGAGAAAAAAAAAAAAAAAAAAAAAAAAGGATTGTCACAGCTGTTAATAGCGGAAGCAAAATGTGCGTGCACAGAAGGTAACAGGGTGTAATAACAGTTTTTAATCATAAACCTCAGCAAGTGAAAGGGTACCGAGTTGTTTGGTCTTAATCAGCCCAATTTAAATCCTGTTTAAAATCAAATGATTTTTTTTAAAAATCTTTGATTTAAATTGGCTTTCGTTTTAGATCGATTATTATTGGAATAAGGATCAATTTTATTGTTTAAATTTGAAAAAAAAAAAAAAACTAAAACAATATTAAGGATTATTCAAATGCAATTAGCATGTAATGAAATAATTGTTTTTTCTGAAAGTGTATGTAATAAAATTTGTATTAAAAATATAACTCATTATTTTAAAAAAATGAACCCAACATTAAAAATTTTTTACAATTATAGATACGAAGTAAAAAGACGGATTAATATCAATCACTTTTAATACTGTTCTATTTTTCTAGATGCCCCTCCCCCACCTCCTGTTTGCAAGCATGTCTGTGAAGTAAACCTGTACAGTTGTGTTACCTTTATGGGGTTATTACTTTTAAAGCAGGTTAAATAATTCACAAGCTAATATTTATTGTATAATCGATTACACTTATAAGTAACATATTTATTAGCTCATTCTAATATTTTTTATTTACGGTAATGTTTAAATGTAAGTTTTAAGTAATTTCCAAAATGCGTATGAATATTAATTTTAGTATTATTCCTTAATATTGCTAAAGCATTTCTTTACTGCTTTATATTTGAATAAAAAATTATGTTGAACAAATTGTTCTTCAGAATTTCGTATTACAAATAAGTACATATAGTTTATGTGAACAATAATTTATATTTTCACTGTTTATCTAATACAGAACAAAAATATATCAATCCATGTTCCGTGTTTCTCTTATAACTGGATAAACTTTTTTTTATTTCCAAGGGATTCACTGAAGTCATGAAAAGATAAAATACAAGCATGCTCTTGTATGAGAATTCAGAATAAATTAATATAATTGTTATGTTACTATATAAAGATAGATAATGTAAAATTTGAAGCAAATCTATATACAGAAATGTAAAAAAAAACTGCTTTAAATCAAATAAGTCTGGAATTTATTTATTTATTTATTTATTTTATAAAAAAAATAATTGTGATCTTTTATCAACCCTGAAGTGTGGGAAATAGTAATCAGTGTTATGATATATGCTTCAGTTGTTCCAAACAATACTTTTTGAAATGATATATAAAACATATAATCCTGTAACCCAGAAGTGAAAAAATAGCATTTTAGAATACTTATTCTCTACAAATAATCCATAAGGGTCTAATTAAATAAAATATCTAGACTGTCACACAATTTGAATTTATCATGCAAAATTTCTCATAGTATGCATACTACAATTGTTTTAAAAATCTATTGTCCCTGTTGATGTGTTAATTTTAGATCTTTGTTGTTCATTGTATTCTAAAAATCAATGTTAGCGTTTGTTATGAAAAATTCAACCATTATTCATTTGATTTTCACAAAAAGTATATTTTACATAATTTCTACTCCTCGCGCTCCCTCCAAAAAAAGATAAATGCACACATGGATTAGCTTTATAGATATTAGATGTCGAGCCACCTGGATAATCTGGAAAAGTCCAAGAAATTCACATGGATGGTAAAAGTCAGGGAAATTTTATCATTTGAGAGGAAATGTCAGGAAAATTCCAAGAAAAAGATAGAAAATTTTGAACTTTCAAGAAAAAAAAACTAAGTACATGCTTCTTATAAAACTAAGGATTTGAAATTGTAGCGCCATTTACTGTAGCACCAACTTTTCAGCTCATAAGTACTATAAAGAGTTTCAACATCTCGTGCAAATCACTTCGTCTATTCCCTTTTAGGCCTCCTTTATAAGAGATTGATTGAGATTTTCAGTTTCTGCTTCACGGAAACTTTCTACTGAATGGTGTAGGATTGATTAGGTCTGCTTACTTATCTTTGTTTAGGAACTGAACATTTGTTAGCTTAATTTATTGAATTTTTATTTTTGTATTAAAATATGTCAAAGCAATCTGTATTATCTGTGACTGATGTGTTAAAGAATTTTACCCTAATTTGACAAAATGGATAGAACCCTAGTGTATCTTCAAAATGTGTAGCAACTAAAATGTTCAACAATTTGTAAATTTTGCAAATATATATATATATATGAATATATAAATAAATAACAAATCAGTAATTTATGCTTCAAAATCGGTCGTGAACGTTCCATACTCAAATTCAAAATTTTTGAATTTTTTTGAGTGTAACGTCACAAAATCTCGATACCTAGAATAATAATTATTACTATTGGCATAGAAAACATGGCCATCTTAGGTAAACTCGTTGCTAATCTGGAATAGACATCTTGTTGTAAAATATGTTTTGTTAATATGGTTAATGTAAATAGTTTGTAACACTTAATGATAACACAGAAAAATAATACCTGAATGACAAATATGAGTTGGTCATGCAATTTTCTTGTGCTGTCTGAAAATAGGCAATAAACAGGAAAATGCCCAGTAAAACTGATGGCATTGAGCTCACAGGTTATACATACAACTGTATATTATACTCTTATTTTAAAGAATAATGCTCTTCCAAAAATAAAAAAAAACCAACTGTAAGTTAATGGGCAGGAGAATAGCTACCACCCTTCATTATACTTAACCAATGAGCCCCAAAAACTAATCAGAGAAGTGTCTTATCAGAGTGAACCTACATATAAAATTTGAAGCAAATTTGATAATTCTGCATGATTTCTGCATATTTATCTAAATTAAGATGGGATAGCACCCTCTTCTCTCTCCCTTCATATTTAACCAATGAGCCTCCAAAGCTAATCAGTGAAGAACCTTATCAGAACGAACCTACATATAAAATTTTAAGCAAATCTGATATTTATATCAAGAGTTATCACGTTACATACGGAACCTGCGGGCACATTAGCTGTTACGATTTGATAGCCTTGTGAGCTAAAAACGTCATGAATCTAAATTTTTAGCACTGTAAACACCATAAATCTGTTGTTTTTTTAAATTTTATTCTTTCTTTTTTTTTCATCTACATTTTTTGTTGTGCTTTGATGATACATTTTAATTGGACTGTTTGTTGTGTGTTTTCCTTAATGTGTTATTATTATTATTTCAGATAGTGAACTTCCATTTATAGTACTTGCATTACCATGCTTGATGCAAGAAAAGTTTCCGACTCTTTATCATGAAGAAGGTGCAGACATATCTGTGTTTCAACCTGTGATTGTCCACCGCAACTCAATTATTACAAAAGTAGTTTATTACAAAAACTGAAAAATTTATAAGCACAGTTACTTTGTGGTATACATTATTTTGGCTGTTTGACGTTAACTATAGCAAAAGCCAATTTTTTTTTCATATTTATATACTTATGTCTTTAAAACTTTCTCAGTGGCATTAGTTCCACATAGTGTCAAGTCTTTGTTTAATAATATTTAATACATTCTTGGTGTTTACAATAAAAAGACTATTTGAACTAAAAGGTATTTTTATTCAGTGTTTTATTCATTTTATTATAATTACTCTCAGGATTTAAATTTCAGATGCAATAAGTCAAAACACGCACAAAAAAAAAAAAAAAAAAAAAAAAAAAAAAAATTGCAGAAAGTGTTTTGATGTGGATACTGGATTAGAAATCAGCAGTTGTTAGTGAACAAATGCAACTAAATTATAGAAAAATCATTCATAGTCGTCAAATCTTTATAGCTAGCTTTTTTTAACTTTAATTTTTGTTTAACAAATGTAAAACGTTTTGTTTAACTTTAATTTTTGTTTAACATTTGTATTTTAGCATAGATCCCCCCCTGCACCATGACAGCAGCACGTGTCTTACGAATTTTGCACCTGTCAATAACCTCTAAGTTAACTTCACTTTAACCAATGTCTGATAAAACTGGTCCTTGGGGATTACGCCCCTGTAAACAAGATTTTCTTTTATTATAAGATACTTCTTCATCCTTAAATGTCCCTAAAATAAGAAACTGTATTAAAATTGTTTTAAATTTTTTGTGCTTCCCTCATCAAAAAAAAAAAGGAAAAAAAATGTATGTCTATTTATATATATATATATATATATATATGTGTATATATACATACATATATATATATATATATATATATACATATATGTATATATATATATATATATATATATATATATATATATGTGTGTGTGTGTGTGTGTGTGTGTGTAACCAAAGAGTAATTTATTTGCTAACTTTTTATTTTCTGATGTACTATTAGTTTTTAATTTTTTTTTTTCAATTTGGCTTATCCTTAGTTATATCTAAAGTTCATATGTATATATATATATATATATATATATATATATATATATATTTGTGGACATATTTGCTTGATTATCTGTTTTGTATGCATATTAGCTTTATAAAAAGAATAAGTTTTTCCAGAATCCAAATATTGTAGTTTAATCAGGTTTCATACTTATTGAAAGCCACTTTTTATTTTGTTTTAGTAAGATAAAATGTTTAATATATAAAATTTCCTCCCCACTTGCCTACAACACATAAAAATTAAATATGCAATGCAATATTATTATTAACATGATTGTGAAAAGAAATAAGAAAATATGAAATGCAGTTGTCACATAGAAAAAAAATTGTAGGCATTATTTTGACACCTTACATACAGTTCTTAATTTCCAACTCTGTGTGGATATATGCAATAAAATATGGATTTGCATAAGTTCAATATAAAGGTAAGTACTACATATAATCGTAAGAATGATTTTTTGGCTCAATTTCATCTATGATTTTACTACAACTATAAAATTATCTTATTTTCTATAGTTCATTTCATAGCTTTATGGCTAACTTTCTGGAAAAATTTTAAAGAATATGGAATATTCTTACTAATTAAGAAGTTACAGCATATATTACATTAAACTTTATCATCTCTAATTTGTGTTTTACATTTTTTTTAAATTAGATACAGCAGGATGGCTGAAAAGTATGGGTGCGTTGTTTGACATCGATATTTTACAACTAAAATCTGAGAAATGCTTAAAAAAATTTTTTAGCATTTTTTTTCTATTATTATGTGAAAATCTTAACCGTCCGAAAAGTTCACAACCTTCAAAATGATTAGTAAATAATATGTTCAACAAAGTGTTGGCCTCATGGATGTAAAGTAATTTTAATGGAACTTCCAGAAGTATTGGGGCATTCACATGAAGCAAAAACAACATTGACCTTTAACGCCCATCAGCGTGGTTATTTAACAACCAGTGTATTGCCTTCGAACAATCAGACCTTAACCCACTTGATTTCTGTAGAAAAGTTAGAACAAGAAAATCACCAGTTTGCATTGTATTTGATACTAAATTATAAAGGCATAGAACGATTTAAATCAGAATTATCTGCCGCGGACTGTCAATTCTGTGATCCTTCGTTTTCAAACTTGTGTAAAAATAAAAGTGAATAATTTATTAAAATATTGTTATTTCTTATATTTTTGTATTTTTTAGATTAAAATATGGCATATATTTTACAGGATATAGCATTTTTCTGTGCACCCATAATTTTCAGTTGTCCTGTATATGAAATAATAAAAATACGTGTCAAACAATATAATGTGTGTCAAAAAAGATGGTAGCGGATTATTTCTAAAACTGTTAGAGAAATTATAAAAATATTCATATGAAGGTAGATAATTCAAATTGTACTTTTTCTTATTTAGGGGACAAAAAACATCAAATTTTTATACTGTTCCTGTATCTAAAAATGCCCAATCACAAAAATAGTTACTGTCCCATTCTTAATCATACCCCCTAAAAAAATATCCAAAAATCTGAGTTATAGACAGTCAAAAATCATGATTTATATCAATTTACCAAGAAATTCAAAACATGAAATCGAAAATCAGTCTTCAAATTGTATGACAAAGTCACAATATTTGACTATAACTCGGTGATTTTTGGCGGTACAAAGTAGGTGTAAAGGTTATGTGAATTTTATGATTTATTCAAACAAAACCCTTTGGGTATGACTAAGAGTGCAATAGTGATTGGGATATTGAAATGCAAAGAGTATAAAAGTTTTTTTTTTTCATTTTTCTTAAAATACTTTCCATATACAGTTTGCCAGTACAATTTGAATTCTCTGCCTTTCTATGATTATTTTTTCAGTTTATTCTACCCCCCTTATAGTTACAAAAATATACAATTTTTCTTCGGGATCTGTTATTTTGTTTAAAATATATACTAATAAAAGAACAAAACGCTCTGTCTGTCTGTGTGTGTGTCTGTGTGTGTGCATGTGTGTGTGTCTGTGTGTCTGCGATGGCTAGCAAAATCTACAGCACGTACGTAGCTCAAAATTTTTTTGAGAGTAGCCCCAAATCTCTCATGATGCACCTGAGCTTCAGAATTTCGAAATTCCAATTATTAACTGAGTAATTAATTAAAATCGAGAGGTCACTCTCATGAAAAATTCATCTTTTCCCATTTTTTTCTCTTTCGTTTATTTACGGTTGGTTGGTTGTGTAAAAATTTTCGCAGAATTAATAAGAAAGCTGAGGCAGAATTAAAGAAACCCATGGAGGAATGAGTTAAGTGGAGGTGAAGTAAGCCTCAAAAAAGGTTTGCAATATGAAACCATTTATCGCTCAAATTTTAATGTGCCAAATAAAAGGAAGTGGAAGGAATTTTGTATTATAAGACGAATTGAAAGAAATGAATTGCCATTGAAGCATATTTTAAGAGGAAATACCAAATTTTTAAAATGGTCTTTATTCTATTATTATTTATTAAAATAAATGTTCGTTTTTTAAATGAAGGAAATTGGAAAATTAGCAATAATTAAATATCAAATTAAAATTAAATAAGATATTGAAAACATTTGATACGAACTAAAAATTGTATAACTAAAAGTTTCCTTCATAAATGTAATTTTAAATACTTTATAATGTAGATGAAAAATGTTTATGACTTAATAATCGCATATAAATAAATATTTAAAATATAATGATGAAAACATTCTTTTAAAATCATGTATGAAAACTTAAGTAATAAATATTAATCTAAAATAAAGATTTCTGACTGCAGACGATTTTTATGTATTAACAAAAGAATGTTATATTTTCAAGCAAAACGTTAAAATAATTCTCTATATTGATATTTAAAACACATATGATAAAATAATTAATAAATTTTTACCGGTGAAGCGATAGATTAGTTCTTTTTAAGAAACAAGAGCAAAAAAAAATACGGGTTTAAACCTGTTTCAATTGATAGGCGTGTCAAATCACGTGCTTTTGTTGGTACTTAATTGGATTTAATGTAGAGTTGCATTTTTAGCACCTCCAGAGATAATACTTCCACTCTATTAATTTATTTTTACTCTATGAAAGAAACCAATTTGAGATTTTGACATTTCAAAAGTGACTTTTTTTTCCCCAAAGACCTTTAAAATTCATAGACTGGCAAAATGTCAGTTTAACTTAGGATTTTTGAATACAGCTGTTACGTCAGATCGATGGTACTTCGTACATTAGAATATATGCGTGGTTAGCTATGTTGCAGTAAATATATGTATATGTATATATGAGGCTTTTTTAGCAGTTTTTTTAAATCATTGATTAAATTTGAATGCATTTTATTTAAGTTAATATTTTATTAAGACTTTGTTTTTAAAACAAAAAATGAAATGGCTGTTTGACGTACAATTGTTCGAATCGGCAAACGATTCATACACAGTAATAAATTATCAAATAGCAAAATAAATTATATATCAAAAATAGTCATTAAAAGAATAATAGCAAAACATAATTTTTAGGCGTATTAACACATAACCCGATCCCAACCAGAAACAAGTTGGAAATTGCACGTGAAGCGTAGCAAATTAGGTGCGTTCGAACGATAACGAAGCTTTAAAAATATTACGTTCATATATCAATCTCATAACATTGTAAATAGTGAACTACAATTAAAACGCTCATCAAACAATGTTCTCCCTATACCATTATGTAATGGAATACTTTTGTGTGGCCTTGTAAATCAATAACAAATGTTCTTTGCACCACAAATTATGTAAGATGTATATTATAATATGTACTTTATAGTTGCATATAAATTTTATTAAGTTCGCATGAGTGTAACACGATTAAAATGCATTTGAAACATTTTTCCCCATTGACCGTAATGTAATGGAATACTTTTGATTGTCCCTGTAATTGATCTATGCATCCGATTTTCATAAAATTTGTAATAACTCGAAAATATTATGCAATAATTATGTATTTTAAATATCAAACGTATAGAATATATTTGAAACTTTTTCCCCATTGACCATAATGTAATTGAATACTTTTGATTGTCCCTGTAATTGATCTATGCACACGATAATCAAAAAATTTGAAATAACTCGACAGAATTATGTAATAATTGCGTATTTTAAATTTCAAACGATTAAAATGCATTTGAAACATTTTTTCCCATTGACTGTAATGTAATGGAATACTTTTGATTGTCCCTGTAATTGATCTATTCGTCCGAGTTTCATAAAATTTGAAATAACTCGAAAAAATTATGTAATAATTATGTATTTTAAATTTCAAACGTATAGAATATATTTGAAACTTTTTCCCCATTGACCATAATGTAATTGAATACTTTTGATTGCCCCTGTAATTGATCTATGCACACGATTATCAAAAAATTTGAAATAACACGACAGAATTATGTAATAATTGCGTATTTTAAATTTCAAACGATTAAAATGCATTTGAAACTTTTTTCCCCATTGACCGTAATGTAATGGAATACTTTTGATCGTCCCTGTAATTGATCTATCCATCCGATTCTCATAAAATTTGAAATGACTCGACAAAAATATCTAATATTTATGTATTTTAAATTTCAAACGATTCGGTTGGGTAGTTTTTGCGTTGTTATATGCGGACAGACGGACGGACGGACAGACGGACGGACGGACAGACGGACGGACAGACGGACGGACTGAACGACAACTATAGGTGCTACGTATTATATAATTACGAACGCACCTAAAAAACAGACCATACTCCGATCCAAGCAAGACAAAAATTTCATGAGCATAAACCCAACCCGAACCTAAAAATTCCATTTGAAAAAAAAAAAAACTATGGATTTGATATCTGACCCGAATCTAATATGAATCCCACAAAAATATTCAAATGATACATACCCCAATCCGATCAAGGAAAAATAATGTTCGTTTATATGCAACCCGACCCGAACCTAAAAATTTTCTTTGAAAAAACCCGAAAAATGACCAGAACTAAAACTGAAATCGATAAAAATATTCCAAAGAACTATATCCCGATAAGAGCAAGACAAAATAATTTCCGTGAACATAAACCTGATTCGAACCTAAAAAATTCCATTTGAAAAAAGGCCTGAAATTTTATGCAAACTACATCTGAATCCGATCACAATATTCGAAAGAACCATAACCGGATTCAAATAAGAGAAAATAATTTCCGTGGACATGAACCCGATCCAAACCTAAAATTCCATTTGAAAAAAATACCTGAAATTTGAATCGAACCAAATATGAACCTGACAAAAATATTCTACAGAACCATACCCGGCTCGGAACAGGACAAAAAATTTCCATGAACACGAACCTAATTTGAACCTAAAAAACTGAACTAAATCTGAATCTGACAAAAATATTCCAGAGAAGCATATCCTTATTCGAACAATGCAGAATAATTTCCGTTGATGCGCAACCCAACCTGAACCTAAAAATTCCATTAAAAGAACCGAAATCTGAATTGAACGACATCTGAACCGGAAAAAAATATTCCAAAGACCCAAAACCGGATCCGAGCAAAACAAAATAATTTCCCTGGACATGAATCCGACCAGAATCTTAAAAATCAATTTGAAAAAATACCTGAAATCTGAATCGAACCATATCTGAATCCGACGAAAATATTCCAAATAACTATAACCAGATACGAACAAGACAGTATAATTTCCATGGACATAAACCCAATCCGAACCAAAAAATTTCATAAAAAAAAAAAAAAAAAAAAAAAAAAAAAAAAAAAAAAAAAACGAAATTTGAACCAAACCTAATCTGAACCTAACAAAAATATTTCAGTTTAGTATAACCTCATTGGAACTATGTAAAATAATTTCTATGGAAGTACAACCCGACCCGAACTTAAAAATTCCACTTGAAGGAAAAAAAAACCCCCACGAAATCTGAATTGAACCGAATCTAAACTGAACAAAAATATTCCAAACAACCATAACCGTATCCGAAGAAGGCAAAATAATTTCCATGAACATGAATCCAATCCGAACCTAAAATTCGGATGTTCTACAAAACATAATGCGCTCCGTAGCGGTGGAATGTGAAACTAAGTATTTAGCGCGAGATGGTTAAGATATTTCGTTTATAGTTAGAGTTAAATTATAACTTGGTTACGGTTCGATAACAGTTACGTTGCAATTACGTTCCGGTGAGCCTTATGTTATATTTCATTTCCGGTTAGGTTACAGTTAGGTCATGGTTAAGTTACAGTTAGGTTAAGGTTAAGTTGCGGTTAGGTTGTGGTTAGATTATGGGTAGGTTATGATAAGGTGACGGCCAGGTTACATTTATGGTTTATTTCAGTTACAGTTAGGTTACTGTTAAGATACAGCTAGGTTACAGACAAGTTATGATTACAATACAATTAGGTTACGGTTAGGATTTTGTTCACAGAATGAACATTAAGCATGTTTGATAAAAATTATACACCTATTTTTGTAAAATGGCTCTGAAATTATAATACTATATACTAACCTTTTAGCTAAACATCGAGAATCGATTTCATTCACGGTATAGTCGGATTTAAGAGTGATATAATTAGTTTGAAATTCAAAATATTTCACTTGGGATAACTATGTGAAAAAAGCATTTAGTTAAGTCACTTAACAGTAATTTTAAGGATAAATATCAACATTTTAACACGAAAATCACGCAATCGTTGCACACATATTCCCTCCTGCGTTTCCCACTGCAGTCATTTTTGGGTTTTTTGGAGCTAAATATTAGTTTTTTTAAACCAATTTTTGACACAGTCAGGGGGTACATATTTAATATAATGTACACTGTAAAAAAATTGACCCTTTTGCTGCATCATCACTCCCCCGCTTTTATAGAATATCCCTCTTTTGACCTATGAGAATGCTCCATAATAAGCTGAAGTAATCATTTTCTATAAAAGCGGTGGAGTGACGATGCAGTAAAAGGGTCCAATTTTTAACAGTGTATTTACACGTATTTCGAGTTAAAGATAAAATCATAAAAACTTCAAGTTCGTTTAACATTGTTATTACGGACCCGGGCAACGCCGGGCGGGTCAGCTAGTATATAATATTCCATCAATCTAAAAGAAAAAAAAAAGACTCAAAATATTGATAGATCCTGATAATTTTCTCTGCAGAATTCAATTTAAAAATGGGTGAATACTTTGTATTTCATGATTCAAACCATTAGAATTTCTAGACAAGCGGAGGGGGGGAAGGGTGCCACTGTGGACTAAAGATTGTGAATACTTTCTCTTGCAGGGTGCCACGGGACAACCTGGATTAGACATGTCATCCTTTCACCCCCTGGGGCACCCTGGATAAGAGGTGCCATTAAGGTCCACGCACATAGCACTAACTTCTTGCGCTATCTTTGATCTTTCGTGCCGGCGCTTTGATGTATAAATAGCACTTCTAGTGCACTGAATCTGAACTTCAAGAAAGGAATCTAACGCGAAATCAGTTGACAGCTATACGACTGAAGATAAGGTAGATAAAAGTTCCCCTTCCTTTGTCAATTTGGTACGGTCAGTGCCTCAAAAATCATTTAAAGAGATTTCACCCTTGTTCCGTTCGAAAACAAAGATTGATTGATTGCTCTTTTAGTGTAATAAAAACTAGTGCTATTCGCTCGTAGCTTTATTCTCCCCTGACATGCGATCCTTTCACCCCCCTGGGGCACCCTAATTAAGGGGCACCATTACTCTCCCCTGAGATGCTATCTTTTCATCTCCTGAGGGGACCATTATTCTCCCCTGTGGTGCCATCTTTTCACCCTCTTGAAAACTCTGGATAAAGGGTTCCATTATTCTCCCCTGTGGTGCCATCCTTTCACCCCCTGAAACACCCTGGTTCAGGGGTGCCATCCTTTCACCCTAGTTAAGGGTGCCATTTTAGCTCCTCTTGGGGTGTCACCAGAGAGACAAGCCTTTCACCCCTAAAAGGTGCATTGTGTTACCATTAGTTTTAACAGTGTGGCATCTGCCTTTCATATTTTCATGTCATTAAATATGTACTATTAATATTGAAATATTTTATTACCTCTGCCAATTTATGGAATTCAAGCAGGGATATTTGCGAATGTGATTCTGCAGATTGATTGTAAATACACTTACATTAACATAACAAGCATAAAAAATCATGCTTTAACATAGATTATGAACACACTCTCCAATTCTTCCAGAAATCTATAAATAATATTTGTTATTTACGGAAATAAAAGTACTGTTTCTTGCTAAAAATATATTTCAATACATTTGAACATCCCTATATTCGATCTGTCGGTTGATATATATACTATATAATGGAGAAATATAGTTTAACAATGACATTCCTAAAAGGTTGAAATTTCTCTTTCAGAATTTATGTTAACAGATGGAAACATTCTTGAATACTTCTACTCAGTCCTGTAGTTTACCTAGTACCCTTATTAGTATTTAACTAAAATTTCTTTTAAACTAAAACACTCTTAAATCTACTGAAATCCTATTCTCGGAAATTATCATTCATAGGAGTCCATTTATCGATTTTTTTGCGTAGCCCTTTATATCATTTTATCAATATTCTTCAAGCCTTTCTTAATAAACTGAATGCAGCTCAGTTTAAAAATGTATACCTTATTTAATAGCTACCTTTAAGTAATTTACGTTCATATTCAATAACGTTTCCGAGCTCTTTTGTGTAGTCCTGTATATAATCTGCAGCATTTATACAATATATGTCATTACATAGTTTTATTGAAACTTATTAGCGCATACTATAATTAAAATGATTCAGCCATCCTCGGATACATATAATGTACTTTGGAAAGAATATACAATTTGAATTTTTATGTGTGTCCCTGCAAATGCTGTGCACATTATATTATGCGTGAAATATTAAGTCTCAGAGGTGTATAAATTTTTTACACATAAAATCGTTTAACATAATTAAAATATGTCGCAAACAATTACCCACTTTACTATTGTGTAAGGGAATTCTTTTGTGTGGCCCTTTTAATAAATAATAGCTATTTTTTTAATCGCACATTTTGCAGAATGCATATTTTAGTGCACTTTATAAATGCATACAACTTTTAATATGTTTGAGAGGGTGTAACATCTTTAAAGTTCATTGGAATCGTTTTTTCCATAGGCCTTAATGTAACGGTAAACTTTTAACTGACCCTGAAAATGAACTAATTATACTAAAAAACTTCATTTGAAAAAAGGTTCTGCTAGTGTAAATGTCAATAACGTCCGAAAATTTCAGGGCAATCCGAACATATTTATTGAAGTTAAAGCGCGGGCAGACGGCCAGAAAAACTGAAATCATAAACACATTTGAACTTTGTAAGAAAGTACTAAAAATGATTCTCCTATATTTTCTGTAGTTTTCCTGCAAGTATTTCATTGTTTCAATACAGGAACAGTACCAAAACAGAAGAAATAATTAAATTTTTGATTGAGATTTTATTTTTCGTATTTTTAAAATGAAATTAATATCGTAATTATTATTTTATATGTAAATGCAAATTGTTTATTTTAATATTAGAAAACACGCAATCCGAAGATAACAAACTAAGAAATCGGAATTCTGTATTGAACCTCATTAAAATAGATGATGTACTACTTTATTATTTATAATTCAAATTGAAGAATTTTGATGCAATCATTTTTTATTCTGAAAGCATGTTCGTAAAACTGTATACATATCAACAAAAAAAATTATATATTATCAACATTAAATTTGTTGGCTTATTACTTTGTTGTAATCCTGGAGAAATAAAATCACAAAATCGAAACTTCATTGCAAGGGCAATTTTGGTTTATTAGTAGTAATATCCGAATCCTGAGTTCAGATTTTCTGTATAAATAAATAAACTAAACTGAAAAACATCGTACTCTAATTCGAAATGTAGTCATGAATTGATAATGGCGAGTAAACCGAGATATGTTATGCATTATGCAAATCTAGCAATTTTTCTAACATCACTTATGTAGTCGACATACCATGTTATCATCTAAAATGCAAAATAAAGAATGAAGAAATAGCAATACTTTATTGCGAAAACAATGTTTGTATCCTTTTATACATATCAAATTATATTTCATAATTAACATTAAATTAGCTTAAAGTATCATTGAATTAGCTGACTGATCATTTTGTGAATGTTCTGAAGAAATGAAATAGCAAAATCAAAACTTCATTACATACGTAATTGTCGTGTAATAGTAGTACCATTTAATCTTGAGTTAAGGTTTTCTTATGTAAAATTAATCGTATAAAACTTATCTGAAAACGCCTTACTTTATTACAAAATATATTTATTCTTTAAAATCTCCGGGCAAATCAAGATAGCTGTATAAAAGTAAATATATCGGTGTTATAATGTGTATACAAATTATGCAGTAATAAAAGGTAATGAATGTGATCATTTTATGATTATTTTACAGATAAAGATTTAAAAATCTATGAAACATGATAATCTTCATCATTAATTAAATTGACTTATTTTTTTAAAGAATGATAAGGATGAAGTTGCAACAAACTACCCAGCTAAATTAAAAATGGGATTAAACAACGTCACTTCTTGGCATGATATAATAGTGATTTATAAATTTTAAAACGCATATTTCTATTTCAAGCCATTTTCTTCAGAGGGGGTTAATGATTTTAAAATCCAGTGCATCATTCCATATGCGTGCATTGTACGGATGCAAACAAATGATTAATAAAAGAAAAGAGGTCAGTAACTTTTTTCTGACAATATTGTATAGTTTACAAAATGATCTATATCAGGGTTATCTAACCTTTCAATAAACAGGGGCGCATCTCAGCTCTTGGCACTCAATGAAGAGCACCATTATTCACATGACTGAAAACATGTGGCAATATTTTTGTACAATGTTAGAATACACGGGTCACGCAAGTGAATAGTACAGCGGTAGACATAAGGCCTCACAATTCTGAAGTTACATGCATCAAATTTTAATTTATGCATTTTTCTGTGAGAGGTCTACCTCAAAAATGTTTGTATGATAAGAGGCCAGAAACTTTGAACGCGCGTATAATAACAATAGTAATAATAATTAAATAAAAAATCAAATCACAGACATTGTTTGGTTTCTTTTAAGATCTAAAGAAACGCTTTTAATTAATTTGAAGATGAGTTTATATAGAGAACAAAAACGAATACAGTCATGATTGTAATCAAATGGGTGATTCCAGATAGCCTGGAAGTGCTTTCATAGACGGAAATCATTCTTTTATTGAACCCTAAAATTTCGAAAGTCAAGAAGGAAAAATTTAGTTCATTTAAGCCCTCGTATGAAACAGCCAATGGGCCAGTATGATAACTGCAAAAAAAAAAAGGATGAAGTTTTATCCACATTTGCCTGCAAAGCGCTCGATCAAGAGGAGAAAAATTTATCTTTCAATTTATTCCTAAATATAGAAATAGCTATTTCTAAGTATTACCAAATTTAACCATCATAATTACACTTTAAAAATAATAACTACAAATCGTGAAAACAAGCAAGTATTTTTCTGGCTTTTAATGCTTTTTTACGACTCTTTGAAAATATCTCTGATTCAAATATTGTTTTTTTAAAGTATTCTTTATAAATTAATTTTACTTCTAAAAATTAGTAACAAGAAATCTTCAAAATGGCACCAAGAAAATCAACAAAAAATCAACAATGGCGCCCGTGGGCGCGCGCGTTGGACAGCGCTGATCTACATCATTGAAAAAATTAATCAATTGAACAATTTCACTTATAGGTATTGTTAGAGGAAAATATTATTGATCTTCTCATTGTGTCATCTGACGTTTTTTTGAACAAATAATAAGTACAAGATACAAGGTTTTAATTTTTTAAAAATCATGTTCACTCAAAATTTCAAATAAAACCTTTCTTGCAAACATGGATGATAACAATAAACTGAATTGTGATATTCAGAAAAGTGTATGCACAATTTAGCAACAGCAATAAGCATTATAAAAATTGAGTTCGTCAACACTTTAAGCTAATTATAATTCTTAAAATATGATTCTGTAAAATCGAAATTTTGTCAGATTCACATTTTTTGATCAAAATGAAGTCACTATCCGAATTCAGTGTTAACATTTCCTATAAAAGCTATAAAAATTATCTGAAGAAATCTTACTCCAGTTTAAAAATAAATTTACGCGTGAGTATTTTATAGAAAACCTTTTTCTAATTCACAAGTACACTCTAAAAAATGCGTAAATTTACACATAAAAACGTGTAAATCCATGATACAAAAAAGATTTGTCTATATGTGTAAATTTGTGTGTAAATTGCCAAAATACACGCCTAATGTGTAAATTTCAAAATAAACATTTTAATGTGCAATTTTATGATAAATCTAAATGTGTAAAAGTTAACTGAAAACTCTTAAAATATATACTTTAATGTGTAAATTGCATAGACATACACATATTTATATGTAATAGTTTTACACATACAACTGTGTAGTATTACATTTTTGCACATAATTTTGTGAATTAGGAAAATACACATAATGCGGTGTAATATTTTAAATGCGCATATTTATATGTACACTGAAAATACACAGATTTGTGAATAATATTCTGTTCTGAGACATATGTCTGCGTAACATGCAAAACACATATTTTTGTGTAACATTTAAAATACACAAACTTTTGTATACATGACTTTATAAGTAATAGGTTGTTGTCTGGTGCAATATGATAAAGTTAAAATTATTTTCAACGTTAGAACACCAGAATATTCGTATTCCAAGCAACTTGGGATACGAATATTCTGGTGTTCTAACGTTGAAAATAATTTTAACTTTACATGACTTTATCTTATACTTGGTGTGTAAAATAAAAATTAAATGTTTTTTTTTTATTAGAAAACAAAATTCCACGGAGATAGTTTTTGAATGGAATACGGTTTTCAATGTAATAAAGTGTTGTTTATTTGTTTCATTCTAAAAATCACAAATAAAATATCACAAACCGAAATCTGTTAAAGGGTGTCATGTGATGTGTTATAAAAAATTAAAAATATAAAAGGCTTATAAATCCCTTAACACCATTTAAAAAAAGTAAAAAAAAACTGTTTTTGTTTTAAGTCTAATTAATATAATGTCTTTTTAATAACGATTATTTCTCCTTTTTAAAAAAATATTATATTAGGGTTCAATTATTTTATATTTTCTCTTTGACAACCGCCTCTCTTTATATAATGCGTTTTCTGTACGAACTACCGGACCCACTACATTGGGAAAGCCCACGGAGCCAGTAATTTTTTTCTTAATTTTTAATTTATTTTAACCGGTGGGGTACGGTAGAATGGCGGAGTCTCATCTTCTTAGCAACGTTAAGTTTGCCCATCAGTTCGGCCCAAAATTAATGACGGTGCAACTTGTCTATTTGCAGATTCCCTTCTTTTGTTTTTCTCCCCCTCCCCACTAAATTATCTATCTTTATTATTAAATTAACAAGTATGCATCAACTATTAGGTATAAAAAACTCCAGACTATCCCCAGTAGGTCGGACAACGGTGTCCAAGCTGGCAGGACATATTACTCATAGATTTTGGTTACAGGACTCAGGCTATCTGCCGGCTAAAACTCCGTCGTGTACGCTAATGGCGCCTGGTGCATCTAAAATCCGTCGTGGGTGCAAAGTCCTCCAAATTACCTGTGAATTATACCTTTGGAGGTGCCTTGCCAGGTGAAGGTCTCGTCATCTGATCAAGGTTCTAAATTACGAGACCAACTTGAGTAGCCATTTGCAGTACATCAAAAGGGATGTAATAATAAGCAACCGAAAAAACAAAGTATGCACAAATGAAAAATAAGTAATGCAGATAAGAGGACGTGTGCAGCGAAGATTAATTGCCGCAACGCGGCGATTAGGCGGTCATCCGCCCGATACCAGGTATCTAACCCTTTAAGCTGAGGTAACTCTGCAGGTAGGGGCCTGGTCATCGGTTAGAAAGAAAGAAAATAGAATTAAGAAAACTATAGCCTGTAAAAATATGAAAATTGGTATCTTTATAGTAAATATTGTAAAGATGCTAACACAGATAATTTTTAAATCGAAGAATTATTTCAAGTGCTATTCCATGTTGAAATTGCAAATATTTATCCGGATGTTTGATGGAGTCATTTTAAGAGTGTAAAAAGTAATTTAAAAAATAGCATTAATATATTTTTACATCTACAATAAACAGAATATTATGTGTCTCAGATTAATAATCTCAGTTTTCAAAAATATGATTTGCAAAAAATACAAACTTACCTTTTTAAAAAATATCCATTATTTTACAAAATTTACACAGTTTCTTTTAGCAATAACGATGAAAAAATACTCAGATAAGAAGTAAAATGTTGTTGAGAAAAATGAACTCAGTATTGCCATATGTTGAGAATTCAAAGAACAATTGGGACAAAAACTGTCGCGTTGGAAGATAGAAGCTATAAATTATATAATTATATACTTCAGCCCAGTGTATAAATAACTTTGACTTTAAAGCATATTGCTGATATACAAAACGGTGATACAAAGGCTTAGTTCATTTTACATCAGAATTTATAAGCAGTGATAAATATATATATATATATATATAGCATCATGAATGAAATCAATGGAAAAATAAGAAATGGGTGGAGTGCTTTCGGGAAGAACAGTATTATTCTGAAAAGTAATATGCCTCTTTGTTTGAAAAGAAAAGTTTTTAATTAATGTATTTTACCTGCATTAACCTACGGAGCAGAAACATGGACACTAACAAAACGGATGATACAACGATTACAAACAGCACAGAGAAGCATGGAAAGATGTATGCTAGGCATAACTAGAAGAGACAGAAAGAGGATAACCTGGATAAGAAATCAAACAAAAGTTTTTGACATCCTTGAAAGAATCAAACAGCTAAAATGGAAATGGGCTGGGCACATTGCAAGAAGACAAGACAATAGATGGAGCACAAATATACTACAGTGGTATCCTAGAGATGTAAAATGACCAAGAAGACGACCACAAATAAGATGGAGTGACGAAATTAGAAAAGTGGCTGGTGTAAATTGGATGACGAAAGCACTAGACAGAAAACATTGGAAAAATCTGGGGGAGACCTACATCCAGCAGTGGATCGAAAACGGTTGATGATGATGATGATTATATATGTATATATATATATATATATATATATACACACACATATATATATATATATATATATATATATATATATATATATACATATATATATATATATATATATATATATATATATATATATATATATATATATAGCACTTGAAGAATAATGTGTATCAGCAGATCCAAAGTCCCGTGCCATAATGAAAAATGAAATCAAACTATTAAACTTTAAAGGAAATAAAAATCGAGCAAGAAAAACAAAATAAAGACAATATAAAGAGGCTGTGGATCTCATCAGCAGTGGGCAGTTTTAAAACACAGCAAATACATATGAATGGATATGGAAAAGGACTATTATAATATAGTGGCAGTAGGTTTCGATCAGAGTGTTACAATTTAAAAAATCAAATGTGCAAAAACATTTGATATCATAACACTCCCCGACCAGACCCAAACTACACAGAAAACAGCATATAACACATTTAAAAATTTTACTGCCGAAATAAACAAGTGTGTAATATAAACTAAAACAGAAATAAAATTGTACTGTATTACCCAAACTTCAGAGACACAGCCACGCATTAGAGGGGCATTTTTACGGTGGGGGAGTGTTATAATATCAAATATTTTTGCACATTTGATTTTTTAAATTGTAACACTCTGATCGAAACCCACTGCCACTGCATTATAATAGTCCTTTTCCATACCATTCATATGTATTTGCTGAGTTTTAAAACTGCCCACCGCTGATGAGATCTACAGCCTCTTTATATTGTCTTTATTTTGTTTTTCTTGCTCGATTTTTATTTCCTTTAAAGTTTAACAGTTTGATTTCATTTTTCATTATGGCACGGGACTTTGGATCTGCCGATACACATTATTCTTCAAGTGCTATATACATAATTTACGTGATTATTGCAGCTACAGAGCTGATCATGTGGATTTTTTGTGAACTTAAGTTCACTTAAAATTTTAAAACTTTTTGGACTATATATATATATATATATATATATATATATATATATATATGTGTGTGTGTGTGTGTGTGTATATATATGTCACGTTTTAAGAAGAAACTCGAAATATCTTCACTGGTTCCCTTTTTTTAAAACACACAGTCGTGGCAAGCGAGGGAAAAAACAAAATAAACAAATAAATGTAGAAGATTCATTAAATTAGCAATATATTGGCTGCTGCAAGTTAGTTTATTAAACTGTAGTCATATAGAGAGGGAAATGCTCCCTTTGCAAGCCGTCTTGAACCGAAACATCGAAAAGAATATCCAATCATTACTTCAGCAAACCGTCCTTAACGTACTCATCGAAGAAAAAAGCAAAGAATCTCTATCATCACCTCCCGGCTTCCTTTTTCAATCTAAAAACAAACTTCTAGAAAATTCTATATTCTCTAACCATCATTTTCTCATGTAAACATAATTCATGTACAGCGTCGAGATTTTTATTTCTATCAAGCGATAATTTTTATTTAAAAAAATATTATTTAATTAATTTATAATCGACTTAGAATTTCGAATATCCTGCAAACGATATTTTTTAAGAGAGAAATGAAAAGAAATGAATTTATTTATATGCACAACTATCAAATGTTGAAGGAGGGAAAAAATAAATAGATAAATAGAAATAATGATATTTTTGAAAAGTATGGTTTTGGAATAAATTTAATAAGACTTTTTTTTAAAAAGGGTTGATAAAAGCATAGAAAAAAAGAGTTTTATTTGGTATATAATGAGAAATAAAGTCTAATTAAGAATATTTTTAATTTAGAGCCATCTTTTTAAATTTACGCATATTGGAATAAATGTTTTTTAAGGCGAATTAAGAATTTATACCGTTTCCGTAAAGATTAATATATTAGATTTAGTAACAGAATTTTAATTTAATAACTTGAACTAAGTATGGAATATTGTTTAAAGGAAATTAACATGTATAAAGGTTAATTTTGGCGAAAAAAATTTAAAATTTGTAATATTATCCCCTCTCCCCAAAACTTTGTATGAAATTGATAGTTAAATAGAACTGCAAGTTCACGCAACAGAAATTTAATAATTTAGAATAGTTTAATTTTGGAGAAAACTGCGAAACCCAGGAAGCTAAGAGATGGAAGAAAAAGAAAATTAAGGCAATATAAAAAATAATAGCGCATTAAAAAAATAGTTAATAGCAAATTAAATCGAATTAACATTAGGTAAGAGCATTTCCTTGAAAGAAATACAATTATATTACAATATCTCTTACCATTTGTAAGTGCATAGGAGATAATACATTCAAAAACAGTAAATAAGTTTTAAATATTAATAAGCAAGAGATAAAAAAAAACAATAAAAACTCTTTCTTATGGAAGTTTAAATAATTACAATAACTTAATGAATAGTTTATTTTTTTTTTTTTCAACAATTAAATTTCTTAGATGCCGTCCTTCTAATAAATAAAGTCCTTCAAATGAAAAAAGTCTTTCAATAGTTTATAAAAAAGACTTTTCCAAAGTTTATTGAATACAGTCTTTTTATTTCTTAACTGAGTCTTTTTAGTAGTTTACTAGTGAACTATATAATTTTTCTATTTTTAGTTGGTGTTGGGTTTAATCATTGGTTTTAATCTTATGTTGGATCCAACATCTTTTAATAATATATCAAATTTTTTTAATAGTAAATAGTATCACTCTCAACATCAATGCTAAATTATAATATAGAAAAATTTAAATAATAATAATAATAACAACAATAATAATATGTAGTATAATAAGACTCAAAATTTCTAGCAATAATAATAATAATTCTCCATATCTTCGTATTCTTATTTCTCAATAAGAATATATTTAATACTATACTTCATTATAAAAATCATAATGATAATAATAATAAAACAAGAGTATAATCAAAAGCAAATATCACAGTTTGTTTATTATTGATAGGGAAAATATTGGTTGAGGATAAAAATAATTACATAGCAATCAAGTAATTTTCTTATCTTCTAATAGTATAAGAAAGTATTTTTGCTAGCCGAAAGTGTACATAAAAAAACTAAATCCAAATAAAATGAAATCTAACTATTTAGAAAATAGTCCTCTCCGGACTCTCAAAAATGGACTCTCAACCAGTATTTCCTTACAATAATTTCTCTCTGATACTCTTTTACAAAATTGTAAAGTTAGGTTATAAGTTTTCATATACCAAATGTAGAGTAATGTTTTATCTAGACATGGTTTATAAACTTCAATACTAAAACAAATAGGAATAAAAGGTGTCATTCTTAATTGAGAAATAGAAATAAAGATAATTTGCATTTGAAAAACTTTTAATTTCAGTAGTTTTCACAATCACTGAAAATCACATATTAAGTTATAGGTTTGAGTAAAGTCATCAAATTTTATAACTGTTATCACATAATATCTGCTGACTAAATAGAATAATACTAATGTCAAATAAATGAGTAAATATAGTTAGACTTAAATACACTTAAAATTAATTTATCAACATCAATTGTAAGCTTTTACAATCAAAGTGTACACCTTATGCCTGCATAAGGAGCCCAATTTAATCCCAAAAATTCCCCAAAACAAGTAATATTCTTGTTGCGCAACAAGAACATACCTGCTAATGTTGAAAATTATGGTGATAAAATATTTAAAGAATAAGAATTAAAATTTAATCTACTGTCTTGACTTTAGTTTGATCTAGTGATTGTGATTGTATCTGAGGTTTTGTTTGTTTTTTGGGTTGCTCAGGAAACAGTTTAAAATCTTCGGGTGAAAAATAGGGTCTTAATTTAGAAATATGCACAATAACGAATTCTGTCCTGTCTCATAATTAAATTTATCTATTTCAAAAGTTACATCAGAAAGTTTATTTATAATTTTATATCGTTTAGAGAAAGTAGGTTCTAATTTTCGAGTGTTAGGGTATTTAAATTCTTCATAAATTACAGAGTCTTGTATTTTTAATGGGCATTCGACAAAATTTCGATCATAGAGTCTTTTACTTTTAAGGTGAAATTCACGAGTTCGCGCTTTCGCAATCTTGAGGGCTTTGTCTACTGGAGTTGTATACATTTTAACTGACTCACAAAAAACCATTAACCTCCCTTTTAAAAATCTGAATCAAAATTATCGTGAAAATTATAACTATATTTAGCTGCTAATTTTAACCAGAAATTTTAACTAATAAAAATAGAAATTGTAAATATCATAGTTATACCTTAAATTGGGATAAACTTTTTAATTCTATTATTTTATCAAAATTTTCTTAATTTGTTCATAATCCGTACAATTTAAACAGTCATTGATATAAATTTTTTGCGCTTCCCCTTTCAAATATTGCGCAATAAAATTAAATTTCCATTCCAGATTTTTCTTCTCCTTTTCACATGTTGTATCAAAATAAGTTAACCACAACAAAATGTTCATTCCAGAACTCGGATCAAACGGTACGAATTTAGGATCTTCCATATTTTTTTTATTCTTACTCATTAGAATAAATGAAGCACTTCTATTTTCTCTATTAAATCCCGATCGCAAAATCATTCGCAGTAAATTTCAAAGTTAATAATTTCTATCAATTACATATTTTTTTCAAAATTACTATATCAAATTCATAACATACAATAAATAATAAATAAATAAATAAATTAGTAAATTAATAAATTAACTTCAAATTACTCTCATCAATAAAATAATAAATAAATAAATACATAATAAATATTCTTAATCAATCATAAAAATAATAAAAATAATAATCAAAACATTTAATAAAATAACATACAGTTTCTCGAAAAATCTTCAATAAAATTCAATCGTCTTTAAATTCTTCATCAAATACTTCTCGCATACTCACCACTTTGAAGTCATTAATTTTAAAAAATTTGTCACTATGACCATGAATACTGAATCACAAATTATGCATCGACGGCGACAGATCGACATCAAGCGTCAGGAAATCCACAATCAGACTCGAAGCAAGTAATAATTGTTTGAGATTAGCATCTTTCTAAGCATAGTTGTGAAGTTCTTTAGAAAAAACATTCTTTTGCTTTAATTAAGTAAGAAATTACGGCGATTTTGGCACAAGAACATTCACGAGAAGTCGATTATCGGCGATTCGCAAACCTATCTTCATTTCGTTCCACAGCAGACTCCATTAGCAAGCCGAAACTACCATATAGAATACCTTCAGAACATAGAATTCAATCGAACTTCGGCGATAGCATGTTCTTCTTCGTTCCATAGCAAATTTCTTTAAAAACCGAAAAAGGCAGCACAGGCATAAGCTATCCTGTCGACTTTTGTGTAGATTGTGACGATTTAAAGTTAGGGAGGCAGAAACATCATTGCCAGGTTTCCCTTTCTCCGCACAGAAGTCATGGCCAGCGAGAAAAAAAAACAAAATAAATAAATGTAGAAGGTCAAAATAATCACTCATTGGCTGCTGCAAGTTCATTTTATTAAACGGTAGCTATAATCTAGGGAAAAGTTCCTGTTGCAGACGATATTTTACCGAAACATCGAAAAAATATTCCATGCTTTACTACATCAAGTCGTACTCATGCAAGAGCGCATCCAAGAATCCTTCTTCTCATCTCTCTTACCACCTCTCGAGCTTCCTCTTTTAAATCTAAAAAGAAGATTCTAGAACATTCTGTAACCTCAAACCATCATTCTTTTATGTAAACAGAATTCTTGTCCAACTACGAGACTATTTTCCACAGACGATAATTTTATTTAAAAAAAATATTATTTAACCAATTTATAATCGACTCAGAATTTCTTAGGCAGACGATTTTTATAGATGATTAATTTTAAGAGAAAAAGAAAAGAAATGAATTTATTGATATGCACACTATCAAAGGTTGACGGAGGGAAAATAAATAAATAGATAAAATAAAATAATGATATTTTTTGAAAGGTATGGTTTTGGAATAAATTTAATATGACTTTCTTAAAAAGGGTTGATAAAAACATAGAAGAAATGAGTTTTATTTGGAATATTAAGAAATAAATTAAGAATATTTTTAATTTAGAGCCATCTTTTTAAATTTACGCATACTGGAATAATGTTTTTTAAGGTAAATTAAGAATTTATATCGTCTGCATAAAGATTAACAGATTAGATCTAGAAACAAGATTTTAATTTAATAATTTGAAGTAAGTACGGATTGTTATTATAAGAAAATTAAGATAGCATAAAGGTTAGTTTTGGCGAAAAAAAATTTAAAATTTGTAATATATATATATATATATATATATATATATATATATATATATATATATGTGTATATATCAACTGACAAATCAAATACAGGGCTGTTCAAAAGTATTGGAATACATATTTGGGCATGGACATTAGCATCTTATTTCCCTAATTAATAAAGTTTGGTTAAATATTTCTGGAAGTGTTGGAAAGTGTTTCATAATCTATGCTTAACGCATGATTTTTCTTACTTGTTTAAAGTATGCAGCGAAAAGAATAGATATTTATTTTCAGGGTCATATAAAAGAATTCCAACGCATAAAAAAAAGGGGGGGAATTGTTTGCGACATACACTGCTCAAAACAATTAAAGGATATTTGAAGTTTTATATAAAATAAAGATATAAACGAAATTTTTTTTGTCGAAAATAGAAGAAGAGTATCACAAATGCAAATTTTTCTGGTTTTCAAACTGTGAAGTATGCAAATTTTGAGCTCGACGTCAAAAACATCGCTTCAGCGGCAGCGAATGAAATTTGACTTTCAATTGGATAAAAGAGAATGAAGACAAGGATTATCGGCATTCAGTGATTGCTTTGTTTCGATAAGTACGATGTCTCAGCGAAGTCATTTGGCAGATTCAGAAGCTTGGAGAATTGTTAGTAGTTTAGAAGGGGGCCAAACTCAAGCCGAAGTAGCGCAAGCCATTGGAGTGTCACAAAGTGTCATTTCCAGGATCTGGAACCGTTTTTTGGAGAGTGGATGTGCAGGCCGAAGACCAGGGCAAGGTCGTAGACGGGCAACAACGCCCAATGAAGATCGGTATTTAGCGTTAACAGCTCGGAGACACCGAAACATGAACGCTACTCTTCTCCAACAACACCTTCGCTCGACTACAGACACCACGATTTTAACTCAGACTGTCCGAAACCGGCTCCATGCTGTAGGTCTGTATGCTCGCCGACCGATGGTATGTGTTAGATTAACATCAAGGCATCGTCGCGACCACAGGGAATGGAGCAATATTCTGTTTTTTGACGAGTCCCGTTTTTCTGTGCATCCGGATAATAGGCGTATTTACATCTGGAGGGACCGTGGCAGTAGGAATAACCCTGCGTTCGTGCACGAAAGTGTCAGATTTGGCGGTGGAGGAGTGTTGGTGTATGGTGGCATCTCCATTGACGGGCGCGCTGACCTCTACATCATTCGAGATGGAGCTCTGACTGGTCGCCGATATAGGGATGAGATCCTCAGACCTATTGTAGTCCCTTACGCTGCAGCAATCGGAGATAACTTCATTTTAATGGACGATAACTGCAGGCCACATCGTGCAAACCTGGCGGAGGATTTCCTTTTCGAGGAAGGAATCGTTCGAATGGAATGGCCAGCGTGTTCTCCAGACATAAATCCAATCGAGCACGTTTGGGACGCTCTAGGAAGACGAGTTTCTGGCCGCCAACAACCCCCACAAACTCTCCAAGAACTGGAAAGAGCTCTTCTGGAAGAGTGGGGCAGAATATCCCAACTCTTCATTAATAGCCTCATTGAGTCCATGCCTCAAAGGTGTTCAACGTTGCTGGCAGCCCGTGGAAACCATACCCCCTACTGAAAATGATTTTCTTTGAAGAAAACCCCTTTTCTTATTCTTTTTTTCTCATATGCACAAATTGTGTTTTTTTCCTTTTGTACACAAATGCGCAATAAAATGCATTTTTTTCTGCCGAATATGTGTAATTTATTCTCATATAACCTACTATGTCTGTCGACCATGTATCAAACAGCTAAAAAGTTTCCCAAATACAGAATCCACCTAAAACTGCAATATCCTTTAATTGTTTTGAGCAGTGTATTTTAATTATGGTAAACCATTTCATGTATAATTAAATTGATATCCGTTGCTGAGGATTAATACGAGTTATTTCATGCATAATACTATTACATAGCATTTACAGGGACATACAAAAGATTTTTTAATAGTATATTCTATCCGAATTCCTGTATATTATGGAAGGTGGCTGATAGGTTTAGAAATGCATTGTTAATTATGATATACCCTTTTAAGATTCACTAGATGTATGCATATTATGTGTTTTATATAAATGCTAATTGTTACAGAATTTAGGTATACAGGGTTACACAAAAGATTTCGGAAGGTTACTGAATATGAGCGTAATTTACTTTAAAATGATTTTTAAGTATGTTATGCCTTTGTACGATGAACTGCATTTAGTTTACTAAGAAATGTTAGTAGAATATAGATAAAATGATATACAGGATCACGCAAAGAATTGGACACATGGTCACCTTTGGATGATAATTTCTAGAAATTTAGTTTAAATTTATTTAAATCAAATTAGTTAGTTTAAAATTAAAGAAAATTTATTTTTAAACTAAACTTTAGCAAAATACTTTCGTGCATTAATGGTACTATGTATTTTACAGGGCTAAACTAAAGTATTCAA
Source organism: Maratus speculifer (assembly GCA_964019185.1). Taxonomy (NCBI): domain Eukaryota; kingdom Metazoa; phylum Arthropoda; class Arachnida; order Araneae; family Salticidae; genus Maratus; species Maratus speculifer. The sequence goes on along the minus strand of OZ025298.1, from coordinate 6,204,193 downwards.
GTATGTTTCCATCTATTAGTATAAATTGCTGAAAGAAAAATTTCAATCAGTTATTCGTTTTCTTGCTGAACTATATTTCCCATTATATAGTCTATATATTAACATGGAATACATATTTAGATATGAACAATAATACGTTATTTTCCTGGATAATGAAGTTTTCAATGAGTCAAAACCACTGTATACTAGTGTCTTTGGTGGAAATTTACACCTTGTTATTAAATCAAATTATACAAAGTAACTACTTAGAAGGTGTTGCAAAAATATAGATATTATTTATTTAATTTACCTGAGATCTTTCGAATGCCCACGCGTTCATTATCAAAGGAACATAAAAGAAGATATTTGATTAGAAATACAGAACATCAAAACAAAACAAAAACAAAAACAGTCCGCGTGTATAAACAAAGTCAAGATGAATTCATCGAAACACCAAGGATATTGTACCAGAGTGTGGGAATATTATATGAAATGACGTCATTGCAAACAGTATCTTTGTTAAACATAATTTCGAGGGATTCACTGATAATGCAGTAGTAATGGTTGAATGTTGAAAGGATTATTTTAGCTTTGTTAAAATTTATCAAAATATTATCTTTTTGTTGCATTCTAGATAAGGCTGCACTTGGCTTGTTGTATTGGATATCCAAAAAATGCTCTTTCAGTCTTAGTTTTAATTTTCGAGAAGTCTGACCAATACAGGATAAACTTCTTTGATGTTCTGTTGTGAATGGAATCATCTACTTTTTCTAGTTCTGGTATTGGATCTATTTTGTTATGAATTAAATCTTTTAATTTTGCCGGAGGTTTAGCTATTAATTTAATATTATATTTTAGCAAAGCATATCTCAGTCTCTCGTAAAGTTGTGGTATAATAGACACATATTAATAACAGAATTAAGTTTGAATAAGTTCAGTTATTGAAAATTTGGATATATCCTACAACTTTTCTACTAACATGCTGTATTGTGCACTTTAAAAATTTGTGCAATCTGTGCTTGACATTTACTGTGTAACTTTCCTGGATTTTCTCGGATTATTTCCGCTCATACAAGAATACCGACAAATCTTGTGTAATACCTTCCACAATTTCGTGTAACTTTTCAGAATATTTTAGAAAGTGGAAATTACTGATAAACTGTGAAACGTTCCGAATATTTCCTGTGTAACATTCCTTAGTTTTAGTAGGCATACTTTTTGAGCTTTTGTGTAACTTTCCGGATTTATTCTAAAATAGAAATTATTGGTAATCTGTACAAAGTTATAAATGTTTTGTGTGTAATATTCCTTATTTTGTGGTTAATATAATAATTACAAAAAATCGTTATTTTGCGTGCATGTCATTTTATTATCCCTGTTGTGAAAATACTACGGGATTTTACGCTATAAAAAAACAACACAAAGGTGCGTATACCCTTCTAATTGAGCATCTGAAAGCTCTTGTTCAAATTTCTGCCCTGCGCAGCTCCTGAGCTATCTTTTACATGTAAAAACTAATTTTTTGTGTGTTTATCATTTTGCTCGCTTAGTTATGAATCGAGTATGGAAACTAGAGTCACTAATTTTTACCGAAGCTTTAACAACGCATTTAATTGTGATTCTCCAAAAAATTTTTTCCAGTTTAGACTCTGAAGACTCTTCTTGGAATTTATTTCCATATGAACTACTTTTTTGCGTGTGGGTCATTTTGTTGCCTCAGTTGAAGAAAAAGACTATGTCTTTTAGAGCAACTAACTTTGGAATGAAAGTGCGTATGCCTATATTAATATGCATTTTGAAACTTATTTTTCCAAATCCGACCAATGATCGTTTTACGAAATTATTTTATCAGTGATTGTTTGACGAAATTCTCGATCTTAGTACCGCAACTTTTTCTCGAAATACCTACTATTTCCGATTAGTAATATTCGCCTTATTTAATCAGCAGTGCCAGTTTAGAGGATTTTTTACAATGTCTATCACTATTTCCGAATAGTAATATTTCTGTCATTGAATAAAGCTATTATTACTATTCGGAAATAGTTTGATGTTCATATCAAAAACTTAATATCTAGGTACATGCAAGGAATGAAAACTTTATATTATATTAAATGGAAAATTTTTACATTTGTTGTAAGAGCGATGTTCTGTTGATGTTGGAACTGGAGTAAATTCAGGTATGAATCGGTATCACGTCTTAAGCGTGTTCGACTGTTTCCTAAAACAATAAATCTAGCATAAAAATTAGTATAAACAAAGTCAACGCTTGAAGGGTAAATGGGAGAAGCTCTGCCCAACTATTTTATTTTTCAAAATATTGAGTCTATAACATGAAATTAAAGTCATATCAGTAGAGAAATGTTTAAATTTTGTCCCCCTCCGCCGCACATAGGGGTATTTGCGTTATCTAGGCGGCCAAAATTATTTTATTGCATATATCTATTCTAAATGGTACGATTGAAAAAAAAATACATTTATTAAATTTATAAAGACGATTTATTAAAATAATTTCATTTTTTAATACTAATATTCATTTTCGCCACTCTCTGAAGAATCATCACTAACATTGGGCTTCGCAGGTAAAAGAAAAGTAATTGTTTCTGGCAAAAAGGAGTTCATTTTTTAACCAATGACTTTTCTCATGCTACTTATAAAAGGGTCTGATGTTAAAAGTAACCAATTCAAAATATCTTTGTTGCAGCTTTCCCTCGAGAATTTTCGCGCGAAGTCTTAGCGGTATAGCCTAAAATGCTTATTGTGCGTTTCTGGGGTCTCTTCTGAAAGCTGCCCAATGGGCAATAATGCATTTTTAATGATAGTTGAATCATGAATTAATATTTTATGAATAGTTGGAGACATTGGATGCCACTGGTACAAATCTACATATAAGCGAGTAGTGTCTAATGCATATTTCTCGTATTTTTCTGGATCAATTATATGTCCGCTTGAAATTGCCTCGAGTATGACTTTTAAGCGATATATTAAATCATAACTAATGCCTGTTATGTCAGAAGCCAATTTGGGATCTTCAAAAAACCTCCTACTTGTATTACCGTCATTGTTGTTGCCAATATTTGCATTTGGCATGTCTACCAGTCAACCTGTTTCTTCGCGAAATCTTTTCTGAATTTCGAGTTTTTTTTTCCATCTCAAATATTTTCTCAGCTTCAGTTTTCCGCTCTCTGTATTTCTTTACTGGCAATTTATAAGCTAAATGAAGAATGCTTTCAAAAGTCTAATTCGAGCATGTAAAATTGAAAGACCAAACTCTATAGCTTCAGGATTAATATCTTTCTGAAAATCAATTTTGTTAAAGTCCTTAGAAGTTGCATCGCATATCTAGCATTGACTTGTGGATTTTGTACCAGTCGCAGCGTTGCAGACCTTGCCATCTACCATTGCCATGATGAAGACATCATGACTGACTGAAAGCCTGTTCCCATTTAAATTAACCACTGTGGCGTTTAGTGACATCGCAGAATTTTTTATAAAGTTAATTTCTTCCTCCGTAACATCAGTATTTTCTTTTACAAAACGAAATCTTATAGGACGGCAAAATCGAGGGGATGAAGGTGTTGGGTTTTCCCATAATAGCTTTTTGTTTTTACTACCAGAAACTAATCGTAAAGGGACGAAATACTTTGGAATATGTTCGCATCAGTGTCGGCATCATTTACAAAGTTCTGTTTAAATTGTGCTTGTTGTGAACCATCACATCCCCATTTTGAAATTAACTTTAAACTCTCTCGTTCTTGCTCTTTCACTGTTGTTAAAACCTCTTCCAGGAACATGGATAAACGCTTAACTGTATGGTCAACCAAAGACTGTAAGTCGGTTTCGGCATAAATACTTGTTACTCGACATGACTCTGGGAGCGGATAGCATTCTTGTTTCGCTTTTTGCAGCAAGGCATAACAAAGAAAGAATTTCTTGTTGGTATTCCTTTATATTTCGTATTGTCGACGAGTTAAGTCGGCTTCTACGAACATGGACAATGCTTGAGTTGGCGTGAGTGAGTCAGTTTTTTTCGATCTCGGATTTAGAAAACACCTTTTTATATTTTGTTGCACGTTTCGGACTACTTATGATTTCTTTAAGTATTTCAGAAGCATCTCGTTTTCCAGATTTCTGCAACTCAACCTGAGCTGCATGAATTATTACTTCCTTTTCTAGAGAAGATTGTACTTCTTCTGTTTTTCTCCTCTTAGTTCTCTCACTTGATTCTATAAATAATTTAGATGGCCGCCCAGGCCGAGGTTGTACTATGGCAAACGTTCCTTCATATCAAACGTTCCTTCTAGCCAAGATTGATTGTTTTTGATAAATATGTCTTCTTTCTTATGTGCTTTTATCCATCTCTTTTTAATTTGGGATTTAAATCGTGAAAAATTGCGTTTTAATCTCTCAATTTGGTCGTCTGTATAATCTTCATTCGATTTTAGCTGATCTTTTAAGAAATTTAATTTATCTTCAAAATTTGACAAATCAAAACTCTGCATTCGATTAAACAAACATCTACGGGTCACAACTGTTACTATCGGGGTATCTTGTGAACCTACAATAAAAATATTTTCTTTTAGAATGCTACATGCGATAGTCAATTTTTTTTTAAATATTTCGAAAAAATGTTCAAAGTACCAGAAAATACACATCCGCGCTTTTCCGCGGCAGTTTCTTTAATTTTGCATTACTCAAAACTTCAAACTTTCGATTTAGTTAAAAATTATAACAGGATATAGCTGGGCAATACAACAAAAACTTGATTAAATAAGTTATTTTAGAAATAATTTTACTCTAAAATGAGGGTATATTAAAAGTGCATCAGTTAAACTTTTTAACGATAAAACAATAAAAAAATATAATAAACTTTTGCATTATTACCTGCTGTATCAGGGTCCATCACAAGCACTTTCAAAATAAACGTAAAATAATATATATTTCACTTCAAAGGTAACGTCTGTATACGAACGCCAAGAACTGACACAAACGACAACTTGAATGATTGCATTCCGACTTAAGTTTTAACGAGATGCGTTGGCCAGAGAAAGGTTGAATGCTTGGTTGATGTTCACAAAACTGTCCTCTAACTCAGGCTGTCATTCGTTTAACGGTTTTAGTACTTTGAAAATTTGACTTTTGGCCGCCCAGATCGGTCAAATACCCGTATGTGCGCCGTCCCTTCTTTAGTATCTGCAAGCTACATATCTATATTATAAAGGCCAAACGTATCTTTGCGTAACGCATACGTCATTTTTCGAATGGCAACACTTTCCCATGAAATTTCCCTTTTGCAATTTTGTTACTGCAATTTTTTATACTTCTAGGCATCATATATTTTAATCTTTACACTTTCGCATGGAGAAAAAATGCACTTTTATATGCAATTTGTTTAAAAACTTCATCCATATTTGTTTCTGAGATATTAATTTTTTTGCAGTTTTAATATTGTTTTTCTAAGCGTAGCAACAGAAGTACTCCATGTCATTAAAAGCAAAGGCAAAAAAAGCAAAAAAAAATTGATTAGTTTATTTTTATGTTGCCATTTTCTTATTAAAAGTGGAAAAAAATTAAGTACGTGCTGTGTCAAGAGTCTGTTATAAAACCCCGTGAATTTTAGTTTAATTTACAAAATTTCATGTATATTTAAAAGAATATAAATAGTTTGGTATCAGTTTAAGTTAATAGCATCGAAACTTCAAGTTTTGAATTAAAATGATCAAATTAAAATACTGTTTTTTTTCTTTACGATGAATAGAGATATGAAAGGTGCATTTTACAATTTTGATTCGGTGAAAACAATGTCGGGTTTAAATTTCGCGGGAAAGAAATTCTATGATTGAATCAAAGTGGAATAAATTCTGCTTTTTTCATTTTGGAATACTAGCATAAGAGCTTTAATTGACAACTTTATCATAATAACAGATCTTTATTATTATTATTATTTACTGCTTAGATGTACGATTAAAGTTTAATTTTAACAATTTCTACAACTGAGTTTTATAGAAATAGTATTTTGTTAACTTTAGATTAAATATCATTTTTTAAGCGATAGACTTACCAATATAAGGTGTATTTTTATTATAACTAATTTTATTGGTTTATTAAAATCAATGAAACAGTTATTTTTTAAACATTTTCTTTCGTCGAAATTCGACGGGTTCTGCCTTGTGTCTATAGAAGATGAAAAGGTAAAATTTTAAATTACTTACTAGAAAATATTACTAATTTTGTGGCAAGGTTATTGTGCCTTAATGTGATTCATAAGTACGGTAATATTTTTTTCACTTTAAATCTTAATACAGGAATCCCAAATACTATTCAATAATGCATTCGATTTTAAACAAAACTGTCAGCATTTTTCTGCACTGATAACATTTTCTTAAAGATTTTCGATCAAATACACATCGTTCAGTTTATGGCGCCCCCATGTTTCGTAAATTTAGCGTATTTCCTTAAATTGCCTCTGAACTTTTTAACTTTAAAGATAAAATAATTTCACTAACGTAAAGAAACTACGTCTGTTTCATTTAACTGACCAATAAACTCTTTAAAAAAGCGCGCAGTTTGTGGATTAGAATTTAAACAACTACCAGGAAAGTTTGTATGATATTCTTTATATAATGTATAAAAATAATTAAAGCAAATTTCATGTTTAATTAAGCTGTCGTTAGTCGCATAATCCTCCATTTAAAAATGTTCTTTAACTTAGCACTTAAATATGTATTTAAGCAATTTAACGTATATGCATAATCAGACTTATATAAAATAAAAAATTCTATGCAAATTATCATAAGTTAAAACTTTCTGTAAATTAAATGATTAAGTGAAAACTAAACAAAATTTTATAGTATCAATTTATAATCTTAATTTAAGAAAAAAATTTTACATAAATTAAGAATTGCTGGATATTTAATAGGTTTTTATGGAAGTCAATATTTCAATTATTATGCTTATTTTTTTAATATTTGTCAGGCATACTTTTTGAATGTTATTATTATTTTTTTAATTCTGAATAATTGAAATACTTTACGTGTATATGTCTTTATTATACAGATCTGTGCATATTTATTTATAGCAATCTTTCATTTGTATGTTGGTGCAAAATATAGGTAAAAATTAACATTGGCCACTGGCCAGTTACTCAGATTTCTAATTATTGACCATTAACAAAGTTACAATCACTTCATAAAAAATCATATGAAGTGTTCTTACAATTCTAACTATCAAAATTATAGCTTATCAATTTTTTTTCTTTCCATTCGGTAGAATTACACTCAACTGAAAACTGAAATTGTATCTAACAGAAAAATATGTAAGTAAGAAATTACCGTAGTCAAATTAACGATATTTAAAATGAGCTCGGAAATCCGCATTAACATGGGTGCGTGCATTGTGGGGGACAGGGGGAATTGACAAACCCCAAATTATGCTCTATCTACGTAAACAGGCATCCAAAAGTCTTAGAAAAAAGTATTAAAATTAAAATTATTTAAAATTTTAAAATAACCATATTGTATAGTAAGTCGGAGAAAGACAATTTAAGAAATTTCAGGATTAAGCATTAAAGATAGACATTTCGGGATTTTTTTTTTATTATTTCAAGATAAACCACGACCCCTGTTTTAAATATTTCATACTGTATAATAGCATGCGTAATTAGCTCGGATAAAAAAGATCCCTTGGCAATTAACTATACCCTCCCACCAGCCGGGAAACAACCTTTGAACCAAAAAGAGTTATCTACTTTCTTTCCTAGTGTTTGAAATAATCGTTAATTTTGACTCCGAAAATTATAAACGGATTTTTCTCCTTTCATCCCTGGCATTGATATATCTTACAATCAACATGTTTTGCGAGTAGTACCCATCAAGTATGCAGATTCAGGACGGTAAAATTAATCTCCACGTTTTTTAGTGTTACTCGACGGTGGAAATTGCTAATTTTATGCTATAGTGCACGGAGCTAACCAAAAAAATATATGTAAATGAAGAAGCTTAACTGAACTTATATTGTATATCAATATCGAGGACAGTGGCAAAACTGAGATCTGCAAAACCCTGTGACGTAGGGGGGGGGGGAGGGCATGAAAGTAATTGTGAAAAATAAATATCTTAAACGGTCATAAACGGTTGATCATTTCAGGATTTTAAGAACGAGTCATTTGTATTGAATAACGAATGTATATTTTGCGTACTCCAAACCTGATCTGCGCGTAAAAAAATCATACCCACAAGACGAGTCACGAAACGGGGACCCCGTTTTGTTATGGGAAATGTATATATAGATTCTAGGGGGCCTTGTGGAAAATTTTGCAGAGGATTCAAAACTATAGTTACACTACTGATTGGAGATTTCACAAAATCAATATATAATTGAGAATAAAATGTTTCAGCGATGTATAAACCCAATTTTATTTAATAAATTCAAAATTTTCACTTAAAATCCAAAATACTGCAATACATTTTTCAAAATGGAACAAAACCCTGTATATTTCATGGACATTCATTTTTGACCATGCGCAACATGACAACAGTGCTTTCAAAAACCCCATGTTTAAAAGATATATATTGAATATTTTGAAACTTTTTTTATTTTTTGGAAAACATTCTGGGAATATACAAAAGTAGTTGTAGTACTTTTTGTATTGTTATTACAGCCTTTTGTAGGATACATATTCAAGTATTCTACATTATCAAGCCAATGCATAATACAAAGTAGTGCTCTCGATTATACGTTTATACGAATATACGTATAATACGTAATATACGAAATACGGATTTGCTATACGGATAATACGGCATCGGCGGTTATACGTACTCAAAACAGCATATACGTACATCGCATATACGGATATTATCCAAGCGGTTAAACGTATAAACGTTTAAACGTTTTTCGTTCAAGGTATGAAATTTGATGTTTCAATATTTTTCTGCGGATTAGAGACATTGAAAAATATCCGGTAAATATCCCCATCGCGATTCTTTGTTCAAAGAACTACGATGTGTTTACTTAACTACTACTTGTTATGCAGGTATTAAAAAAAAATCTGAATACATTCCTCAGTTTAGATTTTGTTGTTTTTCTTCCCAAAAAACCAAGTTATTTATTATAAAATGTTTTAGATTAATTGTATGTAGAATCAAACTAATCTTTAGCAGATATGTAGCGCAGTACTTAGTTTTTTATATTTTCTTGTATCTTTACAAGAAGAAAGTATTGGATTCGGGAAAACTTTCGACAAGTTTATACGTTTTAAGGGTAAGAGAGTTCGGAAAACATGTTTTTACAAAATATCTGCCTGTGATTTTGTGAGTGTGACTTTGTCTGTATGTATATGACATGAATTTTGTGGGCGCTCTATCTTAAGACTTAATACACAGAATTACGAAACATATACGGGGGAGACTGGGGTGCATGTGAAAATGGGGGGTAAGAGAACATTGCCATTTTTCACTAGTTATTATATGTTTTTTTTTATTTAAAAAATTACCAAAGATGGTAGCACCTATAGACATATGGAAAAAAATTTTGATGCTCTTCGACATTTTGTTTGTCCACAGGAGCCAAAATACTACTTACTGAACTCTAAAGTAAAATCGCCAACTTGCTAAGAGAATAATTTTATTTATTTATTCATTTTTTTTAACGTCTTAACATGTACTATTGATACTAATAAATATTTATGATAATTTTTTTTTTTTTTTTTTTTTTTTTGTAAAATTGAGAAATGTTAATGATTTGTCATTTGAACTCTTGTGGGAATGTGGGGCACTTATGGAGAGTCTAATTGGGGCAGGTATGACCGCGTCATTAAATTCTCCAATAATCATTCAGTGACTCTGTTCCTTTCAGATAATTTCGTTAAAATAATGCCAAATCCATTACCTATAATTTTATTGAAATAGAATACATTTCTGTCATATAAAGTTGATTTTGTATAGAAACTTTTACAAACACACCTGTCAACAAATACATAAAAAGCATCAAGCTCATTTTCGTTTAATTGTGATTTAAATAAATTTAATGTTTTCTAAAATGCATTAAATGTTAGGTATTATTTTATTTAACGGTTTTATTACTATTTTTTATGTATCGTTAATGTAAAAAATATTACATTTAACAACTTTGCAATTTTTTCTATTTTATTTGCTGCAAACTTGTAGTATTAGTTCACTTCCATTTCTAAAACAGCTATGTTATATGGTGCTTTGAAAATAGATATATATATTAAGAAAATAAATTTTTTAAACTTATAACTACTGTGAAATCTTCATTATTGGCTCCCCTCCCCTTTCTTTTAAAAGCAAAAGAAATTAAATTTGGAGGAAGCTTACAAACGGAAAACAATTTTTTTATCCTTAATTTACAGGCAAATAAGGCAAATGTAGGGATAAGACTCTTTCGCGTGTCGGAAGATTTCCAATAAATATTATCCAAATACTCCCTCCCTAAAATTTCCATTAAACAAAAAGCCATAAGCAAAATTTAAATTCTTTTATTATTTCCTCAAGTTTACTTCAAGTTTACTTTCAAGTTTATATTATTGCAAGAATATTTTATCAATTATCTAACCCCCCCCCCCCCCAAATCTACTTATTTTTATTTTATAATATTTTGATTAAACATATCACTCAGAAACTAAATAAATATACATATATTTTTCTTTATGGTGAATTTAACAGAAAGTACAACTAATGATTATTGTAATATATGAAAAAGATAATAAAAAACATGTCATAAAATAATTTTTCCTTGCGTTCACATATTTCCTTTGTGTGTTTACAACTGCCCTTTCGTTGGAGCACATACGAAAAATTTTTTGAATTCATAAAACTATTAAGAAAGGTATATAAATGAAAATAACAAGATCTTGGTCAGAATCGAGATAGATATTTCACTGTTAGTGAAACGAGATTGCCCAATCAGGAGTCTGATCTTTGTGAACTTTTTGCAAACTGTTTTAAGAAATATATGCTTTTCATTGCTCGATCTCGTATGAATATTATATACTATGCGGATTCCTGTCGTAACGCCACCGAGTTCCAAATTATTCTCCTTTCAGTGACAAGTCCACCATTTTAATGAGATACGATACGTGGAATATACGTATACATTAAATATACGTATTCTTAAATATACGTTTAACCAATACGCCCTTATACGTATCCGGATACGTTTAAATGTATATTGTAAGGTATCCGTATAGCAGAGGAACGTATTATACGGATATACGTATATCGTTTAAACGTATCGCTGCTACGTATCCCATCGCGAGCACTAATACAAAGTGTTTTTGCAAATGAGAATAACTTCTCCAATAAAAATTTTGATTTTTTCAGAAACTGAATAAATAATATTGCATCCAATAATTTATGCATAAAAAATAAAAAATAAAATATGCTTTTTGTTTCTTTGTAGCCACCTTGGATAATAATCAAATCTGAATGTAATGATAGTTCATTAACGGAAACAAATGGAGACTTTAGAACAGCACAGTTAAATTCAAGTTTTGAAAGCAGCTCTTTAAATATTAGCAGTCACTTGTATATTAAAGCACCCATGGCGCGAGGATTTTCAGATTCCTTCACATCATTTTTATTCTACTCTAACTAAAGTTTTAAATGAAGATTGCTTGCATTGGACAGAAAAAAGTGAGTTTCTGAACCATTTAGTTTTGAGAATCTGCAAATACACAGACAATCCCTCTACAGCGGAACGAAAGCACGTGGAAGATAAAATTTTAATTGAAGGTGTGGAGGGAGTGTAATTTAGACAGTCTCTTTATATTATTGTTATAACTTTAAATATTCTCTCAAAGGCACTGGGACTTACACTTTCATTGAACTAAAATTGTTGAAGTTCAAACATGGTAGTGTAGTTTCCCGAAAAGTAGTTACTTTATGTGAAAAATTAAGCAAACTGTGATATAATTCTAGATTGTAATTTTAAACTATAATATCAATAAAGTTTTGTGCATATTATGAAAGTTCTGTGAATTTTTATTTTTGATTATATTATTTTTTTTTAATTGCATAATATTCTCGATATCTTAAGTCTAAGGGATTCTAAAAAAGCATTATGTGATAGCTAATTGTTCGGATAAGTCATTTACAGAAATTTGTAATATCAAAGAGAGAAATGTATTTTATTTGAAGTATCAAGAGTTCACTGTATTAAGATTTTCAATTTTTTTTAAAGGTTATTTTCTTTTGGCAGCTAAATATTATTTTTTCCCTTGTATCTCTTGACATCTGAAATTGAATTTTGTGCTTTAACCAAATGAATGAATCTCTTTAGATACGCTAATGCTTAAATTACAATTAAAAAGGTATTTTTGACTATAACTTTGAAATCTCTTTCAAAAATTTGTGTATATTTTAATTTTCCTTGAAATTTTGTGTAATTAAACCTTAATGGTTTGGATAATCTTTTAAAAGAACTATGTACTGCATAGCACATGGATCAAAAACCGTTTTCTCATTGATTATTGTGATATTATATTCATTATTTAAGGAATAGATTTATCAAAGGTAATTGATCCATTTTAAGTGAATATAGTGGTGTAAGGGGGGGGGGAGCTTCGAATAACCACATACTTCCCCAAAAAGAGCAGATATTCAGATACTGTAAAATATTTTAAGAATGCATTGATAGATTAAATATACCATTTTATGCCAAATGACTAATCTGTTGTATTAGCCAAATGATAAGTTGATAATCTGTTTAAATTATTAAATAATATGGCAAAATTATCTAAAGGCTATTTTAAAAATACACAATTGCTTTGTACGAGATTTTGCCAAAAATGTACACTTTGTGTTACATTATCTCTTAATTTACACCTTCAAATTGGTATATTGAGCTTGATATAAATGTGGAAAAACTTAAGCATGTCTTTTTGTAGATCACAGCACAATATCACTCATTTAGATATTTCTTTTGTTTCTGAAATGTATATTTATCATATTTTATCCTTGCACTAACCAATACCCTTGCACTAACCAGCACCCTTACATATTCTAACCAATTTATTTTTGTAAAAGTAATTTTAATATATCCATGATTTAAAAATTGATTTTACTCATAGATATTCTGTGTTTTTTTAGATTTGTGTTGTCAACTGAAAAATGAAAACAACTAATTAGAAATATTTTCCATACAATGTTTAACTTTCAGGGTGCAATCATTGTTCATATTCTCAACAAAGATTACTAACTCATTAATCTGTATCATGTTCAAAAACCATACTTAACTGTAACTCTAAGGCATCTAAAAACTCTTTGAATATCATGCTGAAAATTAGAAGTAACTTATTGAAAAAGGGCCTTAACATACTAGATTATAGATTTCTGGTCTTTTCAGATTTGCATAATTTTCCAAACAAATTTTTGGTAAAGTTCCTGTGAAAATCTGTGGCAGATCTGCTGCCACTGGATATCTCAGGAACATTTACCGTATTCCATGAAATGTTTCAGATCTTTTCACAATGAAGAAACTTAACTGAGATTTTATGCGTAAAGTTCCAGGCTATAAGTTTCAGAGTTTTTCAAAATGAAAGAACATAAATGAATTTTCATGAGTAATGTTCCAGATGATAGGTTTCAGAATAGCGGATCCTAACCGAGATTTTATGAATAACATACCATATTAAAGATTTCGGAAATTTTCAGAAAGGTGGAACCTAACTGAGATTTTATGAGTAGCATTCCAGATTATAGGTTTCAGAGCTTTTCAGAATGGAGGAATTTAACTGAGATTTCGCGAGTAATGTTTCAGATTGTAGGTTTCAGAACGGTGGAACCTAACAGAAAATTGATGAGTAACGTTACACATAAAAGGTTTCTAGACTTTTCAGAATGGTGAAACATAACTGATATTTCATGAGTAACATCCCAGATTATAGATTTCTGGACTTTCCTGGCATATGTAAGTTTCCTGGCATTTTTTGGATTAAATTCCTGGGAAAACCTGTGGCAGAATAGCTGGCACATGTTTTCTTAGGATCCTTACGCAATTTTTTTTACAGTGTAACAAGTTTCAAATTCGATCTCTCGCTACCTAAGAAACAAAGAATATGGCCCTAAGTTTTTTACAGTGTTTTACAATCCTTTCTAACCGATGACCAGGCCCCTACCTGCCGAGTTACCTCAGCTTAACGGGTTAGATACCTGGAATCGGGCCGAGTGACTGCCTAATCGCCGCGTAGCGGCAATAAACCTGATAACTTCGCTTCTCTCGTCATCATATTTACAGAACTTGCTTCTCATTTGAGCATAACTTGTTTTGTCGGTTGCTTAAACTGAAAGTAAACTTAATCGTTATTAAAAGAAATATAAAAAAATATTCTAATTTTGAAGTTTTGTATGATCACTGTTAGCAACATAATGAAATCGTGAGCTATCTCTTTTTTGTTTGAAGTTCTTTTTTTTATTGGAAAACAGAAGTACTTTCTGCTATAATTGTACAATGATATTTTATAAGAATTAAAATTCTGACCTTTACATACATTTTCCAGTGGTTAGATGCAAAAAGCAAATTTTTGCTATTTTAAACATATTTTCAGAAAAAGGAAAATCGAGGTTTTTAAATTAAAATATTAGTCTTGAAACAATTTTAAAGTATTATTTTAGAATTAGTTTCAGACAAAATAAATAAATATGTACATATACAGTGGCGGTCAAAAGTTTCCGGACAGCAAAAATTTTTCAATTTATTTGTAAGTATACCCATATGAAGAGAAATCACAAAGTGATACTTATACGTTTTATTGACAGAATAATTAGGAACTTACTTATAGATGAACGTGTAAATATCAATAAATTTAATTGACAAAATTAAGTATAAAAGAAAACGCATGTTCTCAAAAGTTTCCGACCACCTTCACAAGTTTGTAAAAAAGTGGTATTGTAATAGAAAATTACAGTGATAAACGACATTTACAATTAGTATTTTATCGTATTAATATTTTATTAGCTTAAATAATAAGTACTACGGCGCAGCAACGTGACATTCATATAACACTAGAACCGCCATTAGGGGTCAAAATGACCCCTGCCAAAACAATATTAGTCGATTCGAACCAGAATTTTCTTCATAAGATAGCTTAAATATATATAGCACGAAAAATAGACTAATTAAATAAATTAAATAGTTTGAAATTAAAATTTTGGTGCGAAACACTTTTTATAAAACTATGGCAAAATATCCGGCTGTTTTAGTGTTAAAGATCATCTATGATACGTTTTTTCCACATTTCTTGCAATTTTGGAGAAATTTCGGCTGAGTTGGAATGTTTATAGTTCCGCAGACTCTTGCCAACTTCTTTCCAAAGATTTTCTATTGGATTCATGTTGGACGTTTGGGCTGACCATTTCAAAAACGAAATTTTTTGTGTGAAAACCATTGCTTATCAAGGCTTGCATACATTATTTCTGTCATTATCATGTTAAGAAAAATAGTTGCGACCAATTTTTTTACTCTAATAAGGCAAAAAATGGTCTTACTAGATATCCTTATACAATGTATCATTTACTTGGTTGTGGATTTCAAATAACGGACCGACACTTTTGAAGAAAACGGCATAACGTGTCCACCGCCATGCTTCATTGTAGGAATAACATAGGTCGAATGATATCTTTTGTTGTTAGGTCATCGGAAATAAAAAATAGAAAATAGAAATAGAATAAAAAATAGAATAAAAAATAGAAATTTTGTCCAGTTTTCACTTGACCAGACTGTGTTCCTTGGAAAATGCCAGTAGGGTACGGCGGTATTTTTTTTCTTCTGAAAATTTTTTAACACCGATTCTTCCATAAAGTTCTGTATCACGTCAGCATCATAACACGGTAGACAAATTTATTCCAGCAATATTTTCATTCCGTAAACCGCACTATATTGCAACGGAATTTTCATGCGGATTATCAATGATTTTTTCACCTGATAATTCTGTCCACAGGAATAGTAATTTTCCGGGGTCTCCCGGACCTCTGAAAGTCCTGAAAGCCATGGCCATCTTTATATAATTTTTAAATATCGTTTACAACCGATTTTACCGATCGATAACTTAGCAGCAATATCTCAGGAAGATTGGCCTTTTAGCGACAAACTAATCACTGATTTATGGACAATAATTGTTGAACTTTTCAAATTTGAATTTAAACTATGGTATATACATTGATTCATTCATAACACAAGCAAAAAACACTTCACGGATAGAAAAAAACTAAAGAATGATAAATGGCCGGAAACTTTTGAGAACATGCGTTTTCTTTTATACTTAATTTTGTCAATTAAATTTATTGATATTTACACATTCTTCTATAAGTAAGTTCCTAACTGATATGTCAATAAAATGCATAAGTATCGCTTTGAGGATCCTCTTCATATGGGTATATTTACAAATGAACTGAAAAATTTTTGCTGGCCGGAAACTTTTGACCGCCACTGTATATATATATATATATATATATATATATATGAACTTATTTCTTGGATGAAAATGAATTTATATTTGTTCTTTATACAAATCCATAAGTGGCTAAATTTGAAATGAGAGTCATTCTCAGAAAATGGAAAATTTCCTTGGCTGAGAAATGGGAATTAATTATGTCGACTATGAATGTTTGAACTTTCTGCGCATTCAATATACATTATGCACTTTATGAGGGGATGAAAAATAAATATCAATCACTAAAAAAAATTTAAAGCTGTAAATGTCATTACAATGCATGTCTCAAACTTCAAATTTATTTATTGAAATCTTTATTTTTAAGATTTGGAAAGCTGTAGAACGTGTATACCACGCTTAGATAATAACATTTAATTATATATTTGTGCAGTGCAATATCTAGTAGCGCTATAAAAGAAATAAACTTCATACCGTTGCAAACATACTAATTTTATTAGAATTAATCAAAAAATCAGGGTTCGTAACCATACGAACTTAAGAAAAAATATTAATTTTAGTGCCAGGATTTTTTAAAAGTATTTTTGCCTATTTTAATACAAAACGGTCCTTACTTCGGACATAGCGGTCACTACGTTACGAAATTTTTGGTATTAAAATGTTTAATGTTTTAACTACGCGGCATTTAGTTTTATGTAATACCAGATAAAGTTTAAATATGTAATTCCTTTTATTCTCAGTACCATGTTATGCTCCTTATAAATAGATTTAAAAAAAAAAAAAAAAAAAAAAAAAAAAGAGAGATTGAGAGACAGTTATACAGATAAACAATATTAGATATAATTTAGGTTTCGCTATCTCTTTGAACTTTTATGGTACACCCATTTATACTTTTCTATTATGCTATAACCAACCCCGCTGTATATAGTTTTTTTTTTTTTTTGCAAATTCTTATTATTCTTTTAGCAACGGTTTTCTTTTAATAATTCAAGTAACTCCTTCACAATAAGAGCACCTTGCTTAATTTTTAATCTTTAACCACAGAAAAATTTCTGTACTTGAATCGCGAAAGTGTTCCAATTAAATAAAGTAAACTTTACAATATAAAATAACTGGTGGGAATAATGAAGGATTCTGAGATTTTTAACTGGTACGTATACCAGACGCTCGTCCGGAAGGAACTAATAATACAAATGTTTATTTTACGGAACCCTGTCAGCGTGAGTAATATTTGCACTTGACCGTTTTTATTATAAATTAACATAATTCTTTTAAACAAAATAAATAAATAAATAAACAAAAAATAATGTATGTGGGATTAAATAGTTATATTGTTATGCTTAACAAACAAATGGCATTTTTTATATACTTTTTTTTATTTTCACAATACTTTTTTATGTTACATTTCACATTAAAGAAACATTGCTCTCTTAAACTATTTACTAATCGCTTTTAGTATGTATTTGTGTATTATTTAGTATGTCATAGAGGAAAAGCCTCTTAATAGGTTAATTGCTTACATCAATGACTGTTCCATAAAAATGATATTTTCCTTTATGATCAATTGTTGATAATATATATATATATATATATAACTTTTATATTTCCTTTTTTTAATGTTTTCTCTATACACACGAAGAAAGTATTTTTAAAACAATTTACAATTAAATACTGTTTTTTTCACAAAATCCACAATCTTTTCCTCACCCTTACAAAGTTTCAACAGTATTTTATTTATTTTTTTTTGCTTTCTTCTATCTTTACAAGAAGAAAGTGTTGGATTCATGAAAATTTTCGACTCCGGTTTTCGACGGATTTATACGTTTTAGAAGGTCCTGAACATGTTTTGACTATTTTTAGAAAATGTCTGTCTGTGAGTCTGTCTGTCTATATGTGACAAAAAATTTGTGGGCGCTCTATCTCAAGAACTAATGCTCGAAATTTAATAAAATTGTATATTCAGTTAGACCTTGATATCAATTAATGCCTATTGGTTTTCGGTGAAAATTGGCCGGCAGTTGGCGCTGCTATACTACGTTTTTCATGATTTTCAAGATTGCTATATCTCAAGAACTAATGCACAGAATTTCACCAAACTTCAGATTCTGTGACCCCTTGATATACATAGACGCTGATTATGTTTTGGTGTAAATTGGCCAGCAGGTGGCGCTGCTATGCCACGTTTTTCATGATTTTCATGATAGCTATATCTCAAGAACTAATGCACAGAATTTCACCAAACTTCAGATTCTGCTATACCTTGAGATACATTGCCGCTGATAAGGATCTGGTGTGAACTGCCCTATAGGTGGCGCTGCTATGCTACATTTTGCACGATTTTTGCTATAGCTATATCTCAAAAACTAATGCAGAGAACTTCATCAAATTTTAGTTTCTTTTACCTTGAATATATAACATAATTAGACGCTGATTACATTTTGGTATAAACCTTGCAACAGGTGGTGCAGCTATGCTGCATTTTGCACGATTTTTCCGATAGCTATATCTCAACAACCAACGCACAGAATTTCATCAAACTTCAGATTGTGTTACAAAATGACATATAACATAATTACACGATGATTGCGTTTTGTTATAAATCCTTCAACTGATGGTGCTGATGTGCTATATTTTACACGGTTTTTTTAAAACTAGCTATATGTCAAGAACTAATGCACAGAATTTCATCAAACTTCAGATTCTTTTACACCATAACATAATTAGACGCTTTTTTACGTTTTGGCATAAATTGTCCAAGATATGGTGTTGCCGTGCTACGTTTTGCAAATTTTTTGTTATAACTATATCTCAAGAACTAATGGACGAAATTCCATCAAATTTCAGATTTTGTTAGGTCTTGACATAAATAGATGCTTATTAGGTTTTAGTATAAATTACCCAACATGAGGCACTAGTATGCTCATTTTCTCAGAATATTAATTAAATTTTGCGTTTTAGGCTTTTCGGATACCAGAATCTCATTAGGATAGGTCAAATGTTCGAGGAAATTCGATAGTGGGTAACTTTGGGGTCACCACATTTTTTTTTTTTTTTTTTTTTTTTAAATATTAAAATATACTTATGAGATAGAAGAAAGTTTCGGGATTGACACATCCAACTAGATTTAATGTTAGCTTGTGTCTGATATAAATTTTGTTGTTTCTCTACCTCAATGACTAATTTATGAAATGTAATTAAATTTTCGGTTCAGTTAAAATTGATAATAAGCGGCATATGCATTTTTTTTTAACAATAGCTGTATTTTAAGAATTAATGTATAAAACTTCAACATTTGTCTGGTTTCCAAATTGTACAATATGGCTACACAATGTGGGATTGTACCTTGTACAGGTAAACAAGATTGTATGATTTAGTGCCAAAAATTATAATGAATCGTAAATTAGCGTTTTATCTATTGGATGAAAAATAATATAAAAAATCAAATTTAGCACATGCAATTTTTTTTCAGTAAAGAGTGTTATTAAAAATATTTCATGATGATATGTTATGACGAATTTCACTATATAATCTCCCCCTTTCCACATTAATATATGTGTCCATAAAATATTAAATTGATTTATTTTTCAGTTAATTAACCCTTTCCAGCGCCGACAAATTCTGTTCGCAAAAAGAGAAATTATTGACTGACACCGGAATTTACAAAAGACTTTTTTAGAAATTAAGAATTCCCTGGTTTAAGCTGTCATTGCAAAAAGTAAAATTTTACAAAAATATTATTGGTGCCGTTTGTAAGTTTGGAATTAAAATTAGGTGTTGCCGGAGTGGTAACACTGCGCGGGAAAGGGTTAACACCTGTTTAATATCATATCATATCTTCAGTTCCTTGTTGTTTAATAAATCATATTGCATTTTTCATTGCAATTTTTTTAATGCTTCATGCTGCCAGGATAATAAGACATATGTTTAATGTAAATTAGTGTTTATTTTATTTTATTTTATTTTATTTTATTCCTTATATTTATCTGTATACTATTTCTTGACTTGAATTATAGATATGGCTTCTGATACATGAGATTCAAATGAGGGAAAATTGGAGAAAAGCAGTTATTGTCTATTGGAATGTGGGTGGTGCAACAGAAAAATGTGTTGCAGTAAAAAGAATGTTGATGAACAAAAGATAACCCTCTCTGATAGTCCGAAATATGACAAATAGTCAACAGTGACACATAAGGTTGTCTGTGAAAAGAGAGGAGAGACCGGGGGAATACAAAATTGAGCAACGTAAAAAGCATCAAATATATTATATAATCAGTAGAGCGGTTTCGATAGCATTTAGCGTAACGTCGTCAGTGCTCGTCAGTGTTGAGCACTGACGACGTTACTCTAAACGCTACCGAAACCGGTCTGCTGATTATATCATATATTTGGTGCTTTTTAACGTTGCTCAATTTTGTATTCCATTGCATTGCACCAAGCTCTATCTGAATATTAAGAGACCGGGGATTGAAGAAAGAAGGTAAAGTAAGAGAAGTGCCAGAGCAGGCGAATCAGTTGAGAATTGGTGCAGAACAGTGTTAGTTGTACTGCGAACGTTTCGTATTTTCCTTGAGAATCATCTCGTATTATGAGCCTATATGTGTACTTAAGCACCAGACACATAGCACTTACTTCTTGTGGTCAGGCGTCGTTCTCTCTGATCTTTCGTATCGGCCCTTTGATATATAAGTTGCTTTTTCAGTGCACCAAATTTTAACTTCAAGAGAGAAATCGAACGCGAAATCAGTTGACAGCTTTACGACTGAAGATGGGCGAAATAAACTTTCCCTTCCTTTGTCAAATAGATAGGTTTCGTACCTCAAAAATCATTGAAAGAGGTTCCAAAACTAGCAACCTTTTATTCTCGTCCGCCGATAGTCGGAAACACTACTTCTTCAAAGATAGATTTATTGCTCTTTTAGTGTAACTGAAAGTAGTGATGTTTGCACGCAGCCTTAGATTGCAAGTAGACATGTGTGGTTCTAGTATGTAATAAGCCTTGCGGTATAGGTCAAGAGAGATGGGAATAGCGTGGTTATAGTTTTATAAACGTAGTATAAATATAGTACTTATATAATATCCTAAAGTGTAGTTGAATCTGCTGTATCTTTGCCAGTAAATAGACATTTTCTAAATAAATTTTGTGATTATATGGAAAAATAATCACAAAATATGCATTTAATTGCCTTTTGTATTTCCTATCTATTGCTTATAAATATTTTTTTTTATCATCTTTCTAATATTTTTATTTTTATTCATCCTTGTTTTTTTTTTTTTTTTTTTTTTTTTTTATGACAAGACATTATGAATCACGGAAAAAAAAGCGCATCCTAAAAAAACGCACCTTTTTCCAAATCATATATTTAGATAATCTGATAATAATACACATGATTAATCTTAGAATGTAAACACTGGATTGAGGGTTTTTTTTTATTATTTGAGAGTCCCTATTCTCTCGGGTCTGAGATGGGGAAAGGGAACTTTAAAACATATCGCAAAAACTGTCATTGCCTCAGTGAAAAAAAGTTTGTGAGGTACAGAGAATTAGAATATAAACACTTGGTCCTTATATGTATTTCTTTAATTCAGTCTCCCTTGTCCTTTTGTGGGATGTGTGTATGGGGGGGAGAGTATCTACGAACTCCTAATGTATCTCTTATATTTATTATTAAAATATTATTTATAATTCGATTACTCATAATTTTAATAATCTATAATATTTTATATTTTAGATAATAATAATAATTATTGTTATATAAAATTGCATGTTAACATTTTATTATATTTTGTATTATATTAAATTTATATAATATATAATAATTAAAATATTAATATAATAGAGTGATAATAAGTTAATAATACATAAATATCAATTAAATATAAAATTAAATGTAAATATAAATATAAATAAAATAGATATGTGAATAATTATAATTAAAAATTATGCACATTAACAAAAATTTATTTAAAAAAAATGTTAATATTTTACTCGCTCATAATAAAAGATTAAAATAAATGTCTAAAAAAATAAAATTAAATATTAAAATTTAGTTTCATTAACAAGAATTGATTTAAAAAAATACTTTATTAACTAATAGGAAATTAATAAAAATATCTCTCTATATATATAAATTTAAATATTAAATTTTTTACTCATTAACAGGAATTTATTTTTAAAATGGTAATATTTTATTATCCGACATAACAGACACTAATGTCATGTACCTCCAGCAAACTCGCTACTTATCCACAAGGATACGCGGTACCCCTGGCCTACGAGAATGACATAATGAGACTTTCGTACCACTTTAGTTTTTATCGCTTATTTTTCAACAAATTCAATATTTTCCAACTCCTTGTCATTCTTTTTTCAGGTCACTTTTTTGTGCTCTTGTTTTTCCAATCACTTTTTCCCCAGATTCTAGAAAACATCCCGACAAAATATTATCGTCTAAATCCGTAAATTTGGAGTTTGTAGCCCCCCTCCCCACCCACAGAATTACAAGGGAGACTGAATTTTAAAAACATATGAGTTTATATTACTATGAGTTATTAAAACATTATCATTTTTTAAATAAATTTTTGTTACTGATTATAATTCCCAAAGAATATTCTTAGTCTAAGTTTTAATAAAGATATGAAAGTTGCTGTCTTTATATATAAGCTATTTATCATTAGAGGTAAAATAATTGATATACGTGTTTAGCATTTGCTTACTTGAAACATATAATAGGTTTTCTATAGCTGCACTCTAAATAAAAAGGAGTGAATAGTCACTCCAGAATAGTGAATACTCACTCTATCGCAGACTCAATATATGCCGAACCTCTTTAGAGTGACTATTCACTTTGGGCAAAAGTGGAATCATTGACTCTTTGAAAGAGTGAATACTCACTCCTAGGAAGTGAATATTCACTCTACACAGGGGTCAATAATCACTATTTCTGAGGAGTGACTATTCACTTTTGCTAAAGGAGTGCGTTTTTTCACTCCTAGTAGGAGTGAGTAGTCACTTTTTCATAAGAGTGAATGCTCCTTTTTTTTTTTTTTTTTTTTTTTTTTTTCTTTTCAAGGAATTCCCTATTTTATTGCTATTATGGGCATTTTAAAAGAATCGTGTCTTTTAGAACATACAATGAAAATAAATACAAACGTGGTAAAGATTGGAATAAAATACTTTATTGACAATATTTATTTAATTCAAAGTATGTAACATTAATTGAACTTTTTAAGGGAAAACGTAATTAAAGTTACACGTGAATTAGATTATTGACAGAAATAAACAATTTTATTCCAATCTTTTTCCTTGTGTTTGCTTTCATTGGTAGTCCCATAAATATATGATAGTTTTAAAATGCCCATATGCACAAGTTATTAAACAGTTTTAAAATATTAAACATATGTTTTTTTTTCAGATATACCCATTAAGTTTTACATATTATTTAAATAAATCCATAATGCACGTTATCTATGTTTTTTTTTATGTGTAATTAAAATCTTATTTCTGAAAAATATATATTAATACAAGCCGTATTTATAAAATGACATGGTAAGTCATATTTAATTTCAATTTTTTATTCCCGTATATAGAGTAGATGTGCATGTAGTACCTGCCGGCGAAGACACTTACAAGCTAATGCTAATCCTATGGGGAGAGATTTTTCTAATATCTCGTTTGCATTTTAACATTTTATTTATTTATTTATTTTACATTGAATAGCTGAAGTTCGTCTCTATATCGTATCTTTTTTACTTTTTCGATTTCGGTCGCAGATATTTTTATGAAGTTTCTTTTACTTTCAAAACCGGTACCAAAAATGAAAGTGTTATATAAAAAAATATCTGCAGACAAAATTGAAAAAGTAAAAATAGACAAATATTTAAGAGAAAATGTGTTTTTGACGACTTCTGTAACTTAAGTATTTTTATTTAAATGGTGAACGATTAAGCCCTATAAGCCCCTCTTTGACTGTGCCCTTAAAATTTTTTTTCGGCTTCATGAGCGGTTTGATTGCCAGATTATAAAATAGGCAAAACATCGTTAGATTCATTTTTAAAAAATAATAATAAAATGAAGAAGATATTGAAATTTTATAAATCACATTAATATAACTTAAAAACAACTATTTATAAAAATTTTGGTGTCATTACATTTTGGTAATTGCAATTTAAAAATTAAAATTGATTACTTAAGTTTTTAATTAAATCAAAATATTTTATGCACTATAAACATTACCGTAATTGCTTTTTTAACAGTGCCTATATGAGGTTAACGTTACTGGAAAATCACTACTTAAGTATTCCAGTAATGGACACTCCTCTCAAAACCTTAAAAATTAATGAAATTTTATAAACGACATTAAATACATAAAATTCAAAGCTTTCTTCAACTACAAAAACAAAAAATTGCAAATTTCGCAATAAAATAAGGAATACATAAATTTATTAAATGAAGCCAGCTCTTAGTATGATTTTCAATGAAAACACGATTTTCAATGAAAAACAGTGAAACTTAAAAACAATATTTTGTGCTTCCTGATTGGTTTAATTAAGAGTGTCAACTAAAGTGCTAAATTATAAAATATGCAAGGGCGAGTTACGAAAAAACAAAAAAAAGCTAAATTTTTATTAGTTATTTTCTTTTATAAACCAACAACATTCAGGTGTGTACATTACTGTTACATCTACCCTATAGTATTCTATAAATGTGAGTTAAAGTTTTATAAAAATATACTCATGTACGAAAAAGAAAAATAAAGAAAATATAAAATACAAGAAATGACTACATATGTATTATTCTTACTATTGGAAAAACAATTTTAATGAGTTATTTATCTCTAATAAATAAATTTCATCTAATATAAGTCATACTGCAAACTTTTAAAATTACTAAAGCCATTCATTTATAAACATCAAGGATAAAACACAAATCTTTGCGTCAGCTATTTTTTTTTCCTCCACGCACATAAAGATAGCAGAAGCAGACAGCTTCCTGTTAAATTAAAACTTTAACTCAACATTCTAGAAGTTACATTCGGAAAATAAAAAGTTGAAATTAAAATTGACTTACCGGTTTTTTATGTTATCCCTTGTATGATGAATAATAATCCTTTGTTTGATAAATAAGATATGTGCAGTGCAACATCTTCGTCACTGAGTATTAATGGAGTATTATTGCTTTTTACTGAATTATTTGTTCTCCATTTTGACTCCAGATCAAGAAACTCAATCTATGTGGATTATTTTGAATCATAAGATATCGGAGTATATCATTCCAAGATCGAAAGCGTAATTTTATAGGTTACATTATAAAATGTAATTTTTCAAAAGTAAGAATTGACATATTTTGGTACTTTTCATTGTTTTACTCCATATATTGGTTCAAAGTTGAGCTGGGATTTTTTTCAAGTGTATAATGCCGGGCGTTCACTCTCGTTAACGAAGTGAGATTTTTCACTCTTGACCATGGAGTGAGATATTTCACTCTCGACAACGGAGTGAGATATTTCACTCCTTTTTAGGGAGTCGGAAATTCCACTCTTTAAAGAGTGTATTTGTATAAAGTTCACTCTAAAAAGAGTAAAAATGCAAATCACACCTACAAAAAGTGAGCTTTTCACTCCTCCCAGTTTTAGAGTGTGAACATACGTCCTTAAAACAGGACCATAACCAGCAAGTCATGTCAGGAGGGGCTCTGAATTTTTTCTGGAGGATAACATCTTTTAACCATCCGTATCTTAAGGGGGCTCAAGGCTTGAAAACTTTTCAAAAAATCGATTTTATTTATGAAATAGTTTTATTATTCAATTAATTCTGAACTCAATGCAAAAAACCGCATAAAAATAATTGCATTTTAACCGAGTTATAAGCATTTATGTATCAACACTTTCAAAGCCGCGCCCATATAATTTCAACTTTAAGTCGCGTTTTCTCAAAACTTGGTTTTCGACAACTAACACCAAGATTTAAAAAAAAAAAAACTATTTGAAGTAATGGCTTATTTTTTTTGCATGCATATAACATCATTATCTGCAGAATTAGTTAATATAGTTTTGATAGTTTAATATTTTCAGTATTTTTTATGAAAAAAAAGTTGTATTTTTTAGGAGTTTTTTTTTTTAATTTTCTAATTTGAGAGTTTTTTTAATAATGTTGTTTTTGAGTGATAATTATATCCTTAATTAATTCTATAGAGTAAAGTTTTCGGATCATTTTAAAGCAAAAATTAGGTTCTTATGTCATTTCAACGTTAAGATATCTTGGTGTTAATGAATAACACATATTTTTTTTTCAAAAATTGTGTTACATAAATTTTGCTATATTTCTTATTATATTACATTGAAGTACTTCATTTTATAACTTTATAAGACTACAAAGATACCTTTAAAATATCAGAAAGTTTAAATTAATTACATTGAATACTTCTTTTTTTATATGGACTCGAAGCGAGAGCTCTGTTTACATGTTTTCCCGTATCGATCAAACCCTGCGCCCCCTTAAGCAAACTAAATATAGCAAAAACTGTTAAAATGGACCTGCATGTTGAGGAATTCGTTTGAAGTATAACTTCTCTATAACGGAATTTTTTTATAAGGAAATTATTAAATGCAAAATGTTAAATTTATTTAAAAAATGATAATATTTTATTATTCGCCATTTAACGCTATTGTCATGTATGTCCATCAGATTTGCTACGTATCATTACAATAGTGTCAGTATATGACAAAAGATTCAGTAATGGAGGATAATAAAATATTATTTTTTTTAACAAACTCTTGTTAATTAGTATAATTTTTAATATTTAATTTAATTTTTTTTGTACAGTTATTTTTATTAATTTCCTATCACTTAATTAAATATTATAATTTTTAAAATCAATTCTTGTTAATGAAACTAATTTTGAATATTTATTTTTATTTATTTATACATTTATAATAATTGATCTACTATGAGTTAGTAAAATATTATCAATTTTTAAACAATTCTTGTTAATGAAACTAATGTTTAATATTTTTAAATATTTGTTTATGCATTTATTTTAATTGATTTACTGGAATTAATAGAATTATTATCTTTTTATAAATATATTTCTGTTAATGAGTATAATTTTTAATACTTAATTATATTTAATTATACATTTATTTTTAATTTTATTTATATTTTATTTATATTATTCAGATGTTATTATTAGTATTAAATGTTATTAATACTAATAAGTATTACTATTACTATTATTATTCATATATCGTACATATTATATAAATGTAAATGTGTAAAATATAAAACATCAATATGTAATTTAATATTAATAATAATTATAACATAATATTTATTATTTTATATAATTAAAATTATTAAAGATCAAATTATAAATAATATTAACAACATTTATATATAAAATATCGATTCGGAGTTTGTAGACACCCCTCCCCCCCCACAAACGCACACACCCCATAGAGGTACAAGGAATAATTATTCATTAAAAACCACTTATATAATTTAAGATGAGTTATCCGCCTACTTTATACTCAATCGTTTCATTTCAAAAACTGTTCACAGATTCGCCTTACCATAAAGAACTTATATCCAAAATTTAGAGCAAATTCGATAAATCTGCATAAAAACCCATTTATTAAATTCAAGGGGGAAGGGGATAATCGCCCACCTTCCTTTTAATTATCAAAAGAACCCCATAAATAATCAGGGATACGCCTTATCATAATGAATATACATCTAAAGTTTGAAGCAAATTGGACAATTCTGCATAAAAAGTCATTTATTTACTATACTGGATTAGTTATACTTGATTATAACTTGATTAGTTAAGAGGCTACGTTAGTAATGTGAAAAAAATCAGTTCGCTAATGCTAATCCTGACGAAGCTATATTTCGGTTGCATTTCAATTTTTTAATTACCTTTTTTGCATTGTATAACTGAGATCTATCGGTACCAAAATCGTTTTTTATTTTTTCAGTTTTGTTTACAAATATTTTTAATAAGATCACTTTCATTTTTAGTACCGGTTTCGTAAGTGAAAGCATCTTCATAAAAAAATTTGAATTTAAATAAAATTAAAAAAAAAACTGCAATCAAAATCGAAAAAGTAAAAAACATCTGTTATACAGATCAATCTCAGTTATCCAAAGAAAAAAAAAATTAAAGTACTGACATGCAACCGAGGTATCGTTATAAATTTCTTCAATAGGATTAGCACTAGCCTCGTAAAGTGTATTCCAAATCCAAACTGCTCGAGTTTTTTTCCCCCATCTGAGGAACTGGCTATCGCCGTCTATAAGTGTTGTTAGCCCAGGTCAGGAATCCAGGCCAGGTCAAAAATCAGGAAGGTGGGTAGGGGGGGGGTGCAAGCTTTCTTAATTTGACACGGTGCAAAAGGGATTTTTTTAATTTCCTTTTGTCCTGTGTTAGGTGAGTTTGTTATTTCCTGGAAACAAATTACCTCTTGGAGTACAAAGGCCACCCACTTTTTACTGGCATAACAAGCACAGAAATTTCTTGATGCATTTCAGATTATAAATCAGATTATATCAGCAATAAAAGATTTATGAAAAAAAATATTATACTAATTGGTTTCAACTAAATTTTATCATTGATATTCATAATATTTATATATTATTCTTTTAATTAAAGCATAAAATATGAATAATTTTTGTGATCAGGGAGTTAATTGTTTTAGAAATTTCTTACACTTGATTGCTATTTAGTATTTTAAAAAGAAATAAATAAAAAAACACACAAAATTTAACGAAAACAATCTAATAATAATAATAATAATAATAACGCGCTTTCTTTAGACTATTTATTGAAAGGTTTTAATAATCTAAATCTGTCAAGAATAAGAATAAAATCTAGGAAAAATCATGCATGAAGCCTAGATTATCAAACACATTTCATCAATTGCAAGTTTTATTTTTATTTTTCTTTTATTTTTTTTTATTTTTTTTTTAGCAAAGCGCCATAATAACACGCTAAGTTTTAAGTATTCCCTTTTAATGCTAATTTTATATTGCTCTGAAAAATTATCATTCAAAGAGAATTTTAATTCATAATTTTATTAATAAAAGCTTAAAAAATATTGTGATAGAAACCAGAGGAGTAATATTTTTTATACTTTAATAATAATAATAATAATAATACGTCTTCTTTAGGCTATTTATTGAAAGACTTTAATAATCTAAATCTGTCAAAAAAAAAAGGAATGAAATTTAGGAAAAATCATGCATGAAGCCTAGAATTTCAAAGTTAAGACTATCTAGATTTCATCAATTGCATTCTTTTTTTAATAAAACGCCATAATAACACGCTAAGTTTCAATTATTCCTTTTAAATGTTAATTTTATATTGCTCTGACAAATTATCCTTCAAACAAAATCATAATTCATATTTTTATTAATAAAAGCATAAAAAATATTGTGATAGAAACCAGAGGAGTAATATTTTTAGAAATTTATAGTTTTCAATATTTTTCAATTGTTGAAAAATGTTGAAAAGCGTAAAAAATGATAAATAGAAAAAAATTCCATAGAGTATAATTGTGCTTCGTAATTTCATTTAAAATTGAGATTAAATTGCATGAAGTAAAAAGTAAATCTAATTGGAGAAATCGCAGTCTATTTAAATGAAAAACCTAAAGTAAATCTAACTGCATAAATTTCAATCTATTTAAATAAAAAACCTAATTGATAAATGAAGAAAGAGGAGAAGAAAGAACTACGTCTCGCATAAATTATGGAACTATTTGCATTTAACAACAAATTGTTGTTGAAAATCTTTTGACATTAAAAAGAAGTAAGTAAGCAAGCTAATTGTCTTCACCGATACACTGTAATTATTATTCATAGAACTGCTGTTTCAGCGACAATGCATATGTGCAAGAAGGACATTTTAAAAATGTTATATAATTTATTAAATTATACAATTATTATTACATTGAATTATTTTATTAAATTATAAACTAACATTTTATTATGTTTATAAATGTATAAAATAGCTAAAATATAGATAACAAGCATTTACTCACGCTCACAGATGTTGGTGTTACTATACTTCAACTGTTGTCGATGGCCTTACATAATTACTGTACACTGTCGACATCGGACCATATACCATATTGAAAGTTGAACAAGAAATGCATAAAAAATAAACAGTGTCCAATTTATACAGGGGCATGCGGGATAGCCGCCCCGGGCCCCCCGTTTCAGCACCTCCATGAGAATAATCGGGATTTTCATTAAAAGTGTCAAATGATTCAAATTAGCCAAAAGTGTACGAAATTCCTACATTTTCAAACATTTAGAAAGGTAGAGAGTTCCCTCATTCCAGAATTCATGCAAAAAACAAAGTACATCATTAGAAAACTAATGACTAAAATTTTATTGCAACAACTTAGTATTCTATTGTTTTGAAAAGAATTCTATATCGAAATTTCCTTGTAAGATGGCAAGTTCAAATCATTATTTATGACTAATTTTGAGCTTTTTCTTTTAGATATCTTTTAATATACGTAGTATATTATAAGAAGTTTTATCCCCCCCCCCAATTTAACTTTTAATCTCAATTTTAAATAAAAATAATAGGTACAATAAAAATTTCATGGAAATTTATATTTTGTAATTAATTTGGAGTGTTACTGCTTAAAAAAATATATGCGCTTAAACGTTTAAAGAAATAATTATTTACAAAATTAATTTAGTGATTTGTATAGTTCTAAATATATTGCCAATAGCTTGCTTGCATTAAAACCCATGATTTATGTTTCTGCATTGTATTTCTCAGCATTCTATAAATATCCTAAAAAAAAAAAAATTCTATTTTTTTATGAAATTAGATTTTTTTTAATCTGTTTATTATTATTTTTATTACCTGCACTAAATCACTGAAGAATCAAGATTTGCAGGTTTAATGACACTCTAATTACTAACATAAGTCAGTAATTAAAAATATAAAAACTACTAATTAGTGAATTCACTAGTTATGACATACAAAATAGAATTAAAATTTTCTAACATACATTTTTTAAATGTTTTATAGAATATTTCGTGATGTGTAATAAAGTTGTGGACAGGGTTGCACGTTTGAACATTTTTTAAAAAATCAATATATTTCTCCATATTCCATTGATTAGTGTCTACCCAATACTGCACGTATTTGGATATTGCTCCTCATCTTTTTGCTTCATTTTGGGGATAACGGATTTTTATCTTATTCTATGGACGATAATTTTCAGAATTTTCAATGTATGGTTTTGAAACTTTAACAAAAAATACTTTATACATTTAGCTAACATAGTATTCAAATGAAATTTTTATAGAATTGACGCATGCGCAGTGAAAATTTATTTAGTAAACTTTCTCATTTTTCATACAATTATTTGTATTTTTTAAATTTTGATTACAAAGTATCATGTACAATGTCATTTCTCATATTTTCTGAAAAGAACATTGTTTTTTATTAAGAATTCTGCAAAGTAAAAAACTTGGCAAAATTTGGAACCTTTTTATTAAAAATCTTAATTTCTGAAAGAGTATACATGCTATACACATAAAAATGAACAGAGTTTAATACCATAAGCCATTTAATCATAATCTGCAGTTTGAACGCTTTTGCTACATTAGTTTTGACAGGGTTATTGAAAAGATATTCGTTCTTTTTAAATTTGTTGACGGTCCCCTATTGGATTATGGAAAAAAATCTTCTCGAAAATATAAGACCTGTGCTATTTTGTTTATACATCTGGAGATTCGGGGTCATTCCTCATGTATATTTCTTGATATTTGACAAAAATTTTATAAATCGCAAATGTCAAGAATTTTTTTGCTGTGACTATATATATATTTATAGAAAAAAAGTGGCGATTCCCCTATAAACGAGTTTCCATTCATTTCCTTTTAATTGGGAATTTTTAAGTTCCAATCCGGAACGACCAAATTTAACATTAAATATATCTTAAAATAATTATTCGATTTAAAAATTGCCTACATCAGCGTATTTGTCAAACATTTCTATATTACAGCATCAATTTTGCATATTTTTGTGTGCTGTAGTTTTCTTAGCCATTTCGGGCCTGGTGTACTGTCTTTTATTGGGTTATTATTTTGTTTTAAGAAATATTTTTGTTACTATTTAACTGTAGTAATGTTTGTTATTAAAAAAAATGTAGTAATGTTTGTTATTAAAATGCAATGTCCATGCATTTACTAAATAAGTTCCTTGATGTTTAGGCATTTCTTAATAATAATAATTTTTATTATTTGTTTATTTCTCTACGCGCCGTTTGCTATTCTTTTATTTTAAACACATATTTCACTCTTTAAATTTGAAAAGAAACTTACTTTCTTGAAAAAGTCATGTGTAATAAAGCGCAAAAAGTATTATAAAGTTGTAACATAAGCTAAATCTTATAGTAATACAATATTTTCTAAACATCTCCGAAAATTCCTCCTTAGTCTATTGTCAAGTGAATATTAATTTAATAATACGCAAAACAAGAACATTCGTTATCTTTCTCACTATAAAATATTCGTTAGACACAAATTAATCTATTTGTATAGCTAGTGTTAATGTTATTAATGTAAAAGTAAATTTTTGTTCTAAAAATTGAAAAAAAAAAAAATCAGACGCGAAACGGTTAATATTAGCGAATAAATATTTTAAGTCACAATAACTTCATTGTCAGCGGCTCGTGATAGCGTTAGTTACTTTTTTTTTTAATAGAGAGGTATCACATAGTTGTTTCCCCTAATTAAGTATAGTGTACGTAATTTTTTGTAATAAATAAACTCATATTGGTAGTATAAAAATAATGTGGTAACAACGTAATGCTCAAATGACAATTTTAAATTTGTTCCTTTAGTAGCGAAATGCAATGAACGCTCTGATAGGTCAGTGAAAAGAGTCTACCGTTGCTAAATTATCAAGAAGTCCATTTTTGACGACATACCACGTGATATTATATTGATCGTCAGTAGGAGGATGGGAGATATTACATCCTCTGTTGCTTGATAGCCCAAAGATTCAGGTATCCAGGATGCTCGTTTGATCTTCTTTTTTTTTCTTTTCTTAAAGTTGGCCCTGTCTTTCTATCGTGAATTTTTCTTTTGTAGAAAGCATTGCTAAGATATCAATTACACAAAGCAAATTATCGCCCTTTGACAAAAGTTTATCGCTCTTGCAAACCCAACTTGTTTCCACATATGGCGACTTTTAGAACGAGTCGAATAAATTTGGATTACTCCAGAATAGACATGCATTCTCAGTAATCGAGCGAATTTTGCTTGTAAATATTACATTAAATGTCTGCAATTATTTTCTAGCTTCTATTTTTCATATTTTAAAATAATGTAATTTAATATTTTATTTCAACTTCAGCATTTTATATGTTAATTGTTGTTCTGAAATTATTAACTTTTATAAGCTATATATATATACTGATTATACATTGTATTTTATATATAACAGAATTAGAAATATTAGAAACGTTTATATGTTAAAACATGATTTTTTTTCCTTGTTAAATATTTCTTGTATGAAAATGATTTATATATGTATTTTTTAAAAAGAATTAGAAAGATTATAAACAGTTGCATGTTGAAGTACGATTTTTTTTTTTTTTTTTTTTTTTTTTTTAAATATTTCTTGTATAAAAATGATTTTTTTAAAACAGAATTAGAAGTACTATAAGCAACTGTATGCTTAAAAACGATTTTTTTTTTTTTTTGTTAAAGATTTCTTGTATAAAAATGATTAAAAAAAACAAAAACAGAATTAGAAAGATTATAAACAGTTGTGTGTTAAAGTGCAATTTTTTTTTGTTTGTTAAATATTGTTTGTATAAAAATGTTTTTTTTTTGGTTCTTTTTTTAAACAGAATTGGAAAGATTATAAGCAGTTGTATGTTGAAATGCGATTTTTTTTTGTTAAATATCTTTTGTATAAAAATGATTTATTTTATTTTTAAATAGAATTAGAAAGATTATAAGCAGTTGTATGTTGAAGTGAGATACTTTTTGTTAAATGTTTCTAGTATAAAATTGATTTTTGTTTGCTTTGAAAAAGAATTAGAAGTAGTATAAGCAATTGCATGCTGAAGCACGGTTTATATATATATAAATATATATATATTTGTATAAAAATGATTTTTCTTTATGCAGTTGTATGCTGAAGGGCGTTTTTTTTTTTTTTTTTTTTTTTTTTTTGTTTTTTGTTTTTTGTTGTTAAATATTTCTTAAGTAAAAATGATTTTAACAGTTGTATGCTGAAACGCGATTTTTCTTTTTGTTTGTTAAATATTTTTTGTATAAAAAAGATCTTTTTAAACAGAATTAGAACGATTATAAACATTTGTATGTTGAAGTTCGATTTTTTTTGTTAAATATTATTTCTATAATTTTTTCTTTT
This sequence comes from Maratus speculifer, assembly GCA_964019185.1. NCBI lineage: Eukaryota > Metazoa > Arthropoda > Arachnida > Araneae > Salticidae > Maratus > Maratus speculifer. The sequence continues at coordinate 6,169,397 of OZ025298.1, read as the reverse complement.
AAACAGAATTGGAAAGATTATAAGCAGTTAGTTGTATGTTGAAATGCGATTTTTTTGTTAAATATTTCTTGTATAAAAATGTTTTTTTTTTTTTTTTTTTTTTTTTTTTTTTTTTTTTTTTTTTTTTTTTTTGAAACAGAATTAGAAAGTTTATAAACAGCTGTATGTTGAAGTGAGATTTTTTTTTTTTTGTTAAATATTTCTTGTATAAAAATGGTTTTTATGTATATTTTTAAACAGAATTAGAAAGATGATAAGCAGTTGTATGTTGAAGTGAGATACTTTTTGTTAAATGAATCTAGTATAAAATTGATTGTTTTTTCTTTGAAACAGAATGGAAGTAGTATCAGCCAATTGTACGCTAAAGCACGTTTTTTTTTTTTTTCGTTAAATATTTTTTGTATAAAAATGATTTTTTTAAACAGAATTAGAAAGATTACAAACAACTATATGTTGATGGGCGATTTTTTTTTTGTTTTTTTTGTTAAATATTTCTTGTATAAAAATGATTTTTATTTTTTTAACAGAATTAGAAAGTTTATAAACAGTTGTATGTTGAAGTGCGATTTTTATTTTGTCTTTTAGTTAAATATTTATTGTATAAAAATGATTCATATATATATTTTTTTTAAACAGAATTTGAAAGATGATAAGCAGTTTATGTTGAAGTGCGATACTTTTTGTTAAATGTTTCTAGTATAAAATTGATTATTTTTTCTTTGAAACAGAATAGAAGTAGTATCAGCAATCGTAAACTGAAGCACATTTTTTTTTTCTTTTGTCAAACATTTTTTGCATAAAAATTAAATTTTCTTTATAAACTGAATTAGAAGTACTATAAGCAGTTGTATGCTGAAGCGCGATTTTTTTTTTGTTTGTTTGTTAAATTTTTCTTCTATAAAATTGATTTTTTTTCTTTTGAAACAGAATTAGAATGATTATAAAAAGTTGTATGTTGAAGTGCGACTTTTTTCTTAAATATTTCTTGTATAAAATTGATTATTTTATCTTTGAATCATAATTAGAAGTACTATAAGCAATTTTATGCTAAAGCGTGTTTTTTTTCTGTTAAATATTTCTTGCATAAAAATGATTTTTTTATAAACAGAATTAGAAGTACTATCAGCAGTAGTATGCTGAAGCGCGATTATTTTGTTTGTTTGTCTGTTAAATATTTATTGTATAAAAACGATTTAAACAGAATTAGAAATATTAAAAACAATTGTATGTTGATGTACGAGTTTTTTTTTAAATATTTCTTGTATAAAAAACATTTTTATTTTTTAACAGGATTAGAAAGTTTATAAACAGTTATATGTTAAAGCATGATTTTTTTTTCCTTGTTAAATATTTCTTGTATAAAAATGATTTATATATATACATTTTAAACAGAATTAGAAAGATTATAAGCAGTTGTATGTTGAAGTGAAATACTTTTTGTTAAATGTTTCTTGTATAAAATGATATTTTTAAATCAGAATTAGAAGTACTATAAGCAGTTGCATGCTAAAGTGCAGTTTTTTGGGGGTTTTTTAAACAAAATCTTTTTTTTTTTTTTTTTTTTTTTTTTTTTTTTTTTTTTTTTTATAACAGAATCAGAAATATACGCGATTTTTTTGTTTGTTAAATATTTCTTGCATAAAATTTATTATTATTATTATTATTTTGTTGTTGAAATAGAATTAGAAATATTATAAACGTCTATATGTTGAAATGTGTTTTTTTTTTTTTTAATATATTTCCTGTGCTAAATTTTCTTTCCTCAAAATAGCTATATAAATTTGTAGCTCATTCGTATCACTGGTTTCTTTTTTTTTAATTAGATAATTTTTACTTAATTTTACGATGGTCTAAGGGCTGCACTTTTACATGTTTTTGTTCCAAGGTTATGCAGCATTGTAGAAAGAAAGGGTGGTCCCAACAGAGCGAGGAGAGCTTCTTCATTTACAGAGTTGGTTCTAGGGATGATCTAAGATCGTGGTTCCCAAACATCCTTCGTACGCGACCTCGAAAATATTTTTCACTGAAAGGTGGAATATTTTCGAGGTCCACCTTTCAGTAAAAAAAAAAAAAATGCAACTTACTTAAGATAAAGTTGTATGTCAGTACAGCAAATTTTTGTACGATCTCTATGCGCTCGGCTGTCCTGTCCTACGAAAAACGCAAATTTTCGTACGGAAGATACATTATCAATATCAATAAAACAAGAATCGGTAATCTTAATGTGTGAAAGTGAATAGTAATTAAAACAATGCACGAACTACAAAGATAGTTAAAAATACGTTTTATTATTATGAAAACATAACTTTATAATCTATGCGATTTCTGGTTCTTGTGCTTACCAGTGTGGGAACACGCAGTTTGTCTCAGTACTTATCTTAGCAAAGTCGAAAAAGGATGTTCTCATAAGCACGAAGTGTTGAATTTCATCAAGGACTTCAAAACTGGTTTAAATGTTGTTGCGTATATAGGGTTCTTTTGATCTTATAGTTAGACGACTTCAAACTCTTGTCTCTTAGAAAAGTAGAAAATAATTTATTTACAGATCTTCAGAACAACAGAGTCTTCGAAACTCACAAATATTACTAGATATTCAAAAATAACTGCTCAAATCTTATCGTAGCAGTACAGCTTTAGATCCCAGAGACTCTTTATACAACGTCTCAACACTTAATAACATTCAAAACAACATAAATGAAACTCAAGCAAACTTGCTTAACAAACGCCTTGTTCACTCAATGACTGACTGGTAAATAATAACAACAGCAGCTCGTATTGCTCTCCTTATATAGGCTCGCAGCATGTGCTGGAAATTTCTACAACCTTCTCGAAAAATCCACGGAACAACATTCAATGTATCAGTATACCTAAGGGGGGTTACCATAGAGAGGGAAGGCTAACCATCGCCAACAATCGCCAAGTTTGTCGCCAACTTGGCGATATATCGCCAAATTTGGCGACCAAAATTAGTCGTCAAAAGTGACGCCAACTTGGCGATATCTTTATTATTTCGCCAAGCTGCCAAAGCCATTCACTGAAAATAGACAAGTTTGCTTGATAACAGAGACAATGTAACAAAAACTAATATTAGTAAAGGAATGGAGCTTAATAAGATTATTTACATTATTTTACAGTACAAACACAAACTATTTACAAAATTCGTAACACTACCCCCTCCTCAAAGACTGCATATCCCGGGCAGTGCAATCCTTGAGTTAGAGGAAAATACTTAAAATAAGTAAACAAATAAATAAATAAATAAATAAAAAATAATAATTAGATTTACATAAATAAGAACTAATTGCTATTTACATATTTACAAAAAGTGACTTTCATGACCATGGTCTGAAATTCCAGTTTTGAATTTCTAATCACTTTGGCCAAAATAAGGGGCTAGCCGGTTATAATGTACGACCTTACGCTTGGTGTGTGGCGATTTTCGTATGCGTACGACGACGTCATTCAGCCTGTTGACGACTGTGTAAGGACCGTCCCAGTTTCTTTGTAATTTTGGCGACAGTCCCTTACGACGTATGGGATTCCACAACCAAACTTTGTCACCTTCGTTGAACTCATGTCCAGTTGCCTTTATGTCGTACCGTGTCTTCATTTTTTCTGATGCCAGTCCAATTCGGTTCCTCGCTAGACAATGAATCTCCTCAATCCGCGCCTGGAGTTTATCGACATATTCCTCAGGCGATGAAGGAGCATCAGGAGGACGGCCAAACAAAAGACCCGCAGGTAGACGAAGATCACAACCAAAGAGCATTTGAGAAGGGGAGTAACCAGTGGCCTCATGAGTGGCACTCCTGTAGGCAAGCAGGAAAAGAGGCAATTTCTTGTCCCAGTCCTGTTGATTTCTAGACACCAGGAGAGAGAGTCTATTTAGGATGGTACGATTGAACCGCTCCACCATGCCGTCCGATTGAGGATGTAGAGGTGTAGTTAGAGTTTTGTCCATGCCGAGTAGTCCACACATTTCCTTAAACACAGTCGAATCGAAGTTTCTTCCTTGATCGGAATGGATTTGAAATGAAACTCCGTATCTGGAAACCCAGTGTTGAACAAGTATGTCTGCTACGGTTACCGCCTCTTGATTAGGAATGGAGTAGGCTTCAGGCCACTTAGTGAAGTAGTCCATGACAACGAGGATGTACTTGTTTCCATCAGATGTTCTAGGAAGAGGACCCAGGATGTCTAGAGCAATTCGTTCGAAAGGAGCTCGTACATTATAACGCTGCAATCGAACACGGGTGCGCCTCTTTCGATCTTTACGTGCTACACAAGTGTCACAAGTTCGACACCACTTCTCCACATCACTGCGAACATTATTCCAGTAGAAACGCTCTCGAAACTTCTGCAGGGTCTTCATTACACCAAAATGACCTCCTGTGGGACTACCATGAAGTTCTTAAAGGACCATAGAAATTCTCGACTTAGGGAGTAGTAGTTGCCATCTACATGTCTTTCCATCGTCAAACTCCCATTTTCGGTACAAAATACCGTTCTTCAAATGTAGGGAATCCCAGAGAGCCCAATAACGTTTAGTCGTAGGATGATAATGGGCCATGTCTTGCCAGCTGGGCTTCCTGTTGGACTCCTCTTTCAGCTCTAGAATTGGCTTGATTTCAGGATCAGCAAGTTGATCTTTACGCAGGCTCTCGTCACTCCACAGATCTTGCGATGATGTCGACACAGTTGTAACTTGTCTCACTATAGGACCATTGACATTAAATTTCTTCTCAACCCGGTCGCAGTATCTACATTTCTCTGAGCAGGGTCTTCTTGAGAGAGCATCTGCATTTCCATGCGATGAGCTTTTCGATGGCGTACCTACATATCGTATTCTTGAAGCTTTTGTATCCACCTGGCTATCTGGCCTTCAGGGTTCTTAAAATTCAACAGCCAAGTTAGAAAAGCATGATCAGTTCGGATTAGGAATTTTCGACCGTAAAGATAGTGATGAAAATGTTCTATGGCTTTCAATACAGCAAGAAGCTCTTTTCTTGTTACGCAGTAGTTTCGTTCTGCCTTTGATAAGCACTTACTGAAATAGGCGATAACACGCTCCTAGCCGTCGATTTCCTGGGACAGTACAGCGCCAATGCTTTCGTTACTTGCATCTGTATCAAGTATGAACTGTTTATCAATTTGAGGATATGACAGAACTGGAGTGGATGTTAATGCCTCCTTAAGCTTTTCGAAAGCAGCGTCACATTCCTGTGTCCACATAAATTTTTGATTGGCTTCTGTTAATTTATGAAGTGGTCTTGCAGTCATCGAGAAGCCTTTGACGAATTTTCTGTAATAGGTGCATAATCCTAGAAAACTTCGAAGCTGGTGAACATCTGCTGGACGATTCCAATTTTTCACGGCCGATATCTTCTCCGGATCAGTCCTAACTCCTTACGCCGAAAGGATGTGTCCAAGGTAGGCGACTTCATTACGAAACAAACTGCCCTTCGAAGGGCTTAACTTCAAATTAGCTTCCTTTAACTTTTGGTGCACCCGCCTGAGGTTGTTCAGATGTTCATCAAAAGATTTTCCTATGATTATGATATCGTCTAAATAAACAAGACATTCCTCATATGACAGCCCCCGAAGAACCGTTTCCATAAGGCGTTCAAAAGTTGCAGGTGCATTACATTGACCAAAAGGCATTACCTTGAATTACCATAATCCTTGTCCCGTTGTGAAGGCAGTCTTCTCGCGGTCGTCGGGATGGATCTCTACCTGCCAGTAACCACTCTTCAAATCCAGAGTCGAGAACCAGGTGTTGCCCGCAAGTGTGTCAAGAGTGTCGTCAATCCTTGGTAGAGGGTAACTATCCTTTTTAGCGACGTCATTCAGTCGGCGGTAGTCTACACAAAATCTTGTAGAACCATCCTTCTTTCTTACTAATACAATGGGAGACGCCCATGGACTTGTCGATGGTTCAATGACGTCATTTTCTTCCATATCCTTAATTAAATTTTGCACCTCTTCTTGCTTGGCAAAAGGTAATCGTCTAGGGTGTTGTTTAATAGGTGAGTGATCTCCAGTATCAATTCGGTGTTGTGCCATTTTGGTTCGTCCAAAGTCTTCAGATGTTGGGGAGAATAAACTTTGGAATTCCCTAATTAAATTTTCCGCAGCGTGCATCTGTTTTGGATCTAAGTCTGTATTTTGTAACAAATCCATGACTAAATTAGCTGAAGATTTCTCAGAGTGACTGGAATTTTGACTTATGCACGTCACAGGAGCACATGATGCTATCACCTGTCCTTTCTTGATAGTCCTCATCTTATCACTGATGTTAGCAATTCTGACTGGAATGGTCTTTTTCGAGAGGTCTACTACAGAAGAAGCCACCAATACTCCTGCTTGTGTACTATTGTCTTCGGGATAATCTATATGGCCAAATCGATAACTAGCTTCATTTTTAATTACAGCAGGAACTAAAAATTCTGTTCTTGGATCTAGATTGATGTCTTCTTTGGCTATTACTATTTGTTTACATTCAATTTCGTTATTTAATCTAAAAAGACTTATTTTTTCAAATTTTGAGAGCATTTTGTTATTTTTGAAATCAAGTTTGAAGCCAAACTTCTTCAGAAAATCTAGTCCGATTAAGCAAGGATCTGTTATGTTAGCCACATATGCCGTATTGTAATATTTCGTTCCTCCAAAGTTGATGGTTAAATTTGCCTTACCATATATTCCTATCTTGTTGCCCGTCACAGTTTGCAGGGTAACGCATGGGGGAGTCCAGATGAGTTTAGATTTCCATTTCCGAGCCAAATCTTCTCTTATTATTGTCACATTGGCTCCCGTATCCACAATCATACGGCATTGAATTCCGTAAATAAAGCCTGTCACATATAATTCATTATCACCGCCACTCATTTTTGATATCTGAAGGAGCTTCAGGTGGGGCTTTTCATTCTCTGGCAACCTCCGCCCCGCGAGATGGCCAAAATTTAGTTTCCCTGCTGACTGTTTGAATTTATCTCACGTTCGTGGATTTTGGGGCAATTTCTTCGGAGATGTCCTGTAACACCGCATCCCCAGCACTTGAGATTCTGTCTTCTTGAGCTTGTTCTTCCGTATTTTAAAGCTTCAAGTTCTTGATTTATTTTCCTAATTTCTTTCAAGACGTCGATTTCATTGTCTGAGCTTTTGTTCACCGTTGCTCCTCGGACTGTTTGACGATCTCTTCGGCTGGCTTGTGTAGCTGCTTCCAACTTTAAGGCATATAGTAATGCAGCCTTTAAATCCTGTACATCTGCCAATCGTACCGCTCTCTGCACTTTGGGATCTTTTATTCCGTCTACAAAGTACTGCAGTGAGAGCATTTCCCGTACATTTGTTGGGCAGTCGATGAATGCCAAATTTGCCAGCCTTTCTATTTCTGAGGCAAACTCTTGAAGGGTTTCACTCGATTTTTGATGGCGGCTCTTCATTTGTATTCTCGTATAATCTTTGAAGAATTTTTCTCCGAATCTCATTTCAAGTGCACAATTTAAAGTCTCAAAATTGAGTTGCGTCATATCGGGCAATGTTTGCAGCACGTCGGTGGCTTCTCCTCTCAAAGACGCTGCCAGTTGACACGCTTTCACCTCGTCACTCCATTTGTTCGCTTCGGCTACAATGGTGAATTGGGTCTTGTAAATTTGACAGGAACTCTTTCCGTCGTATGTCGACAGCTTAATGTGCACAGGAGGAGCAGGCAGATTCCTAAATTCTTCATAATTACCACTGGGCGCTGAAAGCCTTTTTTCAAGATCTTGTACTTTTTTATTTAGCTTTTCATCTACTTCAACTATTTTCTCTTCAATATTACTAACTTCATTCTGAATTTTCTTTTCCACTTCCTCTATTTTTCTTTCCATTTTCTCTTCAACATTACTAACTTCATTCTGAATTTTCTCTTCTACTTTACTAACTTCATTCTCTATTTTCTCTTCTACCGAATCTATTCTTCTCTCTACCGACGAGAACTTTTCTTCTAAAGTTTTCTTCATTTCTTCTTGACTTTTATTAACTTCCTTCTTCAATTCTTCAGTCAACTCTTTTATTCTTTCTTCGTTTTTATTCATTTTATGCGCCAAATCTTCTTGACCTTTATTCATTTTATCCGCCAACTCTTCCTGGCCTTTATTCATTTTATCCGATAACTCTTCTTGGCCTTTGTCAATTTTATTTGCCAACTCTCCCATTCTTTCTTCGTTTTTATTCATTTTATCAGATAACTCTTCTTGGCCTTTGTCGATTTTATCGGTCAGCTCTGTCCTTAATCCGTTAATAACTTTCGACAACTCACTCATTTGTTCTTCCATTGCTCTTGTTTTCGCCATAAGATCTCGAATTCTGACACCAAATGTTGTTGCGTATATAGGGTTCTTTTCATCTTATGGTTAGACGACTTCAAACTCTTGTCTCTTAGAAAAGTAGAAAATAATTTATTTACAGATCTTCAGAACAACAGAGTTCGAAACTCACAAATATTACTAGATATTCAAAAATAACTGCTCAAATCTATCGTACCAGTACAGCTTTAGATCCCAGAGACTCTTTATACAACGTCTCAACACTTAATAACATTCAAAACAACATAAATGAAACTCAAGCAAACTTGCTTAACAAACGCCTTGTTCACTCAATGACTGACTGGTAAATAATAACAACAGCAGCTCGTATTGCTCTCCTTATATATGCTCGCAGCATGTGCTGGAAATTTCTACAACCTTCTCGAAAAATCCACGGAACAACAAACAATGTATCAGTATATCTAAAGGGGGGTTACCATAGAGAGGGAAGGGTTACCATCGCCAACAATCGCCAAGTTTGTCGCCAACTTGACGATATATCGCCAAATTTGGCGACCAAAATTAGTCGCCAAAAGTGACGCCAACTTGGCGATATCTTTATTATTTCGCCAATCTGCCGTAGACATACACTGAAAATAATGGACAAGTTTGCTTGATAACAGAGACAATGTAACAAAAACTAATATTAGTAAAGGAATGGAGCTTAATAAGATTATTTACATTATTTTACAGTACAAACACTAACTATTTACAAAATTCGTAACAATATTTTTGGATATTCTGTTCGTAAATTAATCTAGAAAAAAAATTAAGGATTTTCCATTGAAAAATTATTTCCTGTTGAAATTGTCATATCTTTTTAATCAGATGAAATACAATATATATTTTGAGGACAAACCTCGATTGTTCCGTGACCCAACAAAACAGCTGTCCATCAGAGGGTCACGACCCATAGATTGAGAACCGCTGATCTAAGGATTAATAGAAAAGCGAAAAAGTTACACTTCTGGTTTTTGTGACAAATGAAAATTGTCAGTTTTCGAATAATATTTTCAGGTTTACATGAAGAAAATTTCGAAGTACAACAAAAAATACAAAATAAAAGTTATTAATTCTTTAACAAAATAAATAGAAAAAAATGTAATTTAACAAATTACAACGACTATTTGGAAAATTATATTTTCAAAGACAAAAATTTTAAAGACTTATAAATAAATTCTATATTTAAATTAATAATAATCATAATAAACATAATTTTTATGATGATCAAAATGTGATTTACGTTATTACAGAGTACTATATTACGTAAGCCCTGGATTAAAAATTAACATTCCTGTACCAATCATATACAAGTTTTAAATGAAATTTTTGTTTTACAATTTTCGGTATTGCAAAATTTTTTAAAACTTCTAAGCATCACACATTTTCAATTTTTACATCATCGTATAGAGAGAAAAAATGTACTTTTAAATGCAAATCAGATAATTCTTAATAAAAACCCATTTATATAATTTAAGAGGAGTTACCCTCCTCCTTTATACTTATCCGTTAAACTTTCAAAACGATTCAGAGATTCGCTTTATCAGAAAGAGCGATATATCCTAAATTAAAGACAAATGGGATAATTTATCATAAAGACCCATTCATCAAATTTAGGGGAGGGAGTCATCACCCGTACCCCCTTAATACCTAAAAAAAAGAACCCTACAACTAATTATGGAAGCATCTTATCACTATGAACCCGTATCCAAAAATTGTAGTAAATCGGTTAATTCTGCAAGAAAAAAAAAAATACCTAACTTAAGACAGTGTTTTTATTTATTTTATTTTTATTTATTTTATTTTTATTCATTTATTTATTTATGTACCATTGGCGTTTTTAATACATCCCAACAAAGTTGAAAAATGTTTAAGCCTTCTGTCTGGCTTATAGCACTCTAACTCTCGTAAATATATTTGGATTTCCCTGAAAATTTTGTAAGTTATTGTCGTTCACCCTCGTACGAACCCTATTTGAAATAGAGTTTCTAGCATGTTTAGTTTGTTTACAGGGGTAGTCAAAAATATTTTTTTACATTACGGCCAAAGGGAAAAAAAACAACAACTTCCAAATGATTTTTAAAGTTGCTACGCCCATTCAAAGTCTCAAGCATAATAAAACTGATATGAATATGAGAAGTGCTCTAAAATATGCATTGTGTAAGATATATGGCGCAAAGAGTAGTAATTATTCATTTACAGAGCCACGCAAAAGAATTCCATTATATAATTGTATAGCAGGGAATTGTTTGCAACGAATTTTAATTATATTAAACTATATCATGTATAATGAAATTGATGTATGTCGCGGAGGCTTGACATAAATTATTTAATGTATAATATGAAATATTTAGTATTTACAAGAACACACAAATGATTTCAAATAGTATATTCTATCCGAAGTACTGTATTTTGTGTTAGCGATGATGCTCAAAATTCATATTTATTTATGATATGCACTTTTAAGTTTCACTATATTTATGCATGTAATATGATGTGTATAAATGCTACAGTTGATGTACAGGACTACACAAAACAGTTCGCATAGGTTACGGAGTATGAGCTTAATTTGCTTAAAGATGATTTTCAAATGAATTACGCATAAATATAAAATATATGACGGAATGGAATTTTCGCCTTGCGTTTAACATAAAATGAATAATGCTTACTTAAAAGGCGATTAAATAATCAATTATAGATGTTAAAAGTTAATTTTATTTAAAAATCATAGCACTTTCAAAACTTTTCCAAACAGGAGGAAGAACCTGTTTGGAAAAGATTTGAAAGTACTATGATTTTTAAATAAAATTAACTTTTAACATCTATAATTGATTATTTAATCGCCTTTTAAGTAAGCATTATTCATTTTATGAATTACGCATTTTTATGCTGAATTGCATTCAGTTTATGAAAAAATATTTATAGAATATAGATAAAATGATATACAGGGCCAGGCAAAGAATTGCATACATGGCAATCTATGGGGGATAATTTGTAGAAGTTGGCCTTCATAATCTAACAGCCGATTGCACAAAACCCCAAGTCATCGAGCACAAGAAAAAATCCTTTATATTATATATATAAAACCCCTCCGTGTATAACAATTCCGGGGTCAACCTATCCACGAGAAAAAGAAACTCATTCACCAATGAAAACGTTTCATAGTCTTAATGGTGCGTTCTCATTGGTCAGATTTACAGTGTGAGCTCTAAATGACGTCACTACATTTTACTTCGCTTTGAAATCTTTCCACGATTTCAAAAAGTACACTGTTAAAAATTTGACCCATTTGCTGCAGCGGCACTCCATAGCTTTTATAGAATATCTCTTTCATGACCAATGAGAATGCTCCACAACACAGTAAAGTAACCGTTTTCTATAAAAGCAGTGGAGTGACGCTGTAGCAAATGAGTCAAATTTTTTACAGTGCTTTAATTTTTTTTCTTTACAGCCGTGAATGACTCTTGAGAATTTCAAATCTATAAAAAACATTGTGAAAAGTTACCTCCGAGTTTAAAGGCAATCTATTTTCTGACCAATGAAACCGTTCCATAGTCGTAATGGAGCGTTCTCAATGATCAGATTAACAGTGGGAGCAGTAAATGACGTCACTACATTTTACTTCGCTTTGAAATCTTTTCACGATTTCAAAAACACTATTTAATTAAAACTTTTTATTTAAGCAAACAGCGGGTGCGTTTTAAATTTCATTATAATCCCCACTCCCATCTACCAGATAGTTTTGCTATAGTTTTAAATGCAGATTTCTGTCGAAATTTTCTTTCTTTCTTTCTTTTTTTCTTTTTTTTTCTTTTCTTTCTTTCTTTCTTTTTTTTTTTTTTTTTTTTTTGTTAGATTTTTCCCTTTCCAAGTTTAATCGCTGTATTTATGAAAATTGTTTCAGCCTAAAGTAGCTATGATTGACCACAGTTGTTGTGATTTTTTAGCATCCTTTAAAAATGCAAACACGTCATTTTCACGGGCTATTTTCTAGTTAAGGAAGAGTAGTCTTAGGGGAATCCAATGATCCTTGTCTGCAAAGTGGTGCATAAGCCAAAAATGAATACCACTAGTGGCTCACTCGTAGACTTAGCATTATATTTTCCTGCACCCAGTTTTCCGTGTTTTCATACTATTGATTGTACGGAAAACACAATAATAGACCTAGGAGTGAGCACTAGTGGCATTAATTTATGGCTTATGCACCAGTTCGCTTCCGGCAGACATGGATCATTAGATTCCCCTATGACTACACTTCCATAATATAAAAGAATTTTTTTTTTTTTTTTTTTTTTTTTTTTTTTTTGTGCTTGATGACTTCTGCGGACGGCTATTGGAATGTCTCTAGTTTCAAGAATGTTTTAGTATCTCTCTATTCTAAAAAATAGTAACTCCCGCTGTCACCGCCGCTGACATTGAGATTTTTGTGACCGGGGGGGGGGGTCTTTCTTCATTAATATTAAGCAAACTACTGCATGCAAAAATATGAAAATAAATAGCATTACAGAAAAAATGTTTGATAAACACGCCGATGTACACAGTTTTAAATCGAATAATTATTTAAAAAGATATTTAATGTTAAATTTTGTCAAAATCGTTCTATTAAAAAGGTTTCATTGGTGCAAAAACTATACATAGGAATTTAATCAAATTTAGGTCATTTTTTATACATTGTGATTTCCCGTTGTGCAGACTGCAAGTATTTTTTTTCATTAATTCTTTGACGTCTTATTTCCATTTTAAATTCAATTTTTCAGCATTTTAAGCAATATACATATTTTTAATTTTAGAAACCTTAAGTTTATGTTGTTGTCAATTTGTAAAAGCAACGAAAAAATAATATTTCTTTCAATTAAAAAATGTATTTACACGTGACTGTTATAAACAGTAAAAAAACCTTATAAATCAGAAATAAATGATCAGACACGTGCATTTTTTAACGCATTTTGCGAGTTAAATTTCGGTAAAAAATATTTATGCACGCGTACTTTATTTTAAAAAGCAAATAAAAATTCATATTTACTCTGACGTCACGAGAATATTGCTTATTCATACTAATATTATACATGGGAGAGTGTGTGTCTGTTTGTCCGTCTTTCACGGCAAAACGGAGCGACGAATTGACGTGATTTTTAAGTGGAGATATTTGAAGGGATGGACAGTGACATAGGCTACTTTTTGTCTCTTTCTACCCCCCCCCCCCTACCAACATCCCTAAAATGGGGGAGGGGGAGTTTGTAAGGAGCAGGTAGACAGCTAAAGTATTACTCATGGATTCCGATAGATGGCGCTGATAAGTTTCTAAAACAAGATAACGTTGTGTGTTCTCAGTGTTTCGTACAATAAAAAGGAGAGAGTGGAATAGAATGGGACAGTTGTTTTTTCTCTTTATGTTTCATTCTAATTTATTCTGTGCTCATTGGGCATATATTTTTCTTTATCAAGATCTTAATTTCCATCCACTTACATGTTTTCTGAATATTTTTAAGAAGAGTCAGATAATTACTGTTTTATTAGCTAATATAGTTTATTCTACAGTTTATTCTATAGCTATTTGTAAATAATGATTAACAGAAAACATAATTTCAGTTGATAACCGTGATATATAGTGCAATATTTGAAAATTACTGATGTTAAGAGCATGATTACTAGATCAATATCTTAATGGTCATAATATAGTATTGTGCCTTATATAATGTAAGTATATCTAATGCATGTCAGCGATTTATGGTCCAAAGCGTTAAAATTATGGAAGTCAAGAAAAGTATTACTTGCACCCAACATTTGATTGTACATTAGTTATTTAATGTGTCTCATTTAAGCACTGTATGTAAATTAGTTTCAAAATATTGTCTTAAATACCTTTCAATGTAAAAATGTTAATTTGGTTGCAAAAAGACCTTATAAATTATTAAGTGGAATATTATATTGTAAATAATAACAATGTATGTTAGGTGGTATAGTGAATGTATGTCAAAATAGAAATAGGTTTGAATTACCCACTTCTTCCGGGGGGACCCGGGATTCCCCTAAAAGTTTAAAAGGAAAGCTGAGTCTTTTAAGGAATAAGAGAATCGCTTTGGTTTTGGATTTAGTTTTCCTTCCGTGAATTTGTTTTGTTGATTTTGGTTTAAAGTAAATATATATAAAAATAATAAGTAAAATTTATTTTCCACTTATTCCTCAATAATTCTATGAGATTTTAAAAGGTCGATTACATAGCTTGTTGTATTCAACGCGAGCGAGCCCGCGGGCAAAAGCTAGTTCGTTCATATTTTATCTTCATGCATTTTAATTTTATTTATACCACTTTTTTCCCTTAAAATAAAATAAAAATATGTTATTACTTTAATACAAGTTTGTTAAGAATAAAAATACGTATATAAAGTACGTATGAAAAATTCTTACCGGCGAAAGTGACCACATTCTTAGTTTAAAATGTATTTTTACCTTAGACATGTAAAGAGAAAAAATTGATGTCATGGCGTCAAAATGATAAATGATGTCAAATATAATTTGAAGAAATTTTTTATTTCTGGGTTGTAACGATTATAATTGGAGGTTTTATCGATTATTTCACCTTGATGACATGTTCTCTCTGGCTTAAAAAGTAATTTTAGGCAAAATATATTAAATTTTTAATAAAGTATTGAAAAAAGTAAATAATTTCAGAGAAGTTAAAATTAATAAAAAATAGTTTTAAAGAAAAAAAAAAGATTTCGTGTAAGATTTATATTCTATAAAAATATTTTTTGTAAATATATGGTAAATTCATTTAATAGTTTTTTTTTTTTATTATCGACAAAGTTTTATTTCTTTCATTAAGGAATTCTCTGTTGTCGTCAAAAAAAATATATTCCTCTACTTTAGAACTGCTGGCAAAACTCAATTACAATCTTTAGAGTTGTATAACAATCAGCGGCACTACACGTTTCACTTTTATCGTACTTATATTTTCTTCTAAATCTAAATACTGAAGAATTCCAATTGCGACATGATATAACTGGAATAAAATTAATTTGAGGATGAAATTTATTTGAAAAATGACTCTCAAATTTACGACATTTTAAGTTATTTCCAAGCATGAATTATTTTTAAAATTTATTTATCTATTTCAACCAAATTAAAGAACAAAGGAAAAAAAGTGATTAATTACAAGATTTGATTATGTGTAAAATGCAGTATTTTGTCACTGAAAACTGAAATGTGCTAATCAAAAAGACAGACATTCAGTCTATATATGACATAAAATTAATATAATATCACATTGCTTAAAATAGTTTTTGAATCAGATTACGATAGGAATAACATTTCATCATTTTTAAGAACCAATTGGATATCGTACTTTATCGTAACTAACAAGGGAAGCATCCCCGTTTACGAAAATAGGACAGCCATCCCGATTATGGAAAGGGAACGAGAAAACCGCGCAAAGAAATTATCATTCGAAAGCATTAAAATTCTCTTTCAGCTGCAAATTGTCTTCAAATATTATTGAAAAACTATTTTTTCCATTATTAGATAAAAATTACATAGTTTAAAACAATGGATGTGTTTCAGAAGAAATGAAATTGAAACGAAGACTGATTGATGAGGCATTTATTTATTTTTTACGTCGAATTTTGAAGGTTCTATCTAGTTACATATTAAAAGCCAATAGTTTACTTACATCATAGAAACTATATTTATACGTGGATTTTAAAAGAGAAATGAAATATTAAAATATTAAATGCATTATTAATAGGATTTAAAAGGAGGAAGTTACGTCACGTGCCATATACTAATCTTGTCAAATAGTTTAAATTAAAAAACATATTTACACAAAACATTTATTATTTTTGAGATAATCTTTTGAACTATTATTACCAACTTTAAAGCGCTGCAAATAAAAATATTTCCCTTCAGCAAAAGAATTTTCACATGCATTAGAAACAAAAATAATATTTTAAAATAATGTAATCAATATGCTTTAAAAGAAAAAAATTACGTGAGGTTCAAAATGACCAATAAGACCAATAATGATCCAATAAGATAGCAAAAAATAAATAAATAGACAAGTTGAATGTATATTCTGACATTGCAGAATTCAATTTCGCCTCCGATTAAAAAAAAAAAAAAAATCGATAGATGTCTTTTAGAAGGGCGACCCCGTTTAGATTGCAATGAACTAACTTCATCTTTCTTGTGTTTATCAATATAATAGCAAACAGAACGGCGTGAAATACCCAATTGAATAGCAATTTCTCTCTGAGACATCAGAATTGCGGAATAATAAAGAGATACAATTTGACGTGCTACTTCTTCATTGACTAGATTCATCAAAAACGGATTTTTTCTTTAGTTTAAACGCTTTTTTATAGACTCTGAGTAAAAGGAAATGCAATTTAACAATAAAACGAGTGGAATCCCGTCGAATTCGACGAATGAAATGTTTAAAAGGCCCGATCGATTTGGTTTTAAAAAAAGCAAAAGTAATTACATTATTGAATCAATATATGATAAATATATTTCCAAACTAAATGTTAAATTTGCCAGTTACAATTTTGCATGCAAATATTCGCACATCTTCAGTAAAAATTGTAATCTGAGTGCCGGCGAATTCCAGAAATTTTATTTTATATGCACTCACAGAAAAATAGTTTTATTAAAAAAAAAAAAAAAAAAAAAAAAAAAAAACTAATTTCATTTTTACTGTGACATTATTTTCTCTAACTGAAGTCAGCTGAAAGTAAAATCTCAATCTCAGTGTCCATAATGAAAAAAAATATTGAAATGTAATATCGGGTACTACTAGGTTATCCCGTCGACCAAAAAATTATCGCTAAATTATAAGATTAAATGCCAATAATGGATGATCGTGAATGTCACATTCAATGACATTAAATACGATTCATGTGTTTAAAATGTCATTAAGTGATTTTTATTTCGACTTTTTATTAATATTTTTATTAATATTCTACTAATTATTTGTTTTTTCGTTATTTAAAATAAAAATTATGTCAATATGTATACTTTGGCTATTGGTTTGGCGATTTGTATAATTTAGCGAAATGGGTCGACGGGATAACAGAGTAGTACCTAATATCGTTATGAGTAAAAATGCGATGCTTTAAATAGCGACGTCATTTTCTCTTCAAATGTTTTTTTAAAAGTTACTGTTATTAGTAATATGAAAAAGGCAACAGCAATAATATTGTAAATTTATCTGGTTGCTGAATGACATAATTTTCCTCATTTTGAAATTTTTCTTATTTTGCTTTTCACATTAATTTTTATCATAAATTATTTTCTGTTATTTTATTTACATTATTAATATTATTTCTCAGCAAATATATATATTTTTTTACCTCAATTAGTGCCTAATTATACGCAATCATTTTGGAAAAGAAATTTTTATTATCGACAGAAAAGCTAAACTGTGTTGCCACCGTTTTGATTTTTCAAGAAATATCGTAAAAAGGCATTTAAAATTAAAAATAAAATATAAAAATGGAAATAAATTAAAAAATAACTAAAATGGGCACAACTACAAATAAATAGCTTTCATTTAAAAAAATAATTATCAAAATCGGTTGAGTAGGAAATTCAGAGCTGATGACACGACATTTTTAGCTTGTCTGAAAGAAATAGCATCGGATGCTAATAATAAATACAAAAAATTAAAAAAATATTTCATGATTTAAAAATTTTAAAAAATAATTTATTTACACGAGACTTTTTTTTTCTTATTTTGATATGGTCTTCTTAACAAGTGTTGTGAATAAATATATATAGGACAGTTGCACCATAAAATTTAACTAATAATAACACATTGCTCATTGGTGCACAAAAGAGGAATTTTAATATACATTAGTACATATTAAAATAAAATAAAACATTCGACGTTTCGCGCCGTCTTCTGCGGGCGTCTTCATGAAAATATGAAATGGAAGGACTATGTTTGCATCTTGTTCGAGAGATAATATTTCTACTAAATTAAAAACTGAATGAATTAAAATTTTAAAAATGCTGCCAATTACACGTGAGTAAAATTAAAATATTGCAAGGAAATAAAAATTTTAAGGTTTTGTGATGTTATGCCATATTTTTGGTATATTGTAGGATAAATTATCATTACATGGTTTATTTTCTCGAGCTATGATTTCGATGGACTCTATTATTTTACCTTGAACTGGGTTATTGCATGGAACTATGATTTTGGCTTCCTCAAAATTAATATGGCAACCCTTGTTCGCCAAGAAGAAGCGAGCAAGGGCAGTATTCTGTTTATATTGTTTTATATCTCTGCGATGTTCTTTAATTCTAATTGAAAGTTTCCGCATTGTCATGCCGATGTAGACTTTTTTAAGATTATTAGATAAACTGATGGGGATTTCATAAATACCAGATTTTTGATCTATTGGAATTTCAATTCCAATAGATCAAAAGTTATCGAATAAAAAGGACGTTGGAGACTCACCCCCTCCCCTTGGTAATGCAAAGTGGGCACCAGAGACATGCTGAATTGAGCACCCAAGACAATACAGGTCCAAGTGCCATTCTTTTTTAACATGCAGTTGAGCTGACATTGTTGAATAGGAGACTACGGGACTAACATATAACTCATGTGCCACTGTTAACCAAGTATCATCGCCAAATACACCTACACTAGGCCTGAAACTGGATTATTGAACATAGGGAGAAAGCTTTCTCTTCGGATGAAACACGATCCATCCCTCAACAAGTTGATGGCTGTGTTTGGTTACGACATCTTCTATGCGAACTGCTACCCCCCCTAACACAGCCTAGTTGAGGCGATATTAAGCTTTAAGGAACGTTGTAGTGGCCATGTCTGGGAACTATGGTTGTTTTAGAACAGATCATAAGCCCCATGGACTATCTAAACATCATTGCAGATTATTTTTCACTATTACATGGTATCTGTTTTCCGAAAAGGAAATGGAGTGTTTGTGAAAGACCAGAAACATAATTCTAAATTCCAGTTAAAGTTCTGGTCACAAAAGTCAGACAGTGAGCACATTTAGGCAGTGTTGAATTCAGGGGGTGGTCCGGGTGGGGGACATTATCCCCCGGAGTATTGAAATGTCTCCCCTGGAAAATGTGAGATTTTGTTGAATTGTTTTGAAAATGTTCAATTTCCCCCCCCCCCCCCAGAAATTTTATAATGTCCCCCAGGAGCCATCGAAGTCCCCCTGGGGGAAAAGTGTCTGAATTCAACACTGCATTTAGGTGTCCTTCAATGGCAGCCCAGAACTCAAATACAATGGAATATCCGGGATATTCATGGCAGCTGATTTAACAACTAATACAATTTATCTCCGGTCATCTACTAAGAACTTGGGGCAGCCATACCAAGGTGGTTTGCAGCTGCTATGTGGGTCAAACATAGGCCAGCATGTTATTAGATAGATGGTCATAATGTTTTGACTCTTGAGTGTGTTATACAGGGTGTTTCTAAACTCAAGGTACAAACTTTAAGGGGTTAAGTATGCATCAAGGCAAACAATATGGAATAGGAAACTAAGGGTCCCAAACGTCTTCCGAAGGACACAGGTGCCATTAAAGTTTAGGGTCCAAAATTTCAAATGATTTTAAAAAACAGAAAAATTGGTCGATTCGTTTGCGGTTTTCACTAAAACTATTCTGTCAGTATTGTCTTGAAAATAAATTATAAAGATAAATTACAAAAAATACCGATAGAGGGCACTTTAGACTTTGGAGTAACGAAAAACTATTTTTTACTGTTATTTTTTACATCTCCTTAAATTTTTACAGAAGCTTAGACATAAACTTAAATTTTGAGCTCAAAATCTAAATCGTTGGGAGTGGTTAAGTAGCGCAAACTGAACTGAGGGGGGGAGGTTCAAGTTTCAAATGATCATAAAAAACCGAAAAATTGGTCAATTGATTTACGATTTTCACTAAAAGTATTTTTTATGTCAGTATTATCTTAAAAATAAATTATAAAGATAAAATTCAAAAAATGTCGATCGAGGGCACTTTAGACTTTGGAGTAACGTGCAACTATTTTGTATTGTTATAGTTTGCATCTCATAAAATTTTTTTAGAAGCTTAGACATAAATTTAAATTTTGAGATGAAAATCTGAATCGTTGGGACTGGTTAAATAGCGCAAGCTGAACTGTGTTCAACGGAGTGGGGAGGTTCAAATTTCAAATGATTATAAAAAACGGAAAAAATGGTCCATTTTCGATAAAACTATTCTTTATGTCAATATTTCCTTGAAAATAAATTTTAAAGATAAATTAAAAAAAATTCCGCTAGAGGGCGCCTTAAACTTTAGAGTAACCTACAACTATTTTTAACTGTTATTTTTTGTATCTAATTAAATGTTTGCAAAAGCTTAAATTTTGAGCTCAAATTCTAAATCGATGGGAGGGGTTAAGAAGCGCAAACTGAATTGTGTTCAGGAGTTGAAATGTTACCCTCCCCACCCACGAACACAGTTCAATTTTCCACTACTTATTTACTCATAACGATGCAGATTTTGAGCTCAAAATTTAATTTTTAACTTTTACAAGCATTTAATTAGATACGAAAAATAACGGTTAAAAATAGTTTTTGGTAACTCTAAAGCTTAAGGCACCTTCTGACGGAATTTCTTGAAAGATATCTTTCAAATTTATTTTCAAGGATATATTGACATAAAGAATAGTTTTAACGAAAACCGACCAATTTTTCCGTTTTTTATAATCATTTGAAACTTGAACCTCCCCACCCTCATTGAACACAGTTCAGTTTGCGCTACTTAACCACTCTCAACAATTCAGATTTTCATCTCAAAATTTAAGTTTATGTCTAAGCTTTCAAAAAAATTTTATGAGATACAAAAAATAACGGTAAAAAATAGTTGTAAGTCACTCCAAAGTCTAGAACGCCCTCTATCGGCATTTTTTGAATTTTATCGTTATAATTTATTTTCAAGATAATACTGACATAAAGAATAATTTTAGTGAGAATCGCAAATCAATTGACCAATTTTTCCGTTTTTTATAGACATTTGAAATTTGAACCTCCCCCCACAGTTCAGTTTGCGCTACTTAATCACTCCCAAGGATTTAGATTTGAGCTCAAAATTTAAGTTTATGTCTAAGCTTCTAAAAAAATTTAATGAAATGAAAAAAATAACGGAAAAAAATAATTGTTCGTTACTCCAAATTCTAAAGCGCCCTCTATCGTTTTTTTAAAATTTATCTTCATATTTTATTTTCAAGATAATACTGACATAAAGAATAGTTTTAGTGGAAACCGCAAACGAATCGACCAATTTTTCTCTTTTTAGGTGCGTTCGTAATTATGTAAATACGTAGCACCTATTGTTGTCGCTCAGTCCGTCCGTCCGTCTGTCTGTCTGTCCGTCTGTCTGTCCGTCTGTCCGCATATAACAACGCAAAAACTACCCAGCCGAATCGTTTGAAATTTAAAATACATAATTATAACATAATTTTCTCGAGTCATTTCAAATTTTATGAAAATCGGATGGATAGATCAATTACAGGGACATTCAAAAGGATTCCGTTACATTACGGTCAATAGGGAAAAAAGTTTTAAATGCATTTTAATCGTTTGAAATTTAAAACATATAATTATTAGGTGCGTCCGTAATTATGTAAATACGTAGCACCTATTGTTGTCGCTCAATCCGTCCGTCCGTCTGTCTGTCTGTCCGTCTGTCCGCATATAACAACGCAAAAACTACCCAGCCGAATCGTTTGAAATTTAAAATACATAATTATAACATAATTTTGTCGAGTCATTTCAAATTTTATGAAAATCGGGTGGATAGATCAATTACAGGGACATTCAAAAGGATTCCGTTACATTACGGTCAATAGGGAAAAAAGTTTTAAATGCATTTTAATCGTTTGAAATTTAAAACATATAATTACTGCATAATTTTGTCGAGTCATTTCAAATTTTATGAAAATCGGATGGATAGATCAATTACAGGGACATTCAAAAGGATTCCGTTACATTAGGGTCAATAGGGAAAAAAGTTTTAAATGCATTTTAATCGTTTGAAATTTAAAACACATAATTATTGCATAATTTTGTCGAGTCATTTCAAATTTTATGAAAATCGGATGGAAAGATCAATTACAGGGACATTCAAAAGGATTCCGTTACATTACGGTCAATAGGGAAAAAAGTTTTAAATGCATTTTAATCGTTTGAAATTTAAAACATATAATTATTGCGTAATTTTGTCGAGTCATTTCAAATGTAATGAAAAGCGGATGCATAGATCAATTACAGGGACAATCAAAAGGATTCCGTTACATTACGGTCAATGGGGAAAAAGTTTCAAATGCATTTTAATGATGTTACATTCATTCGAACATAATAGAATTGGCATTAATCTATGAAATATATATTAAAATATGCATTCTGTACAATCTGTGATGCAAGGAATTTTTATTATTAAATTACAGGGCCACACAAAAGTATTCCACTATATAATGCTATACGGGGAAACATGGTTTGGTAGGTGTTTTAATTATATTCAACTATTTCACATTTTATGAATAAGATGTACGTTGCTGAGGTGTAATAAAAATTACTTTCTGCATATTTACAGAAACGTAAAGATTTCGACTATTATACTGTATCCGGAGTACGCCATACTATATCATCAAGATCTGAATATTTTTAAAACTTCGTTATCGTACGAACGCACCTCATTTGCTACGTTCACGTGCAATTTCCAACTTGTTTATAATCATTTGAATTTTCTGACCCTAAACTTTAATGGCGCCTATCTCCTTCGGAAGACGTTTGGGACCCTTAGTTTCCCATTTAATATTGTTTATCTTGATGTGTACTATCACTCCTTAAAATTTGTATCATGAGTTTAGAAACACACTGTATATATATATATATATATATATATATATATATATATAAGAATGCGAGTGAGAAATCTTTAAAGAATTGGCATCGGGTCGAAAGTTTTTTCTCGTAACTAGTGTATACTCTTATTTGTAAGTGCAAAAAATTACAAATAAATTACTTCCATCTCCGCATATGTTTTTTAAAATAAGAGAGTATGCTCGGCTTTAAATGTGTTTTATCCGGATTTTTCACAAATTTGCAGTTCTACTATACTAAAGATAAATAATATATCTTAGTTACTATATGTTAATGCTAGATCTTTTTTTTGAATGTTTTCTGCTTTGAAGTAATAATGAATGTATGTGTACATATTTTTCTTTCTTTCATGTATGTAGATCGTCATGGGTTGTGGTATTTACGTATTCAAAAAACCAAGGGGATACATCCTCATTTTAAAATTTGTAAGTATTTGAGAATTTTATATCCAGTATATTTTTGACGTGACAACGTCTTGTAAATTGGTTTGCCGGGAGACACTTCAAGAAACTGCGTTACGTTACGTTACGCTCCGCTCACGATACGCGCTCACTTTTCTCTTAACTTTTTCCGGTCACTTGTGGGACCATTTTCTGAACGTGAATGTGAATTCGCTGCAAGGAAGGGGCGGTGCTTAATAGGAATTTTAGATAGTATCAAACTAAGACGAAATACGTTATGTATTAGTTATTAGTATAAAGTACAAAGAAAATAAGTGTAGTTTATTTCGTAATTCGGTGGTATATTATGGAAAACTAATGATATGTGATTAGTGAAAGCCATTTTACTTTAGTTATATTCTGCTCATTGAAAAATTCTTTAATATGCTGTTTACAAAATTCAACATTTGACATCAATAAACATGAAGTAAAATGTGTTTAACAAACACAGTGTATTGCAAGTTATTGTATGTATATTTGTATATAAATACGTATGTATGTGTAAAGGTAAAAATAAAATTTTGTTAATATCACCGCCCCTTCCGACTCAAAGTCGTTGTCACGTAAAACTTTCGCCCGTATACCGACTTTACAGGCAACCAATTTTTTAAGTATTTTTTTTTCTTTACAGTAATGCATGACCATAGACAATAATTCTGAAATATGCTTCATAAAATTAATATGCAGCTGCAAAACATCTTTCGTATATATGAAATAGTGTATGGACACTGTAAAAAAACGGATAATTCTACGGAGTTGTACTGATAATCGGAAAGCAAGTGGAACCAGAAAATTCCTGTAATTTACGGAAATTCTTCCATTAAAAAAAAGGAAAAAAAAAACGGAGATGGAAAATAAAATGTAATATCCCCTTACTAATTGGGATAGCCTTATTATTACTCTGGAGTTAATTATAATAGAAGCTATAGAGTATATAAAATATATAGAGCTATAGAATATATAGAGTTGCTATAGTACCAAACATTAGAAATAAAAGTCTATTTTTAAATGATGCATTATATGTTGTAGGCTGATTGTCAAATCCAGCTCTTTGGAAAGAGCCGGATCTTAAAAAATCTGCCTTATTTGCAGATTTCAAAGATATTGAAAACATTTGATACGCACTGAAACTTTCCTTCTTTAATGTAATTTTAAATACTTTATAACGTAGGTGAGAAATGTTTATGACTTAATAACTGCATGTAAATAAATATTTAAAATATAATGATGAAAACATTCTTTTAAAATCATGTATGAAAACTTAAGTAATAAATATTAATCTAAAATATAGATTTCTGACTGCAGACGATTTTAAGATATTAACAAAAGAATGTTCTATTTTTAAGCAAAACGTAAAAAGAATTTTCTATATTGATATTTAAAACACATATGATCCAACATAATAATTTATGAGTCCAACATAGAGAGATGTCCAACATAATAATTTATGAGTTGTTTTCCTTATTTTTTGCTATTTTCTGAAGTTTGTGTATCTTTATAATGAAAAGTTATGTTATCCCTATAATTAAATGGATAATTAAGGGATTATAATAAAGGGATTATAATAATTTAATAATATAATATAATATATATATATATATAGATATTATTATATATATAATATATAATATAATATTATATATATATATATATATATATATATATATATATATATATATATATATATATAATATAGCCCTTATTATAATATAATTATAATAAGGGATAAGGGATAAGGGATTATAATAAGGATTATAATAAGGGATTATAATAAAGGGGATTCCCTATAATTATCCCTATAATTAATTATCCTTATAATTTAAGGGGTGACAATTGTTTATTTCGCTCAGTATTGTGTATATAAGATTGATACATATCATATCTAATATATATTCCTTTCCGTCGAATTTGGACGGGTGCAGCAAGTTTATACTTAAAAGAACATAAATAGTTTAGTATTTATTTCTGCTAATAGCATCCAGACTTCAAGTTTTTAATTAAAATTATTTCAAAATGATTAAATTAAAATACCATTTTTTTAAAAGATGAATACAGATATGAAAGGTACATATATATAAATTTTTATATGGTGAAAATGATGTCGGGTTTAGATTTCACGGGGAAAAAATTCTATGATTAAATCAAAGTGGAATACATTTTGCTTTTTTCATTTTGAAATACTAACATAAGAGCCATAATTGATATCTTTATAATAATAACAGATCTTTCAATATTTTTCGCTGCTTACATGTATGATTAAAGTTCAATTTTAACAAATTTTACAATTGAGTTTTATAAAAATAGTATTTTGTTAACTTTAGGTTAAATATAATTTATGCAAGAGTTAGACCTACCAATATAAGGTGCATTTTTTATTGTCGGTCTATAATAAATCAATTGAACAGTTCCTTCTTAAACATTTTTTTTTTTCGTCGAAACTCGACGGGTCGTTCTACCTTATATATATAAATTCTGTATATTTCATTAATGTCTTTTAGTTTTGAAATTCATTTCTTAACTCTGTTTTTTTTCACACTTAAAAGCATATTATGCAGTGTTTGAAATATTCTTCCAAAATAATTCTTATACACATCTGAAACACTAACATATTTTTGTGATTTCAGTTAACGGCGCTCTCAGCTGTATATACAACATTAGCTTTTTCTACAAAGATTGAATTCAGTGTCCCATGTAATAGCGAGCACGATAAAATTGTTTATGTTTCTGTTCATCACCCATTCAAGTAAGATATTATAATTAATAATTGATTTAAAAAAAAAAAAAATACAGTAGACTCCCTCAAATCCATACAGCTTGGGACCAGAGGTTGTGCGGATTTTAGAATTTTGCAGATTTCCGATCATTGCTTTGTTTACATTTTTTAAACAGTCATTTGAATGTATATCATGCATATATATATTCAAATGTCATAACAATGCAGTCGAAACTATAATGGATGCTCACAATGTATTAAAAATATTAAAATAAGTAATAAACTAAAATAATAACAATTTAGATAATTTTTTAAATGATTAAATTATTAAAAGCACAGGTCAAGATAATAATCAATAATGTGTGATTAAATATTCACTATAAAGATGAAATGTATTTTTCCTAAATTATTTAATGAAACTTACCTCATAAAGGTACATTACTAATTCACATCAAAATCATAAAATAAGGAAGTTTTATTTCAGGTTTAATCAAACTTAATAACCAAAATGGCTTGATTAATCTATATAAACTAGCGGACCCGACAGACGTTGTCCTGGCAACGACTCCAAAAAATCAAATAAATATACATAAATATAATAATACGCATAATAAATACTACGCTGTTAATTTAATTTCTTATTACAATTATGTAAGGAAATTATTTTTCACTTTGCAGAAGTTTTTGAAGTCTGTTCCATTTTTGATAGAAAAATTTATTTTTCTCTTTTTAGTTAAAAGTTAACGATTTTCTGAAGTCGGTTAATTAAAATCATAATACAGGAAAATTCATTGTAAATCATACACGTATGTCAGGAGTGGGGCTCGAACACACTATCTCTTTCTTCGAGAACCAGTGCTTAAATCCGGCGCCTTAGACCACTCAGCCACTCTCTCCGTACTGCATCCAACGAACTTATTAAACACATTTAATTAGCGAAAAATCACCAACTTCATTATTTTTTGCCTAATTACTAAAAGCGTACAGATTCAACAATGAAATGTGAATCAAACCCATTCTAGAATCCACTGGAACACACACGAAAAATTTCATTAAAATCGGTCCAGTCGTTTAGGAGGAGTTCAGTGACATACACACGCACAGAAGAGTTATATATATATATATGAAGATATATTTGGTAAGGGAAGACTGCGGTGACTAATAATATCAACAATATCTTGAATTTTTTCAGAAATGTATTTATTCTTCCTTCATGGAAAAACATGAATCCAATAATATTAGCAAAAATTACAAATTAAATTATACATGGAATTGATATAAGCAGAAAAAGATCAAATTTTGTTCATATACCTGAACGGAATGTTTCATTGTTTACATCCGTAAATTAAATGCGACTTTTAAAGAGTTGTTGATTTTAGGGTTGCGGATTTGATAGAGTCTTTGTATTTTATATTAGTTTTTTTTTTCAATGTTTAATACTGAGATATAAGCCATTGTTTACCGAAAAACATGATAAAATAAGAGTTAAGAGAGTAATAAGTCAAAGGAAGGATAAGACAGAGAACCATTAAGTGAGAGGAATAATAAAAGAGAAGAATACTATGAAACAAAAACTCCCTGTTGGCTTTGCCTACAGGCAGAGGTAGACTTCGAAGTTAAGTGCCCATTTCAGCAACAAAAAATAAAATATGATTTTATTTTTTGCGTGCAATCCAGCGTGCAATCCAGCAATTAAATTTTAGCGTGCAATCCAGTTTAACAACTTTATTTGGCCGCTTTTGAAGAATTTTTAATTTCATTTTTCTGCTAGAGCTGGTTTCATAAAAAACATCTTAATTGAAATTTGGCTTAAAATGTCCACTTTGACAGAATTTTCTGAAATATGATTTGGCTTTTTGAAAAAAGCGACCGATGTGGCTCATTATTTAGTTCCTACGTAAGAGAAACTGCCAATAGAATGCGTTTTGAGAGCAAAATTGAATTAAAAAATGAATCAGAAAATAATCAATTTGTTATTTGAATATATCCTCGATTCTTCAATAACGATCGCTTCGGGAAATATTGTCCGAAATGCCCACTTTGACAGTATTTTTTTACAATACATTCTGTCTTTATCAAAAACTGACCAATACGGTATATTATACAGTTCATAAATAAAAGAACCTGTCGATTGGATCCGTTTCAGAGCAAAAACGCATTTAAAAATTAGTCTAAAAATAAACAATTTGTTATTTGAATACTTCTTCAATTTATCAGTCAAAATCGCTTCCGGAAATTCTGTTTTAAAATGCTCATTTTGACAGCATTTTTTGAAATATATTCTGCTTTTAATAAAAAACGGGCTAATACATCACTTTATATAGTTCCTAAATAAGAGAACCTGCCAATTAGATGCGTTTGAGAGTAAAATAAATTTAAAGAGTCAAAATATCAGCAGTTTGGATTTGAGTACACCCTTAATACGATTTTTCTTTAACTCCTATATTTGTTTAATTTGTTTTTGCTATAAGTATTGGTCCTATCAAAAATTTGTCAATATAAAAGTTCAATGAACCAATAAACAATAAACATGAGATGCAAAAAATAACGGCCAAAAATAGTTTTTCGTTACTCCAAAGTCTAAAGCGCCCTCTATCGAAATTTTTGAAATTTATCTGTATAATTTATCTTCAAGAAAATGCTAACATAAAGAATCGTTTTAGTGAAACCCGCAAATCAATAGACCGATTTTTCCGTTTTTAATGATTATTTGAAATTTTGGACCCTAATCTTTAATGGCAGCTATCTCCTTCGGAAAACGTTTGAGACCCTTAATTTCCTATTTAATATTGTTTGTCTTGATGTGTACTTTCACCCCTTAAAGTTTGCCCAAGAGTATAGATACACACTATATAAATCACTTTTTTATGGACACGATAACTTTTATAATTTCTGCTCAAATCTCTTCCAAATTGATACATAAAATGAAGGGGCATAAAATCTCGGTCAAGTTTGTTAATGGGCAAAATCGGACCTAAGAGTGGAAATAGGGAGGCGTTTTGTAAAAACAGAAAAACCGCATAACGTCTTAATGAAAATAGATATCGAATCAGTTTAAAGTTTATATTACTTCTAAAAATCACTCCAAAAGTTTATGCATGATAAATATTTGATAAAGTTAAAAATAGGCTCAAGGGGCGACAAAATTGGGTTTTGGGGAGAAAAAAATTCATAACATCATCAAATCTCAAGATATCAAATTCAATTATTTTTTTATAAATGTTCTTAATATTATCTAAAATCTACCTTTGTATTTACAAGTTTTTAATAGGACCAATTTATACTGAAAAAAAAAATTAAAAACGAAAACAAAAACAAAAAGGGGGATGGAAAAAGGAAAAAATCCATAACGTTGTCAGTTCTTAAGGTATCAAATCTGATTAAATTTATTTTACATTATTTTAATAATATCTGCAACTTACACACTGGCAAGTTTTTATAGGATCAATCCTTATAGCAAAAATAAATTAAACAAAAATAGGAGTTGAAGAAAAAATAGTTTTTAAATTCATTTTTGATTTTAAACGCACCCAAATGACAAGTTCTATTTTTTGGGAACTATATAATGTGACGTATTTGGGAGTTTTTTTGATAAAGGCAGAATATATTTCAAAAAATGCTGTCAAAGGGAGTATTTTGAGCAGAATTTTCCGAAGCGATCGAAAGTGAAAAATTGAGGAAGTATTCAAGTAATAAATTGCTTATTTTCTGACTCATTTTTAAATCCATTTTTGTTCTCAAACGCATCCAATGGACAGGTTCTCTTGTTCAAGAACTGTATAATGTGCCGCATTGGTCAGTTTTGTGATAAAGACAGAATTTCTTTTGAAAAAAGGCTGTCAAAGTGGGCATTTGAGCCAAATTTCCGGAAATGAATGTGATTGAAGAATTGAGGTTGTGTTCAAATAAAAAAATTACTTATTTTGCGATTCATCTTTAAATCAATTTTGGTCTCAAACGAATTCAGTTGGCAGTTTCTCTTATTTAAGAACTATGTAATGCGCCGTATTGGTCGATTTTTTAATAAAGTCAGAATATATTTTGAAAAAATGCTGTCAAATTGGGCATTTGATCCAAATTTAGCTTAAGATATTTCTGATAAAACCAATGCTTACAGAAAAATGGAATTAAAGTTTCTTCAAAAGTAGTTAAATAAAATTTTTAAACTATTTTTTTCTTTAATTATATTTTATTTTTTGTTCTTGAAATGAGCAATTTACGAAATTTACCTCCGCTCGAGACCAGAATTTTTTTATTATTTATTTATTTATTTATTTATTTTTATTGCATTTTCACTGTCGCAAAAAAGCATTCCGGAAACTGTACGATCTGTGTTTCAGCTATATCTTGTTATGAACACTTTTTCGAAATTCTATTTATATACAAACTGTGCTTTATAACTAATATGGTTTTTTAGGGGTTCGTATTTAAAAAAATCCCTGTCGGCTTGGCCTATAGGCGGAGGTAGATTTCGAAGAGTTTTCATTTCAACAACAAAAAATAAAATATTATTAACGATAGACCCAATTTAACTAATTTATTTGACCGCTTTTGAAAAATTTTTAATTTCATTTTTCTGTAAGAACTGATTTTATCAAAAGCCTCTTAAACGAAATTCGGTTCAAATGTCCATTTTGAAAACATATTTTGAAATATATTCTGACTTTATTAAATAATCGACCAATACGCACATTATATAATTCCTAAATAACAAAAACAAAACTGTCAACTTAATGCGTTTGAGAGCAAAATTGAATTTGAAAATGAGTCATAAAATAACCAATTTGTTGTTTGAATACATTCACAATGAAGATCGCTTTGGGAAATTTTGTGCGGAGTGCCCAATTTGACAGCTTTTTAAAAATATATATTCAGCCTTTATCAAAAAGTTGACTAATACGGCCCATTACACAGTAGAGGTCTGCACGGGCCGAAATTTCCAGGCACGGGTCCGGCCCGAAAGAAAGAAATATTGGCCGAAAGTTGAAATTTCGGCCCGGTCCGGAAAAAAGTTTAAAATTCGGCCCGAACCCGGCCCGGCTCGAGTGAATTTCTACAGAACATTGATCTTTAATATTATGGAAGTGTTCTGACCAAAAAAAATTATAGTCTTTTTTTTCCATGTTTATAATCTCCATTTATGCAGAAGTGCCGTAGGCTGTGATATTTATGCTTTTAAATGAATCTTTGTTTGTTGTATGTAAATGTTTCAGTTATCACTAGTATTATTAATCCATATTCCCTGTAATGGAGACAAAAAATCGAAAAAGCGGTACATGGTAAAATTTCCAAAGACGAAATCGCTTTGGAACGAAAAAAAATATGCATTCCCTTCTTAACAGATGGAAATGTTTAATATATTTTTTTCTCCCGTATTGCTGTATTCATTTTGCATGGATGAACATTTTAAAAGAAACTTTCAGTTTTCAGTTTAAAAAAAATTCCGTCAAAATCATGTTTTTTTTTTTTTTTTTTTTTT
Organism: Maratus speculifer; assembly: GCA_964019185.1. Taxonomy (NCBI): domain Eukaryota; kingdom Metazoa; phylum Arthropoda; class Arachnida; order Araneae; family Salticidae; genus Maratus; species Maratus speculifer. The sequence continues at coordinate 6,137,529 of OZ025298.1, read as the reverse complement.
TTTTTTTTTTTTTTTAGTGTGTGTGTGTGTGTGTGTTTAATTCTATTTTAAAACGCCTAGTTATCTACGATTCTTTAAAAGGAATAAATTCTAATGTTTAATTGTAGAATAATGACGGCTTAAAAGTATATGCTTTTTTTGCAGAAATTTTTGGACAAAGCCAAATATTACTGATTTATAAAAAGTTTAAAAAAGGATATTCATATAGGAAGATTCAATAGGAACTGATTATTTTGGTCCATGAAAACTAGGAAGAATGGAATCAGTCCGGGCTTCGTACGGAAAAAAAAAAAGCTAGACCCGGCCCGATACTCCAGCAAAAAATTAAGGCCCGAGCCCAGCCCGGCCCGAAAAAATAGTGACTAGGCCCGGCCCGACCGACCCGAAAGGATTGGTGACTAGGCCCGGCCTGAGTCTTTAGAAGTAAGGCCCGAGCCCGGCCCGGCCCGAATGCCATTATTGGAAATCGGCCCGAGCCCGTCCCGTGCAGGCCTCTATTACACAGTTCCTAAATAAAAAATAACTGAATTGAATGCATTTGAGAGCAAAATTGAATTTAAAAATGAGTCATAAATTAGCCAATTTGTTATTTGAATACATCCTCAATTCTTTAATCATAATTGCTTTAGGATTTTTATTTTATTTTATTTTATTTTTATTTTTATTTATTTATTTATTTATTTTTTTGCGAAGTGCCCACTTTGGCAGCTTTTTTAAATAATATATTTAGCCTTTATCAAAAAATTGATGAATACGTACATTATATAGTTTCTAAATAACAAAAAACTGTCAATTGAATGCGTTTGAGAGTAAAATTGGATCTAAAAATGAATCAGAAAATAACCGATTTGTTATTTGAATACATCCTTAATTCTTTAATCATGATGAATTTGGGAAATTTTGTGCGAAGTGCCCATTTTGGCAGCCTTTTTTGAAATATATTCTGCCTTTATCAAAAAACTGGCCAATCCGTCTCACTATATAGTTCTTAAGTAAGAGGACCTGTAAATTGAATGCGTTTGAGAACAAAAGCAGACTAAAAAATGACTTGGAAAAAACGCAATTTGTTATACTTCCTCAAATTTTCAATCACTATTACTTCGGGAAATTATGTTCAATAGATCCTTTTTGGCAGCCTTTTTAAAAATATATTCTGCCTTTATCAAAACACTGGCCAAGCGTCACATTACATAGTTCCTAAATAAGAGAATCTGCCATTTAGATGCGTTTAAAATCAAAAATGAATTTAAAAATGAGTCAGAATATAAGCAGTTTGGATTTGAGGTTTTTTTCTCAAACTCCCATTTTTGTTTAATTTATTTTTGATATAAGAATTGGTCCTATGAAAAACTTGTTAATGTAAAAGCTGTAGATATTATTATTGATGTAAAATAAATTTAATTAGATTTGATTGCTTAAGAATTGAGTAAGTTATGGATTTTTTTCTTTTTACTCCCCCCCTTTTTCTTTTCGTTTTTTAATTTTTTTCATGGGTAAAAATTGGTCCTATCAAAAACTTGTAAATACAAAAGTTTTAGATAATGTTGAGTACATGTATAAAAAATTTAGTTGGATTTGATATCTTGAGAATTGACGAAGTTATGAATTTTTTCACCCCACAAACCCTGTTTTTTTCGCCCGTTGAGCCCATTTTTAACTTTATCAAAAATCTGTCATGCATAAACTTTTAGCACATTTCCTAGAAGTAATATAAACTTTAAACTGATTCGATATCTATTTTAATTAAGAAGTTATCGCGTTTTTTCGGTTTTCACAAAAACCCTCCCTATTTCCACCCCCTTGGTCCGATTTTGCCCATTAACGAACTCGACCGAGATTTTATGCACCTTGATTTTATGTAAGAGTTTGAAGAAGATCTGAGCCTAATTATGGAAGTTATCGTGTTTAGAAGAAAGTGATATATATATATATATATATATAAACTTTTTTACTGATGGTGGTTTTGGGGTCTAGGGGTCATGATCGGTGTAGATCTGCAAAAGTTTTTCAGAAATTCCAAAATGGGAGAGAATGCAACAGGCAATATTTCATATGAAATCTGCCTAAAAGTGAAAACAGAACCATTATAAGATCCTCCTGTGTGTATCTGTCAATCACAGCTATTTTACTCTTAAACTATGCAACGTCGAAAGTTCAAATTGGGGGAAGTAATAAAGACTATAGACCCACATATTTACAGTTATTTAACCAATCACAATTACACATATTTAAGTTATTTAACCAATCACAATTATATTTAGGGAAAATGAAGAGGGGCTAGTTATGTTACATGAAAAAAAATTCTTTTATTTTTCTATCGAGCGGGTATCATCTGAAAGCTTTTGTAACGCTGAACTGAAAAGCTTTTGGTATTACATTTTTAGTTTTTACGCTTTTAATTTTTGGTATTACAGTTTTAGAGATATCATCGAAAATGTAGAGCAAAAGTATGTGCTCCTTTCGCTTTATCGCTTTCTGAATCTACAGAAACTAAAATTATGAAAAAATTAGAGGTAGTAGACATTAATTTAAATCTGCAGGAAAACTATAGCAAACTCCTAGGTCATATAGTTTTTGAGGAAAGGTCATTTTTACATTATACACAAATTTCGATTTACGGCAAAACTGTTCAGGAGCGTTTGAGGTACCTATCGTTTCAAAATTAAAAAAGCATTTTTGATAATGATTTTCGAAAAAATTGTCGGTATTTGCCGAGATATTTATTTTCATAAACATGAACGGTTTGGACATACATAATAACAGAGGAGGCGTACTCTATCTGTCATATACTTTAAAAACCTACATAACAACTTTTAATGATGTATTCGTGTAAGGCGTTGCCCAGTAGCAATATCAAAGCAATAAACGTCAAATTGTTAAAAAAAAAAGACTATTTTAACTAGAACTAACCCATTAACGTCAAAATTATTTTCTTCGTTAAAATAAAAAATTCAGATTTACCACCGCTTTTAAAAGAAGAGTGTTTTCATGTTATTTTATCAAGGGAATTATCTTGTGAAAGAGAGTATGTACCATATTTCTCCGCATTAGTCGGCATGCCTTAAAAAATCGAGGTGCACCGGCATGCCGTGAAAACTCGTATTTTAAATGCATGCCAGAGAATATGTGGTTTTGTTAGTGAAAGACGGGCGGCTGATTTATTTTGGTTTTTCTAACAAAACTATGTTTAAGTGAATATATACAGAGTAACGAATTAAGTGACGAATTTTATTTATCTTACTTGCATTTACCCGTGACGTTGTTCATAACGTTAGGAAAAGATGAGTGCATTAATTAAGAAAAAAAATCACCCAAGATATTTTTAAAAATAATATAATATTCTTCTCTATAATAATAAAGTGACAAATTTGTGAGTGCGTCAGCGCTGTTCTGAAGAGACCGCTGCACGTAGGGTTATAAAATTTGGGGGGAAGGTAACTCTGTACATGAAGTTTTGCACCTCGAAGCCCGATTTTCAATTTTTTGATTAGATTTTTTGTATTTAATTTTTTAAGCGATTTATAGCTTTTTTTTAATGTTTCGCGACAATTTTTCACCTTAGTGACAGAAATAAGGTCTCAGTTTTTTAACTCAATGTAGTAAAATTTGTTCTTTTTTAAATAAAGTTTGTTCGGAATTCATAGAAAGATTTTTGAATTTTTAATAAATTTTTTAATGTGATTTTTAGTATTTTTTTGTATTTTGAGGCTATTTTTTTACATTAATAAAAAGAAAATTGTTTCTAACTTTCAGCCTAATTTATTAATTTTTGTCTTTTACGATTTTCAAATTTCAGCGATTTTCAGTGCGATTTTTGATATGATTTTTAACGATTTTCCGAGTTTTTGTGCGTTTATCATCGATTTTTTGTCATTTATGTTGATAGTATTGATTTTTGTATGCATAATGATTTTACGTATTTTTGAATTGCATGTAAAAAAGGCAAAACCATAAAATAATGAATCAGCTATAAAGGAATCACTTAGAATATTCACAGTAATCTATAATAATAAAGAGACAAGTTTGTGAGCGTGTCAGTGCTGCTTTGAAGAGACCGCAGCACGTATAGTTGGAAAATTTGGAGGGACGTCTATACATGAAATTTTGCAGCTCGATGCCGATTTTCGATTTTTTGATTAGATTTTTTGCATTTAATTTTGTAAGTGATTTTTCCACATTAGTGAAAGGAATAAGGTTTCAATATTTTAATTCAATGTAGTAAAATTTGTTCTCTTTTCAAAAAAGTTTGTTCGGAATTCATACAACGATTTTTGAATCTTTAACGAATTTTTTTATGTGATTTTTAGTATTTTTTGCATTTTGGGGCTATTTTTTTACATTAATAACAAGAAATTTGCTTCGAACTTTCAGCGTAATTTACTAAATTTTGTCTGCTACGATTTTTGAATTTCAACAATTTTCAATGCGATTTTCGATGTGGTTTTTAACGGTTTTTCGAATTTTTATGTGTTTAGCATCGATTTTTTCTCATTTTTGTCAATCGTTTAGATTTTTGTATGCATCATGTTCATGGTCTTACGTATTTTTGAATTGCATGTGAGAAAGGCAAACACCATAAAATTAATGAATCAGGAATAAAGGAATTATTTATAATATTCTATATATATATATAATATAAGAGATATCTCTCTGCCTGACCGCGGATAACACCGAAATTATAACGCCCAGGTGCCTGAAATTTTTGTTATGTGTGGATGCTAACACCGAAAAGTACTCGTCGCATACGGATTTTGAAATTTCAGGTTAGACCTTTTTTCAATTAAAACTAACTGGAAAGAGGATATTTGCAGCTTTTGTGTGACCCTGTAAATGAATCATAAACGCACCCATTAAAATATGCACCCTGGATTGAAATTTACAATTTGAATGATTTGCAGTCTATTTTCTACAAAAATCTTGTTTTATTGCACTTTAGAACTTCATATCAATTCCATTATTTTTGTAACAGAGTAGCATTAAGATATGCCGCAAATATTTTTTTTTTCATAGACTATAATTTAAGGAAATACTTTTGAGTTCCCTGTGTGCATACTATAAGTACTATGCATAACATATTCGATAGTAACCATGTTTTTGTGCAGCACAATGATGCATATATATTTCATTACATTTAAAATTATGTAACACTATTAAAATGCACCGCAAATGATTTTTCCCTCAGACCATAATGTAAATTAATAATTCTAAGAGCTTCAATGATTGAGTTATGAAAGGTACATGCTTTCTTTTCAATACTGAAGATGGTGTGACAAATCTCAATAACATACATTAATTTCAAGTAAATCTGGCCATATTTGCTCGAGTTGGAAAACAGACAGACAGACCACATCAATTGGCATCGAGCACGTAGGCAGATCGAAGTCATAAACACTTTTCAACAACGTTAGTAATTGTTAAGTAGGGTCAAATATAATCGTGAAAATCGACGAATCTGTCTTCTAGGCCGGACAGACAATCACCTAATCGAGTCTAAGGCTGAAAGTCTAGGATTAGTTAAATCTCGATTCGCATTTTAAATCGGTCTGCCAAGTCCGATTTTTTGAGAAAAACACCTGAAAAGCCGATTTTAGTGGTTGTCTCGTAGGCTTACCATTCTGCTTTCTTGCACCCAAAAGTATGAAAACATGGAGGGTTAAGAGCAGGAAAACCTATGAGACAACTTCTAAAATCTTGTTTTTAGGTGTTTTCCTCAAAAAATAGGACTTGACAGACCGATTGCGCTTTAAAATGCGAATCGAGATTTAACTAATCCTAGATTTCCACCCGTGAGCTTGACGAGGTGATTGTTTGTGTGTCGGACTCCTCTCGGTATTTTCGTAACATGAAAATACAATGTTAGGAGAATTCGAATACAAACCTCTATTTAAGTGATATTTTTTTATGTATCTTGAATATGTATGCATATGTATGCAAAAACAGAAGCTCGGACAGGGTAAAGTCCCGAGGATTCCGAACTTTAGACTTTGTGTTGTAAAACAGAAAAGTAACAGCTAAGTCCGGATGTCTAATCAACACACCCTCTTAATTTCAAGTTAATCGGATGCTGCTTTATGGCACTTATCACGGAGCAGACAGACAGACTAACTAACAGACAGAAACCAAAAACTTTTGTGTCTCCTTCAGTGACGCTTCGAAAACTGTGAAATACTACGTTTCAAAAATTATTATCGATAAAAATATGAATTGAATTTACATATATGTATAAACCATAAGTCAATTTCTAGAAGCTTCAAGTATGCGAATCCAAAATTACAGCTCATTCAACCAAGAAGTTTTTGATCAATACAAACCTTGTATTAAACGGAACTTTTGATGTACCAAATTATAAGATAATGTTGTAGGACTTTAAAAAAAATAAACACCCCCTTCTAATTCCTTAACAAATTATCGCAGAAGAAAGTTACTGGTACCTATCGATTGATATAAAATCTGCTTAAACGACGTATGTAGAATTTGCTTAAAGGACCATCTACACATTAAAACAAATCCAAACTTCATTTTTTTTTCAAACAGCAATGCCCAATTTTAATAAAATATTTGAAATTTTCGGTTCAAACTATGCTTAGATATCAAATTTCAAGTCCTTTGATAGATACGTTTTTGAATTATAAACATTCGAAATGTAGTGCTTTTAATGTTAAGTTAATTTTCATATCTTTATCAATATCTCCTGAAATTATTATCTTAATGTGAATTTTTTTTTATGTAGTTATAGGAGTGTAAAACCCAAACATAACCTCCTCAGTCTTAATGTCGCCACTTGGAGAAATTAAAGAATCCCTTTAAATAATTTTAAAAACTGCTAGAATCTTTATGTATATACTAGATGGAACCCGTCAAAACTTGACGGCAACAAATAGAAAAAGGTATTTTCCAGCTATTAAAGGATTTTTTAATGACTAATCGTTAGCAAAAATTTCAATAAATAAAAGAAAAACCTGCATTTTACATCCAGGCAAATGACCCGCATTTGGCCGAGTTACATTCAAACATGCTGTCATAGAATTAGAATCGCTCTCATTTGATAATTTTTCATTTACAAATACAACACCAATAAATTGTACATGACATGAATAAATCATAAATTACTGTCATTATTCATTTCATGCAAAACTAGATGAAACCCGTCAAAACATGACGGCACCAAAGAAAGAAAAAGGTATTTTCCAGCTATTAAAGGATTTTTTAACGACTAATTTTCAGCAAAAATTTCAATAAATAAAAGGAAAACCTGCATTTTACATCCAGGCAAATGACCCGCATTTGGCCGAGTTACATTCAAACATCCTGTCATAGAATTAGAATCTCTCTCATTTGATAATTTTCCATTTACAAATACAACACCGATAAATTGTACATGACATGAATAAATCATATATATTACTGTCATTACTCATTTCATACAAAACTAGATGGAACCCGCCAAAACTTGACGGCACCAAAGAAAGAAAAAGGTATTTTCCAGCTATTAAAGGATTTTTTAACGACTAATTTTCAGCAAAAATTTCAATAAATAAAAGGAAAACCTGCATTTTACATCCAGGCAAATGACCCGCATTTGGCCGAGTTACATTCAAACATCCTGTCATGGAATTAGAATCTCTCTCATTTGATAATTTTCCATTTACAAATACAACACCAATAAATTGTACATGACATGAATAAATCATATATATTACTGTCATTACTCATTTCATACAAAACTAGATGGAACCCGCCAAAACTTGACGGCACCAAAGAAAGAAAAAGGTATTTTCCAGCTATTAAAGGATTTTTTAACGACTAATTTTCAGCAAAAATTTCAATAAATAAAAGAAAAACTTGCATTTTACATCCAGACAAATGACCCGCAATTGGCAGAGTTACATTCAAACATCCTGTCATAGAATTAGAATCTCTCTCATTTGATAATATTCCATTTACAAATACAACACCAATAAATTGTACATGACATGAATAAATCATATATATTACTGTCATTACTCATTCCATACAAAATATACATACTTCACTTACTTCGCAGCAAAATAAGATTGAGTTTATAATTTGCCATTTAGCAACAACTATAACAATGATCCTCTCAGTGGTTAATTTGTTGTTACATTACCCACCCCATTCAACAAATAAACATTTGCATTTTCAACTAACTTTTCTATTACATTTTCATAAGTGAAAAATACATGTAAATTTCACATATTAAAAAAATTAATGATAATATTTATTCTGACTAGGTAAAGATTAATATTTATTAAAAATTTCAATATGCTTTTACATTTACCAACGTAACACCAACATGACATGATGCCGAACGCAGAATCGGTGCAACGCTGGGACACACGTCACAGACTCTTGAAAATGTTTGAAAATTATTTTTGAACTGTTAAAGTTTTTTTTAAAAAAATGCTAGAAATTATTTGCTATGTATCAAAATTTGTCTAGGTACCATAAAAAACGCAAATTTTGGCAAATAATCACAAAAAATAGAAAATTTCGTCAAAATACCCCCCCCCCACACACACACACACAAAAAAACATCATCCGGAAATTTTGTAAATAAATGTAGAAAAAAACCCGAGCAAATTTCGTCAACAGGTTACAAAAAACAACAAATTTCTTCAAAAGATATCTAAAAAATTTGTCAAAAAAGCGAAAAAAAATTGTATAGGTATCCCAAATAAATCAAATTTTGCGAACGTACTGCAAAAAATAAAAAAATTTGCCAAAACGTCTAAAAAATGGCAATTTTTATGAAAAAATATCGAAAAAAAGCAAATTTTGACAAAAAAATCCCTAAAAAGTGGCAAATTTGTAAACATATTGTGAAAAAAAAAATTAAAATGTCGTGAGAAAACAAAAAAATTTGACAAATGATTGTGAGTAAACAACAAATTTCGTCAAAGAATTAAAAAAAAAAAAAACAAATTTCATCAAATAATCACAAAAAAGATAAATTTCGCAAAAAACAACAAATTTTGCAAAAAGATCTTTAATAAAACGGCAAATTACATAGAAAAATCGTGACAAAATGACAAATTTCATCGAAAGAACTCGAGAAAAACGATAAACTATACCGAAAGACCTCAAGAGGATGAATTTTGTCCAGGTTTCATAAAAGACGCGAATTTCGTCCAAAGGTATCAAAAAGCACATATTTGTCTAGGTAATCGCAAAAAAGGTAAATTAGTGAAAAAACGACAAATTTCTCAAAAAAGTAACAAAAAACGACAATTTTGCAAAAAAAATTACGAAAAAAGGATAAATTCGATAAAACACCCAAATTACATCCAAACATCGCGAGAAAAAAATGACAAATTTCACCGATATTCCCCGAGAAAACAAATAATTTTTTCCTGGTATCATAAAAGACATGAATTTCATCAACAGATCACGAAAATACATAAAATTTGTCTAGGTACTTCAAAAAACGCAAACATTGGTAAACAGATTGTGAGAAAACAACACATTTTGTCAAAAGATGAAAAAAAGAGGCACATTTCATCAAAAGATCGCAAAAAAGGTAAATTTTGCAAAAAAAAGTGAAAAAAAATGACAAATTTCTAAAAATAACAAAAAAAAAAAAAAAAAAAAGAAAAAGAAAAAGAAAAAAAGAAAAAAAGAAAAATTTTACAAAAAAATCACGAAAAAATTTTAAATTCGATAAAACGGCAAATTACATCGAAAGATAGTGAGAAAAAACGACAAATTTCACCGAAAATCCCTGAGAAAGCAAATAATTTTTTCCTAGTATCATAAAAGACATGAATTTCGTCAAAAGATCATGAAAATACTTTAAATTTGTCTAGGTACTTCAAAAAACGCAAAATTTGTAAACAGATTGTGAGAAAACAACAAATTTTGTCAAAAGATGAAAAAAAGAGGCACATTTCATCAAAAAGGTCACAAAATGTAAATTTTGCAAAAAAAAGTGAAAAAAAAAATGACAATTTTCTGAAAATAATAAAAAAAAATGACAAATTTCTGAAAATAAAAAAAACGACAAATTTCACAAAAAAAAACACGAAAAAAGAATAAATTTGATAAAACGGCAATTACATTGAAAGATGGTGAGAAAAAACGACAAATTTCACCGAAAATCCCTGAGGAAACAAATAATTTTGATAATTCTTTCATAATTTCTCTTCTGATAATTTTATTTTTCTTTGTTGATTATAATGATCTTCATATCTTTGGAAATACATTGTTGAGAGACCAAGAGATTGAAAAAAATATATAGCAAATTTCATCAAAATATTCTCCTCTCCGTTCCCCCCCCCCCCCCCAAAAAAAAAAAAAAAAAAAAAAAAAAAACTCAGCAAATTTCGTCACTGGAACACTTTTAATAAAAAGGGAACTTTAAGTAAACTCAACACAAAGAAAGTGAAACATTAAATAAATATTAATGATTTACAAAGCCGTTTATAACTGGGCATATTTTCATTTCATATGCAATTCACCAGTCTTCGGCGAAAACAATGTAATGTAAATACTTCCTAAACATTATGAGTTGCTCAAAAATGAAATTTTAAGGGGGAAAAACATCAGTTTCCTTGACATGAGTATTATAAGAAAATGAAGCAAAAAATAAATGGTGATTTGCGAATCTGTTTATATCCATAAAGTCAATAACATCTGTCAAAAATCCCTGCTTTTTTTCTTCCTCCAAAAAAAAAAAAAAAAAAAAAAAAGATGTGATATATTTAGCCAGGTTTTTTATACATACTTAATATAAATTTGAAAATTACAATTCGGAAAATGCTTAATCGGCCAAGAAAATAAATAAAAACTTTAATCATTAACTATTGAATGTTTCAATTTCACAGTAAACTGTCGAAAAAAAAAAATCGCTTCTCTACATTAAGCCTAAAGCTTCGCTTGCTGGCTAAAAAAAGATTACAAATGGAAATAAAATAACTTACGTAAAGTGAGCAACGACATACACAATGTTTTTACAAAAAATAAAGATCATTATATTAACCAAGAAAAATAAATTATCAAAAGAAAAAGAAATCCTTCTTTTAGCATTCGTTCAACAGCGGTAATGCATTCCCATATTTTTTATTTACCTCTTGCTGGAAATATGCGTTTCCAGAGAGTAAGTACAGTTTTCTCCGATTTGTTCTCAGATTTTTTGCGCAAGCATGTATGCGTAGAGACCAGTTTTAAGTATGCTGACTTTCTTTCCTTATCGTTTTAATATATAGATTACGCTAACGTATGTGGCACAAAAATACACGGTTGTTTGTTAATTGTTTAATGGCAACATCCAAATGAAACGTACCTTATTGGTTACTGTTCAAAAGTCCTTTGGTAAGATTTAGGCTGGGGTGAATTGAATTTATCTATGCTTTGTTCTTTCGCTACAATTATGGAGTTCCAAAATATCAGTATTTTTTTCTGTTCTTTTTACTTACAAAAATAATAATAAAAATCATGAATTTTTAACTTTTTAATTTCAAATTAAAGTTATGTATTATGAATGAAATGCGTGAAAGGATTATATTATTATATTTTAAATAATTAATGAAATACGAAAAACAATACCACAGGCAAAATATTTAGCGATTTATTATCTGTTCCAGGCTATCATAAAAATACTGAGTTCTTGATTTATATGCATAGATGTTATATATGCACCAATTTGGCGTCTTATTTTTCTTACGCCAATTGGGCAAAAACTTCGTTTTCAAATACCAGTTACATATATATTTTTAAAATAATTTCTATTATTTTAAAAAGGAAAAAAAAATAATAAATAAATAAAGTTTAGTTAATAATTACAGAATAAAACAATTTATATCATCAAAAAAATAAAAACAAACAAACAGTTTATTAATAAATAAATAACAATAGCCGGGTTATTATGTGAGGCACATATAATTGCCATTTTGTTGAAATCGCACCAATGTGGTGTGTATACGACATCTATGTCTATTTCTCTAACAGAATCTTCTAATGTGGCAAAAAATTGAGCAATTAAAATATTAATAATATGAATAAATGCAATATGATTTAATGCTTAGTATACATTTTGGGAGACTAAACTGGTCACCAAGGTCGGTTAGTTCTTAAAATTACTTCTAGACCTTTTTAATAAATGCGTGCATGCACGTAACCAGGGAGGAGGGGGGTGCCCTGGGTGCCCGGCCACTCGCGCAGACCCAAGCTTGATTATTTAAAAAAATCGAAATTTATAAAAGAAAAAAGAAGAAAATTGAAAGCCAATTTAGTTCAATTAGTTACTCAAAACTAACAGTCTATGTTTTAAAATGTAATAAAAGAAAAAACCCACATTTTTTTTTTTTTAAGAAAATTATTTTGTTTATCTTTTTTAAAATTAGAACATTTACTAGAATCTGTATTAGTCACAGTAAGTCAAAAAGTTGGTTTTTTAATCCCAATTTGATGTCTTTTGTTTATGAATTTTTTATGCCTTTTTTCTTATGCATGTTTTTGCAATTCCTTAAGAAATTAGCGTAAATTCTCGACAAGGATAGAAACTATTTATATCTTTGCTTTTGTAATCTAAAGTCTAGATAGAAGCAAAAAAAAAAAAAAAAAAAAAAAAAAAAAAAATGAAAGGAAATACAGATGTGAAACAATAATTCCACCGTGTGATTACCCTGGGAAACGGAGGAATCTCACAAATCTGCTTCCTTTGAAAATGAGAAATAATGCTACGCAAAATTCAAATTAATATAGGGAATAGAGATGAGACGGGCTCAATTTTTATTCTCATCTTCGGGCCCGGGCTCATTTTCTTCTGAAACCGAAAAATTATACTTATTCATGCGTAGAAAAGATAGAAAAACTTTTTTCCATTTAAAATTGCGTACTTATCCCTTTTCAAATAAGTCATTTAGATCAAAATGACGGGAAACTGAAGTAGTTTTTATTTATTTTAGTATTTCATTGCTGTTTCAAATGAAAATTTGTGATAATTACATAATTTACGACGACGACCTACTGAATGGTGCCAATCAAAATAACACGGATATAAATTTGCTTTTAGTTGGCTTTTCGTTAACATTTTTTTAATAGGATCGTTTATTTATTTATTTATTATTCAGTTACATAACTCGAAGATATTATTAATAGACGTGATAAACTTCTGTTATTAATAGACGAAAGTTAGCTGGATGTTTGCAAATTATTTAATCTTCAATTGTGCACAAGTCATAGTCGTTTTTCATATAAAAATTAGCGATTGTTCTATCTAGTTGTCAGCATGAATTCTGCTCATGCTGAGGACGGTATATATTTTTGAAGTCAACTTTCCTACGTAAGTAAACATAATTACCATGTTATTCTGATAAAAAGCAATTGTTCAGTGTTTCCTCTTTTCCTATAAAAGCATCGGACCTTTAAGATAACAAAGTCATTTTTTTTACGTTGATTTTCAGATACCTATCAATCACGGAAGCTTATTATTAGAAAGGAATAGATTATAATTACAGATTTACCTTTTTTTGCAGAAAATTGAAAAACGTTGTTCGATTCGCCAGATTACAAATAGTAGTTTCTGCAAATTTCATGCATTTATTCATTCAATCAGAAACATGTACATGATATTTACTTTTTAAATTAGGGAAAAATTTTAGGTTAATTTTAAGAGTCAACTGTATTTTTATTTGATACGGATTTTGATAAGATTGCATTTAAATTTTCATTTAACAATTTCAGCTGTGTAAGAAATTTTTAATACCATAATGATAAATTTAGGATACAATAATAATTAACATAAATAAATAATTAACATAATAATAAATTTTTAATACCATAAAAAACCATACAACTTTGTTTTGTATATTTTTGGTATAGGGCTCGAGCTCTGGTAACAAAAAAATCTTTCGGCCTCGAGCTGGCCCAAGCCCCAGAAAATGAGCCCGAACTCATCTCTAATGGGGAATGGTCTGTTGGTTGGTTAAATTTCATTTTTTGCGGTCATGTTTTGACATTCTTAAAAAAAAAAAAAAAAAAAAAAAAAAACTTGTTATAGAAATAAAATGGGCCTTTTTTTTTAAACCGGAAAAATTTATTTATTCACGTGTAGAAAAGATTGAAAGAATTTTTTTCCACTTTAAATTACTAGTCCAGGCATTAAGTGCTCAAAAAGGACAAATAAATGCAACTTTTGGTGCACTTTTGATTTTTGGTTCCCTTTATGTTTTTTGGGTCGCTGAACATGAATCTGGCATTATCCAATAACACTTATCCCAGGAAACACGTTTTTTGATAAAAAAACGTGGCTTTTTTCGTTTTTTCTAAATAACTTCAAAATTATGCATTTTACATAAAAGTCATCAATGCATAAATTAAAGAGCACAAAATTTCCTACGTTTTATGCACTAAAAGTTTTTTTTCTCTGATCAATGGTTTAGCCGTGAGAGAGCCGCAAAAATGAGAGTGAAAAGCAAAAAATTCTGAAAAACGTGAATTACAGCACCATACGGTTGATGAAGCATGAAAATCAACCATTTTACGCAAATTTTCCCCACTTAATAATACATATTATTTTTGACTATGTTTTATTAATCTGATTTTCGTTGTTTCTTTCATAACAAAAAATAAATAAAAATGAACATATTTGTGATCAAAATCTTCATTTGCTATTATAAAATAATAATAGTAATAATTTCTTAATTTGACTTTTAAATAATATAGGATGAACGAGAACTCACTTGAAATAAAAGCTCTTTGACTGACACATACATTTATTATCACGAACAGAACAAAAACAAACAAATAAAAAGTAAAACATCAAATCGCTCTTCGTGGTTATTCACAACACTCTTTATCAAACATTAATTCGTCGTAAATATTTTATAGTTCTTTAAAAGAATCGACATTTTTATACGTCGAAATCTCCGTCTTAGTTTTTAATCAACATCGTTTGCCGTCGTTGAAAACATTCTATTTTCTTTCTTCTTTAATCCGTCGTCACACAGCTTCGCTATTTTTCGTTTCTTATTTAATCTCGACGCAGACTTCCGGTAAATGAGTGGCGGAGAGAAAATACAGTCCAATTCAGGTGCAACAGAGAGTGTATCCCACATGCGAGAGTTTATCCAACAATAATGTAAATAAAATAACTAAAACAGGTTTTAGCATATAAAAGCTGACAGGGATTCCAGTTCCTAAAGTTCTCGAAGTTCAAAATGTGGGTGTGAAAATAAAAAAAATCCGGAAAATAGGAATTATGGCACTGTACATAGATTTAACATGAAAACTGACCATTTTTCGCAAAGATTGACTTTAAATGATACTGAAGGTATTATGATCGACTATAATTTACAATGAAGTTGCTAACAATAAAAAAGACGACTCATTATGGATTATTATTTAATTATAAATAATTATGTAAATTAGTAAGTACATTTACTTAAAAAACAAAGTACTATTTCCGCTTTCTTTTATTTGAGGGTCCTTGCTTTTCACCGACATCTACAAAATAGAAAATAGACGAATGGAATTAGTGGGTGTTTTTATAACTATCAATATTATAAATAAGTTTTTTTAACAGTAAATATTTGTAATACCTTGCTGCATGACTATTTCCCCTTCCATTGGGTCCCCTGATTCATTTTATGGGCAATCCATTTCCAGGTCGGCATCAAAGTCTAGCTCATCCTCTTCGTCTTGACACACAACTGCGATGCTGTTGCAGTTTCCCGAAGCAAATCTGCTATCTGATATCTTCGCAAATAATTTTTGCTGCTGCTTCAACCACTCGCAGCCTATCATCTCGATCAGATTTACATATTTGCTGATACCATGCTTTAGTCAGTATCTTCCCTCCTATATTCTTGTAACGGCCAATGGATTTCTTTTTCTGATTCTCTGTGATCAGAATGTCGTCTCCATATCTCTCAATGGGGTTAAACTTTACAGTTATCATATCAGGTTCAAAACTCCCTCTAACCTGTTTCATTAGCTCTTCCATGGAGAATTGACACTCGACATCATGATTTTCAAGGTAATCGTATAAACTTTGCATTGATCTGTCGATTGCCTCGGCAAATGGACCAAGTTTCTTCTGTTCTTGGACCTTCGGCCTCCCATAAATATATTTTTAAACATTTGATGTGGTATTGGGCCTCTGCTGCGATCAAATCATTCACTGGTTCGATGCGCTGAATTATAGCCTGCCCATAATCATAATTGCGAGCTCTTGCTGTTTTCAGAATTGTACTTTTGAATTCCATGTGTCGCACACTGTATACAGTATTGCATTCGCTTGGTAGATTTTTCGCCTGTGTTGGAATGAACTCTTCCGAAATGCATAGTCCACATATAAAACAATTAGTTCGAAAATTAAACTGAGGAGTTGCTGATCTTAAAATTTGAGAAGTGCTAGCATTTTGTTCCTCAATCTTCTTCACATAAGCAGTAATCATCCGTTTATTTACGTATGCTTTTATACACTTAATATGCACATCTACTGAGGTTTTCCCTTTTAGGAAAACTGCCTTTCCATCAGCCCTTCTTTCTGTAATTGCCTTGATTAACGTTGCAATATCTTTTCGTCTAACTTTCACTGACGACCCCTCTTCTAAAGGAGAGTCACAATTAAAAAACAGCGACATCGCGCAAAATCAATTTAGATGTTCACTATATTCACGAAGACACAAACAGTGAATTACTAAATTATAAGTAAGCAGTTGCATATGGAAACTGAGAGGAATGGGTCATCCTGATAAGCTAGTGATCTGTGCGACGTATATTTCTAACAGAAGCGAGACTGGTGAAGAAGGGGGGAGGGGAGGGATTAGTATTCTACCGAACGTGGACATGGGATGCGGGGGGTGGGCGCTTGACCAACGTTATTTCACACATGCACCCCTACAATCAAGGGGGAAAGTGCAGATGGGATTAGTCAAAGCCTGTTTTAGTTATTTTATTTACATTATTTAAAAGTCAAATTAAGAAATTATTACAATTTTCTTTTGTAATAGCAAATGAAGATTTTGATCACAGATATGCTCAATTTTATTTATTTTTTAGTTATGAAAGAAAAAATGAACATCAGATTAAGAAAATATAGTCAATAATAATATATTTAGTATTATTAAGTGGGGAAAATTTGGGTAAAATGATTGTTTTTTATGTTTCATCGACGTACGGTGCTGTAATTCACGTTTTTCAGAATCAATCAAGGGGGAAAGTGCAGATGGGATTAGTCAAAGCCTGTTTTAGTTATTTTATTTACATTATTTAAAAGTCAAATTAAGAAATTATTACAATTTTCTTTTGTAATAGCAAATGAAGATTTTGATCACAGATATGCTCAATTTTATTTATTTTTTAGTTATGAAAGAAAAAATGAACATCAGATTAAGAAAATATAGTCAATAATAATATATTTAGTATTATTAAGTGGGGAAAATTTGGGTAAAATGATTGTTTTTTATGTTTCATCGACGTACGGTGCTGTAATTCACGTTTTTCAGAATTTTTTGCTTTTCACTCTCATTTTTGCGGCTCTCTCACGGCTAAACCATTGATCAGAGAAAAAACTTTTAGTACATAAAATGTAGGAAATTTTTTACTCTTTAATTTATGCATTAATGACTTTTATGTAAAATGCATAATTTTGAAGTTATTTAGAAAAAAAAACCCACGTTTTTTGCCAAAAAAACGTGTTTCCGTGGAGAAATTTTGTTGGATAATGCCAGATTCGTGTTCAGCGACCCAAAAAACATAAAGGAAATAAAAAATCAAAACTACACCAAAACTTGCATTTATTTTTTACCAAATGCCTGGACTAGAGATGGGCAATATCGTTCCTTTTAAGGAATCGTTCACCGAAAGCAACAAGTTCTTTAGAAAAGTTCCTATGAAAATCGTTCCGAAAAAAAGGAACGAATACAAAAAAAATAAAAATAAAAATAAATAAATAAATAAAAAATGGAATGAATCCAAAAAAGGAACGAGTCTGAGAAAAATGGAACGAATCCGATCAAAAAGGAACGAGTCCAAGAAAAAAAAGAACAAATCTGAGAAAAAAAAACGGAATGAATCCGATAAAAAAGGATAGATTTAAAAAAAAGGATTTCAAGGGGGAAAAACCCGTCCGAGAACCATTTTAAGAAAAAGGGAATGAAACCGGAGGCAGGGGTGAAAGGTCATGGAGCGACATGCAATCCTTAATATTTATCACTAATTTATTTTCTTACGTATCCATCTTTTTCCATACCATTTCTTACCGTTCACCTTAATTTTTTAATGTTTTGGACAAATGATTTTGCTTTTGAGATTTCATTTTATTGATCTATGTGTGCTATATATTATCATGGCTATTTCTAATTACCATAATAGAAGTATTTCCTGACTTTATGATTTATGACATTAAGCATAATTCCTCTTGAAAATTCAGTTGACCTTACATTTATCGCTATAGTTTATCCATGAAATTTTACTGTAGCTTTGGTTTTGGCCAAAGCTACAGGCAAAGCTTTTGGCTTGTTGCGGCGGTCTATTAGATTTTCAACTTAATCATTGCTTTCCTCTCCAAAACCTCGCCAAATGACCCTCTATTTTGTTATTATTTTATGTAGGAAATTTCATTACTGATCTAATATTTGACATCTAGGCCTACGATTTTTTTCCTTTTCAAAATCCACCCTTACATAATCTTCAGCTTATATATTGGTTCTCGCAACCGGCTGTTTTCCATTTCGGTAACCGATTCCTCAGAAATCGGTAATTATGGAATCTGCGCATTTCGAAACAATACCTGTCGGCTTGGGCAATAGGCGGAGGTGGATTTCGTAGAGTGCTCATTTCAACAACGAAAAATAAAAAAATTATTAGAGATAAACCTAGTCAACTTTATTTGGCTGCTTTTGAAAATTTTTTAATTTCATTTTCTGTAAGAATTGGTTTTATCAAAATCATTTTAAGCGAAATTCAGCTCAAATGCCCATTTTGACAACATATTTTGAAACATATTCAGACTTTATTAAAAAAAAAAATCGACCAAAACCCACATTATAGAGTTCCTAAATAACAAAAAACTGTCAG
Organism: Maratus speculifer; assembly: GCA_964019185.1. Lineage (NCBI taxonomy): Eukaryota > Metazoa > Arthropoda > Arachnida > Araneae > Salticidae > Maratus > Maratus speculifer. Next base: position 6,118,488 of record OZ025298.1, on the reverse strand, counting down.
TTGAATGTGTTTGACACCAAAATTGAATTTAAAAATGAGTCATAAAATAATCAATTTGTTATATGAATACACCCTCAATTCTTTAATTATGATCTCTTAGGGAAATTTTGTGGGACTGCCCACTTTGACAATTTTTTTTTAAAATATATTTAGCCTTTATCAAAAAACCGACCAATACGGCACATTATACAGTTCCTAAATAACAGAACCTATCAATTGGATGCGTTTGAGAGCAAAACTTAATTTAAAAATGAGTCAGAAAAACGCAATTTTGTTTTTTGAATACTTTCAATCACGATCGCTTCAGGATATTCTAATCAAAGTACGCATTTTGGCTACCTTTTTTGAAATATATTCTGCCTCTATCCAAAAACTGACGAATCCGTCAAATTATATAGTTCCTACTTAAAAGGATCTATAAATTTGATGCGTTAGAGAGTAAAAATGGATTTAAAAATGTGTTAGAAAAAACGTTATTTGAATACTTACTTAATTTTTAATCACGATCACTTCGGGAAATTCTGTTCAAAATATTCATTTCGGCAGCCTTTTTTGAAATAAATTCTGCCTTTATCAAGAAACTGGCCAATACATCACGTTATATAGTTTTAAAATAACAGGACCTGCCATTTAAATGCGTTTAAAATCAAAACAATACAAAAATGAATTTAAAAATCACTAAGAATATAAGCAGTTAGGATTTGAGGTTTTTTTTCCTTCAAATCCTATTTTTGTTTAATTTATTTTTGCTATAAGAATTGGTCCCATGAAAAACTTGTTAGCATAAAAGTTGTAGATATTATTGAGAAAATGTAAAATAAATTTAATTAGATTTGATAGCTTAAGAATTCACTAAGTTCTGACTGATTTTTTTCTTTTTTCGCCCCCCTTTTTCTTTTCGATTTTAATTTTATTTTCATCGGTAAAGTTGGTCCTATCAAAAACTTGTAAGTACAAAAGTTTTAGATAATTTTGAGAACATTTGTAAAAAAATTAGTTGGATTTGATATTTTGAGAATTGACGAAGTTATAAATTTTTTTCTCCTAAAAACGCTGTTTTTTCGCCCCTTGAGCCCATTCTTAACTTTATCAAAATTCTGTCATGCATAAACTTTTGGCAAGTTTTTTAGAAGTAATATAAACTTTAAACTGATTCGATATCTATTTTAACTAATAAGCTATGGCTTTTTTCGGTTTTCACAAAACCCCTCCCTATTTTCACCCCCTTGGTCTGATTTTGCCCATTAAGGAACTTGACCGATATAGGTAGTATTTCATACGAAATCTACCTAAAAATTCCTAGGACTCTCTCGATTTAGGAATAAGATTAAGTGTGAATAGAATCAGTAATGTGAATGGAATAAGTTCAAGTGTGATTTTTTAGGGTCGCTGAATCCGAATTTGTAATTTCACATCAAAATATCTCTCCCCTCGCTTTCCCGTGAGGGGCATCTCAATCTCCCCCCCCCTCCCAAATTTGAGTAAAATTCACTTCGAAAGAAATATTTAAAAAATTAATGTTTTATTATTTTAGTGAAAAAGCATCTAGAAATTTAGAAAGCATACAAAATTTGCAAGAAATACGATGCATAACATTATAAACGGGAAGGGGAGAGCCTGCCTCTCAACAAACTTCGCGGCGCTAGGCGCACTAAGTTTTGCAATTCCACTAAACCACTCGCACTGTTTGTGTTTACCCTTCTGAACTTTCAACAATTCTTACTTTATGTTTTAGGGTCACTGAATCCGAATTTGTAACTTCTCACCAAAATACCTCTCTCCCCACTACAAAAATTTTAGTAAATTAATCGCCAATATTGTTTTTTTTTAAATTATTATTATATAAAATTCAGAAAGAAGAAAAAATTTGCAAAAAATGCTATAGATGACATTTTGATTTAGGATGAAAGGGGTGGGTGGAGCTTGCTTCTCCACATGCGCCCCGGCGCTGCGAGCATAAAGTTATGCAATTCCGTTTTTACTAAAATTTGTGTATGTGGGGGGGGGGGGCATTATCAGGAGAAATTTTGGTGGAAAGTTAAAACTTCGGATTCAGCGACCCAGAAAACATAAAGTAAGCCTTTTTCCAGAACTATCATGAATTTTGCTAGGTAGAGCCGTTATACGGTCTTTATTGCTTGGTCTATTGTTCAAACAGATTTTCTTTTTTGTAAAAAAAACCCACTGTAAGTTGATTAAAACAGTCTTCGAGAGTTTCGAGATTTTTTTTAATCATCTTCTTCAGGAGAGAAAAACAAAGTGCCAAACAGTGGAAATAAATTGATACTCAAGCGCTCGTTACTGGTCTTATTTTTCTTCTGCCAATGAGGATTCGCAAATTCAAATTATGCTTGAGGGGGGGGGGGGAACATGAAACTGAAACATACTTGAAAGTGCGTGATTCTATAACTATTAAAATAATCAAAAATCAGTTATTATTATCCGATTAAAATGCAATTTTTCTGACATAATCATGTACTTCTTAAATTATTCAAAACTGTTTCGAATCAGATTTTTTTAAAACCTTGTTTTACTTTGTTTTTTTAAGAATTCATTTGGAAAAAAATCATTTCGTATGATGCATTTACCATGTTATTAGTGTATCTAGTACCTAGTACAAAGGATTACTGAATGTAATTCTATATGGTGTTCCATTACCTGCGGATCCGGGAATGCAATCCAAGTTTCTCGGTTCGAATCTCAGCTGGGGCATTTTCTCACTAAGGTGAAAAAAAAATCCAATTCGTATAAAATATTCTTTTAATTATTTCTTTTAGATTAATTTAGCACAAAAAAGTCAAATAGTAAAGTAATTAAGTCACAGATGACAGTAAATAATTTGTAACGGGCAATATTTTAATTGAAGCAAAATAATATACTTCTATTCTTCTAAACATAAAATTTAAGAGGATATAATGCGCAGTTATAAGGTGGTCTGGTGAAATGACGCCAGGCGGGCTAATAAAGCCAAGTGCTAATATTATGATAATTACGAAAAAACTGGTAAATGACACCCATGTGCTCTGCGCAGAATGGTTTTGAGTCATATAAATCGCTAAAAAACAGGTTCAAGTTAATTTGTTTCATTTTTAAGTCTTATTGTTTTTACAAGCAACTAAAATTAACGCTTGATCTAAAATTTGCGAGATACGTTTTGTGATGTGAAGACTATTTTTTTTTATCCGGAAATACTTTGTTAATTACATAAATTTGTAGTACATTTCAAGGACTTTCAAAATGTTGCTGAAGATTTTGGATATCTTCTCGAGATAATTTGTAATTTAAAATGTACAGCGCAATAACTATAATGGGGTAATAACGCCAAACCTTGGCATTAATACCCCGATTGATTCCCTACAGTGGCCGAGCTACATCCTAAATATTGATTGAAGTAAACACAGTTAAAACTGTGCAATGTTTCTAATAATTCTATTTAAGCGGTCCTTTTCAAGCAAAAAGAAGTTCATTGTCTGATATTCTTTTGCCTCATCCTCCCCCCCCCCCCCCACACACACCACACCTTTATTTTTCTTACACTTTCACAAAAAAATGAACATTTTCAATAGCTTAGAATGCAATTTGTCAATTTCTATGTTTGTAGAGTTTGTATTTTTAGAAATGGGCAGTCTACATGCAATTATTCCATCTTATTTCATAGTTTTGTTTGCATGGCGTTATTACCCATATAGGTGGTAATAATCCCAAATAGCATTGGTCAAGAAATCACGCCATTACATTTTATGAATACATATCTGTTAAATTATTTTTTTTATATAGCTAGTCAATGAGTTGCTGTATCAAATCATATATTTGTTTGAAAAATAAAATCTAAAACTGAGCCGTGAAAATTGGTAGAACCTTGACTTGGCGTTATTACCTCAGGGTACTTTAGTTTATTAAACACTCTCCTCCTTCCACAACATAATTTTTTTCCCATACACATTCGAAAAGTATTTGAGCAATACACTGTACTTCAATAAAATGAATGAATATTATTTTAAAGTAAAATAGTGTATTTTTATTTGTTAAAAATAGCCAATCTACAAGAACAACAGCCGATTTTTTCTGAATCAGTCCATTTCGAACCGACTTCGAGGAGTCGGTCCTTTTCGGGTTCGGTGCATTTCGGACCGATTCCGAGGATTCGGTTCTTTTCGGAATTGTTCCAAAAAAGACCGATTCCTCGGAGTCTGTACCAATGGCGGATATAAGGGGGAGGGGGAGGGGCGATGGGGCCGCGCCATCTTTAAGTCGCGGGACTGGGTCAGATCTTTACACTTTTAGAACCGGGGTGGGTCGTATCTTACTTTTTTCTGTACAGCAGGATCGAGTCTCGTCTTTTTTTTTTTTTTTTTTTTTTTTTTTGCAGGGCGGGTCTGGCGTGGATTCCGAGAGGTAAACGCTCGATCTGGGATCGACCCAGACCATAACTGATGGCGATGGCGGATTTAAGAAGGGAGGCAAGAGGAAGTAGGGCAAAGAGACGGTTGTCCCATCTGGTCTAGTAAAGGATTTACAAAATGACATTATGCATCTTCGCGGGAAATAACCTGAGGCAACGCTCGAGACCGGCACGGCCGGGGTTGTGCCAATTTAAAGGCCTCAAGACTCTGGTTGGGTTAATTCTTCACTCTTTTATAACTGGGCAGTGTCCTAATCTTATTTTATTTTATGCAGATTCGGGTCATGCCAGACTTCTTTTTCTTTTAATTCGGGCTTGGATAGAACTTCATCCTTCCTACAGGTCTGCACTGGCTAAAATTTCCAGGTCGGGGCTCGGTTGGGAAGGAAAGCTAAATGTTCGGTCCGTCTCTAATCTAGATAGTATAAAAAGCATTACTGCTCCGACCACGACCTGGCACTCCTCTAAATTCTTTCCCATAAGCTTAACCTTTTAAACGCCGCACTATAATCGAAAGGTACCACAAACTATTTATTGGTAAAAATTCTATTAAAACTCAAACATAAGCACTATGAGTAATTTTTTTTCTCAAAAAAAATTTTTTGCGTATGATTTCTAACATGTTCCAAAAATGGAACATTGGCGGGAAACAGTTTTTTCATATGTTTTCATAAAATGCGATTAACGACATTTAAATTAAAATCTTTATTTCTGTGCAAACTTTTTTCACGATTATAAATAATATATAAGCATTTATCAATAATACCACCGGTCAAGAAAGTAAATAGCCGGGCATCGCCCGCCTAGATTTCGTTTGACTCAGGATTCCAACAAGTATTCCAGCAAAAATAGGAAAATAAAGCTTATACAAAAAAGCTTTACCACTTATTTAAAAAAAATATTACATATATGATGGACAGTAATTACTGTATGAAAGCAGCTTTACAATTATCTATCAAAGTGAAAAAAAGAAATATGTACAAAACGATACAAGAAATTAATAACAATAATAAAAATGTATGTACTACAATTCACAGCAAAATAATCAAATAAATCAAAATCTTAAAAATATAAACGAGAAAAAATATACCAAAAACTTCTTAAAAATATTTATATATGTATATTGTCTTTAATGTTTGTGTCCTACATTTAATCTCTTGTCGATGGTAGTTAGGAAAGCATTTTGCATGTAGTCTTTTTTCACACTCAAAACATTTTTTGTAGTGTTCTTTTGGCATACAGCACATTGTTCTTGTGTTGATGGCATAATAGAAATTGACAAATGCCAATGCATTCCTCTTCAGAATCATCTGATAATTCATAAAAAAAAATCCTGTGCCTCTTCTATTGTTCGAATCGGATTTGAAAGAGACAACTCGTCTGTCTGACGTATCCTAAGTAACTGAAGAAAATCATAGAGTAAAATGAAATAATAAAAATTCCTTATCACGAAATTTTCTAAAGCCACCTCTTACAATCTAGCTTGTTTGAGTCATAAACAATGTCTAATTACCAACAAACAGGCATGTTTACCCCGTTAGTTGTGAGAAATCCACTTCAGATCCACTTCGGGAGAATGAGCGTGTGAGAGAGACAGAGGGGGAGGTAAGGGACAGGGTGTGGAGTGGGGGTAAAAGAAAGTGTATCAAAGTCATAAACATCTTTTGTCGATACTTATTAAACCACCTCATATTCTGAATCTTTTTATCAATAGTTACATGTACTGCAACCAAAGAACTTTATGATGTTAAAAATATATACCTTTACACGCCAATGTTCCATTTTTGGAACATGCTAATTTCTTATCTAAAAGAAACAATATAAATCCATCTTTTTTTAAAAAAAACTTGTGTTCTACTAATAAAATGATTATTTTCACTTGATCAAACTTAGTTATAAAAATATTTGTTAAATTTTGAATTTATATGAATTTGTGAATTTTGCCCAACGAAAAGTCTAAAAAAAGGCCTAAATTACGATTTTTTCCCTTAGACATGATTAATTGTATCAATGAAATATCGACGCTAAAAAATTAATCCATACTTTCTATACAAATACTAATTTTTGCAAAGCAATACGCATTAAAATTTATTTTTTGTAGAATTTTGAATTTGATGTTCCATTTTTGGATAATTGGCGTGTAAAAGGTTAAGGCTGCACGGACCGGAATTTCCAGGTCCGGGCCTAGCCCGGCCTGCTTATATTTTCACATTTCTAAGCCCGAATCGTTCAGAAATCAGTGAAAACATTTCCAGCCCGGACCGCTGTGGCGACGGCATTTCTACTATTTCGAAAGAAAAAAATCAGATTTTTATCATACAATTGAGATTTTTTAAAAAGGATACTGCATACATATTTATGGGAGGATTTTACAATATATTTTACCGAAAATACACAATAGCATCATTAATGATTATTTAGATTCTTAGATTTTCAGCATTGAAATGAAGATTCATTGAAACATTAATATGGTTTAGAATATATTAAAAGAAAATTAAAAACATCATAACTTTTGAAGCTGTATAATAAAAAGTAAGTTTATGAAAATATTTCTAGCTTATTTTATTAAAGACTTTCTCAAATCCAAAGGAGTTACTTTCTGTTACATTTCTGCATTCATTTCTTTTCAGAAACGCATAAGATTAGCAGGTATTTTTATTCAAAAACTATATAATAAAATAACTTTATTCATTTTTTGATACAAGCAATTTAAGGAATTACTGTCAAAGTCAACGTTTTGGATCAAATTCCTAGAAGTGACAGTATGAGAAGGAAGAAAATTCTGCAATACGTGACAAAAATCTTTTATATTTCAATAAATATATACAAGTATCTTATTTGCTAAAAATGGAAAACGCTATTCGGTTCCGAATCCCTGCAAGAGTCAGGCTTGTCAGTTTTGTATCTTTACAATTAAATATTAATCAGAAAATGTGTCAAACTTTCGCGTTGTTGAGAAGAGAATTTAAGAATCCCCAAGAAGTTTATTTACAAAGATTAAGTTAACATAAGTTCTTCATCTCTATTAATACTTTTACAAATGTATTGCATGCACTACACACCTTGAGAACAGTTAAGTCTAATTCCGACCGCGGTCGAAGATATGTAGAAAAACAGTGCAAGCTCTATTTCGGCCCTGTAGGAGTCTGTTAAACAAATATTAAGACCGGGTTAGACACAATGTAACTAACTGTCTTACGCCCATCTCTACACTGTACAAGTTGCATTTCTGTATTGATGTTGTGAAACTAGTATCGGCTTGTAAAGCATATTTATACTTATTCTTGTTAAAATCATATTCATTGAAAATAGCTCATATTTTTTCGTTTTTGTTTAAATCTTTATAACGGGTCGTTGGGCCGCAAATTTTTTTAATCGGCCCGGATCATATGATCCGTTCAAATTTTTTGCCAGCCTGGCCCGAGTCGTTTATTTTGTTAGTTGGCATGGGTCGTTGAAGAAATTATTCTATTTCTGTCGGCCCGGTCCTGTCCAGACCTCTACCATGAGCCCAAGTTGGGCTGGCAACTTACTATTTGTTATTCATAAAAATTATATGTATGCTGTATATTTGTTTATAGAAATCTTAAAATTTATTTGATTTGATAAGTCAAAGATGCATTTTTAAAATATTTTTTCTTTGTGAGCTTTAAAATGATTATTTTTATCATTATTTTGTTTATTGACTAATTTTCTGATTGGATTTTCATTTGAATATAACGGTCTAAGTCATATTTTTACAGAGTGTTTATGTACATAATTGCCTAAATAGTCATTAATATTATTTTTCCGTTATCACAAATTTCGACTATAATCTGAAAATAAATTAGTATATGCAATAACAAGATAGTTTTATGAATAATTTGTAATTGCAAAATGCAGGCCGGGTTTGAATCGAATTTTTAGCTTTTATACCACTGGGACGAGCCAATAATTTGTTCGTGCTGGTTGAACCTGAAAAATTCAGCCTGCGTAAATCTCTAACCAACACATGAAATCCAGCTTTATTTATTTTTTTTTTTTATTTTTTTTTTTTAATTCAGTAATTTGCAAATATTGACGCATGTTAAAACACTTCCAGGAAAGTTATAGATCGAGAAATAGCTCCACAAACTATCAAAGCTCGTCGATTACGCAGATGAAATTCTAAAATTAGTTAAAACTCGATTCGCATATTAAAATACAACTGGTCTACCAATCATATCTTTGTGGAAAACACGTGAAAACCAGATTTAAGTAATTGACTGGTAGGTTTATCGTTGTGTTTTCCTGCACTGGAGGACAAGGAACCGTGGTGAATCTGTTCGAAAATTTCCGAAAATTAAAAAATCAATTTGAAAGGTCGAACATAAATTTAAAAAAAAACGAATTCCGTCAAAGAATCGTGAAGAGTATGCGAACTTCATTAAAGAATCGCGATAAAAACGTAAATTTCCTCAGAGGGTTACGAAAGAAATACGAATTTCGTCAACGAGTCGCAAAAAGCCTCATTTTTTTTAAAGAATCGTGGAGAAAAGCTAATTGAGTTAAAAGATTGCTGAAAGAACCCAAATTCCGTCAACCGATCGCGAAAAAGAACGCAAATTATATCAAAGTCCATAACTCGATCAAGATTGGGTCAACTCGAAATCCTCTCTCAAGAGTGAAAACCCGATTCGAAACTGACCCAAATGCGAAATAATCTACAAAAATCTGCCCCAAACGCTCAAAACGCTGCTATAATTAACAGTCAACCAGACCAATAGCAAATTGTAGTAGTCAGCCGGATCCAAACCAAGCTCGAAGCAAAAAAGCAGATATTAATCCGATCCGCAGCAAACAACAGAATTCAGACCCAAACGCGATCGACAACAGCACAACAAAGTTGCTCCGACCAGCAGCAAAAAATAGAATAAAACCGAACCGAAACCCGACCCACAATAAAAAATAGAATCGAACCGGACCCAGCCCCTACCCACAGCAAAAAAGGTAGAAATAACACGACCCGCATTGACGAAAATGAGCTCCAACTCGTGCATCAGATTGGCGCTTTTAACTTTCTAAAATCTCCCTCCCCTTGAGGACTCTCCAGATCCGTCCTTGGTCTGTACATTCCGGAACGATTCTGTGAAATCGATCCTTTTCTGAGTGCTTTCATTTTGGAACAAGTCCGAGGATTCGGTCCTTTTCGGAGTCGTTTAATTTCGGAACGAGTCCGAGGAATAGGTCCTTTTCGAAGTCGTTTCATTTTGAAACGAGTCCGAGGATTCGGTTTTTTTGGAAGTCGTTTCATTTCGGAACGAGTCCGAGGATTCGGTCCTTTTCGGAGTCGTTTCATTTCGGAACGAGTCCGAGGATTCGGTGCTATGCAGAATCGTTTCATTTCGGAACGAGTCCGAAGATTCGGTCCTATGCAGAATTGTTCCCAAAAGGACCGATTCTGCGGAGTCGTTCCGAAAAGGACCGAATCCTTTTTACAGACAGGAATCGTTCCTTCAGTTCCATTGCCGAACTCGTTCCTTTGGATTCGTTCCTGAACAAATGACATATCTCTAGCCTGGACTATACGTACTTATTCCTTTTATAAGTTATTTTATTGCTACATTTATCGAAATAACGGGGAACTAAAGTCGTGTTTATTTATTTTATTTCATTTCTGTTTGAAATGAAAATTTGTGATAATTACAGATTTATGTTTGCGGATACCTCTGTTTTATATCTACCATGTTTTATCTATGTTTTTCTTATCCATTAGATTTAGTTTTGAGCAACTTCTCATCCTTCTTCGCGCAATGAAAAATTGCGTTTGGGTCCTTTTTAAAAGAAGTATTATACAATTATACCTTCAGCGAATACAAACCTGTCTAAAATGGAAATTTGATAGGTTTGATGGGGTTCCGTTTTATTAGGTTTTATTACATAATGTATTGTTTATACCCAACATATTCAGGTTTTTGGGCACCCCCCCCCCCGTTCAAAAGGCTGGTTACGCCTATGGCGTGCATATTATAATCATCGACATATAGACTGGCACATCTTTAAAAATGTTTTATAGTAGTTTTAAAGTGGTTTTTGTGCTCCCACATGAAATTTGTCCCTGAACTGAGGCGGTAAAATATATCCAATCTTTAAATTAAAAAAAATGATATGAATAATAAATTATGAAATTAATATTCGAAAAAAATACGACTTGCGACCTACAAATTTTTTGATGGATTTAAATTAAGTCCTGCTTTATGGAAATCCAAAATTTCAAATTTTTCTTCCAAGATTTTTTCAAGCTATGCTTAAAAAATTGCAAAATGATATTTTAAGGGAGTGTCTACAATACAGTCACCGCCAAAAAAATCTTGACACTTTCGATTTTTGATGTTTTGTTAAATATCTAGAAATATACACAAGGAATTATTCTGAAACTCCTGGTGTGTAAACAAAATAGTACACGTCATATATTTTGACAAAGATTTTTCCCCGAAATCTAACAGGGGACCGTCAATAAATTGAAAAAGAACGAAGATCTTTTGGATCACCCTGTCAAAACTAATGAAGCAAAACAGTTTAAACTGCAGATAATGATTAAGTGGCTTATTGTGATAGGTTGTGTCGATTTTTATGAATATAGTTTGAAAACTCGTAGAGAAATTAAAGTTTTTATAAAAACGGTCCAAAAATTTTCCAAGTTTTTTGCTTATAATTTTCAGAGCTCTTCATAAAACACAATAATCTTTTCAGAAAATATGACAAACAACATTGTACATAAAACCTTGTAATCAGAATTAAAAAATAATAAAAAATGTATGAAAAATGAATGGGTTTACTAAATAATTTTTTACTGCGCATGCGTCAACGCTATTAAAATTTCATTTGCATATTATGTTAGTTAAATGTATAGAGCAACTTTTGTGAAAGTCTCAAAAACATAGCTTGAAATCTCTGAAAATTACCGTTAATAGAATATTGTCAAAATCCATTATTCCCAAAATGAAGCAAAAAGATGAGGGGCTGTATCCATATTCCATTGATTAGTACCTACACAGTATTGCACATGGATACAACTCCTTATCTTTTTGTTTTATTTTGGAAATAACGGATTTTGATCATATTCTATTGACGATAATTTTTAGAGTTTTTAAGCTATGTTTTTGAGACTTTCACAAAAGTTGCTCTATACATTTAACTAACATAATATGCAAATGAAATTTTAATAGCGTTGACGCATGCGCAGTAAAAAATTATTTAGTAAACCCGTTCATTTTTCATACATTTTTTATTATTTTTTAATTCTGATTACAGGGTGTTATGTGCAATGTTGTTTGTCATATTTTCTGAAAAGATTATTGTGTTTTATGAAGAGCTCTGAAAATTATAAGCAAAAAACTTGGAAAAATTTTGGACCGTTTTTATAAAAACTTTAATTTTTCTACGAGTTTTCAAGCTATATTCATAAAAATCGATACAACTTATCACAATAAGCCACTTAATCATTATCTGCAGTTTAAACTGTTTTGCTTCATTAGTTTTGACAGGGTGATCCAAAAGATCTTCGTTCTTTTTCAATTTATTGACGGTCCCCTGTTAGATTTCGGGGAAAAATCTTTGTCAAAATATATGACATGTACTATTTTGTTTACACACCAGTAGTTTCAGAATGATTCCTTGTGTATATTTCTAGATATTTAACAAAACATCAAAAATCGAAAGTGTCAAGATTTTTTTGGCGGTGACTGTAGAAGTAACTAGATGTTTTGAAAATTACGATATCCTGGAATGTAGCAGTTATCAATGACTGCTAGAGTGGCACCTAAGATGCCTTGATAAAGAAGAGGGCTTCTTCGATCAGCAATCAAGTACGGAACATCAATTTGGATACAGCCCCTTAAGTATGCTCGGTTTAAGAAATTAATTTATTGGAAACTTGTCGCAGGAATTGTATGAAAATTTGTTTTTAGGCTAATTGAAGGACGTAGAGTTCATTTATGTTGCCAGAATTGGGTATTGCTGATGAAAAAAAAAAAAAAAAAAACAACAAAAAAAACAAAATTAGGGATTTGTTTTAATATGTAGATGGCTCTCTAAGCAAATTTTATATACATCATTTAAAAATAGATATTATTTCCAATCTTTTTTCTAACAGTTAACTTTCTTATATGACAATTCTTTGCAGAATTAGTAGGGGATGTTTACTTGTACTTTCATGTATTTATTTATCATCAATTTGATACAATTCTTAGGAACCTAAAACTGGAAGATTTGAACCCTCACTGGCAGAATTTAAAATGTGACAATGCTGAGGAGTATGAGAAGATGAGTAATATACGACTTCCTTTTGATTATTCAAGTACAGCATCCCTCTTCGCAACCTGTGCAATTGTGTCTATGAGTTTTGCTTTTGCAATTTTGCTCGTGAGCATGCTTGGTGATCCGAAAGCTCGTAATGTTAGAAAAGTTCTTCTAATTGTAAGTTAGTTTATTTTATAATATTATGTACATAAAAATTTCTATTTTTTTTTTTTTTTACTATACAGTGAAATAAATTTATTTTTATTTGCTGTAGAATTTTTTTCATCTAATTAATTTAATGGCATTATATTCATGGCTTATTAAATTACTTTTATAATGAGTATAAGACAATCAACAATTCTTTGCATCAAATTCGAGTTTAGTTATTTTTAAAAATACACAAATAACTAATTAAAACTTTTATTTGTTTTATCAAGAGCGCCCCTCCCCTAGATTGATAACTGATAAAATTAACTAGCTGTGCTGTTTTTTGTTTTTAGCCCTTCTTTTTATTCACTAAGGTCTATATTTGCCTCTTATGTTACCATGCACAGATACACTATCAAGGAAAAACAAAATATTAACAATTATTTCGAAAATTTGTACTGTTAGGGCTGAGATTAACGGCCTACCTATTTTTTCGGATAATTAAAATGTACGTTTAATATATTTAAATTAGACTTATGATTTCAAAACTATATAACAAAATTGTATTTTAACACATCACAACGATTATTTGGAAAATGATATTTTCAAAGACTTATCTATAAATACTGTATTTAAAATAATAATAATAATAAACATCACTTTTATAATGATTGTAACGAGTCATATATCACGTACATGCACCAAACATTAGTATTCCTAGAACAATGATAATAAAAAAACAGTAGTTTATAAATATACAACTTTAACTGTTTAAAATGTGCATTTTCATTGAATGGAGTTGCTCAGACTGTCTTCTGAACGCATATTATTACATACGACACGGACTAAACAGTAATATTCCTGGACCCATCCTAAACAAGTTTCAAATGAGATTTCAGTTTTGCAATTTTCGAAACTGCATATTTTTAAACATCTAAACATTGCATATTTTAAATTTTCACCCCGTTGCGAAAAAAAAAGTAGAAAAAACCGTAGAAAAAAAAACACACTTTTAAAATAAATTTATTTGAAATCTTTATCACAAATTGTTTTCAAATTGTTATTATTTTTTTTTAAAGTTTTTATTACTTTTTTATCATTGTGGCAACAGAAATGTTCCATTTGGAGGCATTAAACATTAACCAATCAGAAAACGAATAAAATATAAAACAGAAATATTTTATTTTTGGGCATTAAACATGGAGCAATCAGAAAAGAATAAAATAAATAAGTTACAGAATTTAACCAATGAAAAGATTTAGATATATTTCAGATTTCCCAATTCTCTACCGAGGACAACAACGATTTTCCAAATAGTTAATAAGAGCATTATTAGGGGTAAAAATATTGTTGATTGATTGTTAATGTAGTTTAAATGACATGCATGTAAGGAGAAAAGATATTAATGCTTTTAACTTTATAAGGTACCCTGGGGTAATAACGCCACGTTAAGGTTTTGCCAATTTTCACGGCTCAGTTTTAGTTTGTATTTTTCAAACAAATATATGATTTGATACAGCAACTCATTGACTATCTATATAAAAAAAATAATTTAACAGATATGCATTCATAAAATGTAATGGCGTGATTTCTTGACCAATGCTATTTGGGATTATTACCCACCTATATGGGTAATAACGCCATGCAAACAAAACTATGAAATAAGATGAAATAATTGCATGTAGATTGCCCAATTCTAAAAGTACAAACTCTACAAACTTAGAAATTGACAAATTGCATTCTAAACTATTGAAAATGTTCAATTTTTTGTGAAAGTGTAAGAAAAATAAAGGTGTGGTGTGTGTGTGGGGGGGGGGGGGGGGAGGATGAGGCAAAAGAATATCAGACCGTGAGCTTCTTTTTCCTTAAAAAGGACCGCTTAAATAGAATTATTAGAAACATTGCACAGTTTTAACTGTGTTTATTTCAATCAGTATTTAGGATGTAGCTCGTCCACTGTAGGGAATCAACCGGGGTATTAATGCCAAGGTTTGGCGTTATTATCCCGTTAGAGTTATTGCACTGTACATTTTAAATTACAAATTATCTCGAGAAGATATCCAAAATCTTCAACAACATTTTAAAGTCCTTGAAATGTACTACAAATTTATGTAATTAACAAAGTATTTCCGGATAAAAAAAATAGCCTTCACATCACAAAACGTATCTCGCAAATTTTAGATCAAGCGTTAATTTTAGTTACTTGTAAAAACAATAAGACCTAAAAATGAAACAAATTAACTTGAAGCTGTTTTTTGCGATTTATATGACTCAAAACCCTTCTGCGCTGAGCACATGGGTGTCATTTACCAGATTATTTCATAATTATGCATAATATTAGCACTTGGCGTTATTACCCCGCCTAGCGTTATTATACCAGACCACCTTAGTTTACTATATGTATTTTTGTTTTTATTATATTGTTTGAATCTTTCGCGTTCGTAAATCATTCGCAATATTGAGCAGCATCACCTGCGTTGTCAAAGCCTTTCTTATATCAATATTTAGTACATTCAAATAAAATATATTATAAATGAGTCATTTCAGTGTATGTTTAGTGGTACAGCGCCGTTTATCTGTGATTTGTTGAAATAATTTTTTTGTACTGTAAATTGCCACCCATTCTCGTAAGTCTAATATTTTGAAAATCTTATGCAGTGAAATAAATGCGCTTGAATGTTATTCTTTTTATTCTTGAAAACTTATTTGTTTTCCAATAATTTTATTTATTGAAAGTCATTTAATATGTTTATTTTCGTTCGCATATTTCTAAATAAAGTATTGAGCAGTTGTCGTTCGAAGATACTTCTATTTTTAAACAATAATTGGGAAACTTTTCAGTTTAAAAATGAGCCGTTTTTCTTCCCCGCAAAATATTTATGCGTCAATCAACTATTATTTGCATCAAAGACGAGTTAACGTACCTTATTATTAGTTTTCTAAATATCAGGTAGTTAGAATTAAAACATTCCTACTCTCTGACCTCCCTCTATATCGAACTATTCAGCATAAGGCTGCGCGCAAACAGCACTACTTTCAATTACACTAAAAAAGTAATACATCTATCTTTGAAGAAGTAGTGTTTCCGACTATCGGCGGACGAGAATAAAAGGTTGCTAGTTTTGGAACCTCTTTCAATGATTTTTGAGGTACGAAACCTATCTATTTGACAAAGGAAGGGAAAGTTTATTTCGCCCATCTTCAGTCGTAAAGCTGTCAACTGATTTCGCGTTCGATTTCTCTCTTGAAGTTAAAATTTGGTGCACTGAAAAAGCAACTTATATATCAAAGGGCCGATACGAAAGATCAGAGAGAACGACGCCTGACCACAAGAAGTAAGTGCTATGTGTCTGGTGCTTAAGTACACATATAGGCTCATAATACGAGATGATTCTCAAGGAAAATACGAAACGTTCGCAGTACAACTAACACTGTTCTGCACCAATTCTCAACTGATTCGCCTGCTCTGGCACTTCTCTTACTTTACCTTCTTTCTTCAATTCCCGGTCTCTTAATATTCAGATAGAGCTTGGTGCAATGCAATGGAATACAAAATTGAGCAACGTTAAAAAGCACCAAATATATGATATAATCAGCAGACCGGTTTCGGTAGCGTTTAGAGTAGCGTCGTCAGTGCTCAACACTGACGAGCACTGACGACGCACAAAGTAGCGACGCCTGACCACAAGAAGTTAGTTCTGTGTGTCCGGTCCTTAAAGGTTTGCAATTTCGTAAACAAGCAGTTCAAGAGATGGGAAAACGGATCGTGCAAAAAAAAAAGTTCCAAAAACAACGATAGATAACGCTATACAGCACAGAAATATGAAAGAAAAGGCAAACATTATATATATAAAATACTTGAGAAAGGAACTTTTTTTCCTTATAATTTGTTTTTACCATTACGGAATGAAAAAGGAAAGAAGTTTAAACTGCCAATTGTAATTGTAATTTTGCATTGTAAGCACAAAAATTTTGAATAAATTCATGCAAAGTTTTTTGGGGTGTAAGAACAGGGACAAAAAACTGCGAAATATCATTTCTTCGCTTCACAAAGTAATCTATGCGTCTTTCCGACAACATCGCGATTTCCTTCTCCGATTTTGTGTGATTTGTAGCTTTGGGGACATTTAAATAGTCTTTTTTTTTTATCAGAGATTTTATGTAATCTTTATCAGACGTGAAAGAAGGCATATGAGAAAGATCTCAATCGAACAGTTATGATCCACAGTTGGTCGAATTGAACAAAGGCAGTAGATTTTAGATTTTCAAAAAGGGAAATATATCGAGCAGCATTCCCTTCGTCGATAAGGCCCTTGTCATATGAATATGCTTTCAAATAAAATGTGTTATAGATGTGTCTTTTCAGTTTGTGAGCAATTGTACATCACCATCTATCGGCAACTTCTGGAATATTTTCCTGCGTTATGTTTCCCCTTATTTTAAATGGCATGCATGCAATTTGAAATTTATACACTGAACAGGTCAATATATAGCGAGGTCGGAATAAATGTGGTTTAATTCTGGAATTCTTTTAATAGGCTAAGTTCGATGAAGATGCCTTAGTTTATGATTAATTCTTTTAAAAATCGCCAATTGATATTATTTGTTATTCATCGATTTCTTGTTAAAGTTTGCATGCTTATGTATCATTTGAAAACATATTTGATTTTACAGATAATACAAAAAAGCATCGAAAATTTTGTTTTCGTGATCACGTGCCTTTCGGCACGTCCACCCAAGGTATGGGTAAGACGTCCTACTGGAAGATCTCGGTCTCCCCATTCACTTCAAAAAGCGGGATTCGGCAGCCATTTGTGCTTTGCTGCTACTGCAAGTACCAATACTTTCTAACAACATCAGGTGTATTTCTCTGATATTTAAACTAAGATTTACATTGGCAAATAGAGAAATCACGTAAAAGATTTTTCACACTTACTAGAATGTTAAAACGGTATAGCAAAAAACATTTAAAAAAAGCACAATTACAAAAATTGTTAAAATAAAATTAAAATACTTGGAGAGAATCATCTTATTTAGGGGAGACTGGGGCACATGTGAACATCGCAATTTTTCACTACTTATTTGATGTTTTTTATTTGAAAAAAATACCAACAATGACAGCCCCTGTAGACATATGGTAAAAATTGTTTGAAGCTCTTTGACCTTTGACACCTTGTTTGCCCCCAGTAGCCAAAACATTGTTTATAGATCTCAAAAGTAAATTCTCAGCTCCAACTTGCTAAGTGAATAACATTATTTATTCATTTATTTGAATTTTAATGTTGTTGTTGTTGTTGTATGTATGTCGGCCAATTATCTACACTATGGGATATAGGCTGTGACGACCCCGAGTAACTGACTGACTTTGGCACAAAACTCTCGCCTATAGTTGCAAAAACCGGTCTGGCTGTGCGTCCTGAATCCGGACTGTTCCTTCTGTGTTTGTCAGACGGCGCTGATGTGGTTCAATCAACTGATGAGACGAAACGAGAAAGCAGAGAGGGGGAGGAACGGGACTGTGAATTTTGGATTTTAGTGTCTGACTTTTAAAAATGATTTTAACGTTTATTTTACTTGTTTGATTTGTATGTGTGTAAAATCTTTAGTTGTCAAATTTTATAGTGTAATTGTTAATGCGTGTGATGAAATAAAAGAGATGATTCCATGCAAATGCGAATTCATCGTGCGCCATACACATTGGAACCAGGGGAAAGATTGACATCGTTACAAGGCCCTAAGGGGTGGGATGCCCTCCGTGGGGGTCTTTCTAAGGGAATCTAACCCGTATTTACGCAAGGTTCGAAGAAAACCACAGAAAACTCCGAACGGTTAGGCCGACGGTCGCGATTGGGTTCGAACCCAGCACCTACCGTCTACCAGTTTGAGGTCAGAACCTCTCGGCCACTGGTGGGGCCTGAATTTTAATGTTTTAACATATACTATGCATACTAATAAATATTTTTGATACAAAAAAAATTCTTCTAAAATTGAGAAATGTTAATGATTTGTCAATTTAGTTCTAGTAGCCATGTGGGACACTTGTGAATATATACTAGTTGGATAAAAAAAGAACATTTCATAAGTGCCCCATTAATCATTTAGTGATTCTGTTTCTTTCAGTTAACTTCATTAGAAATAGTATCAGCTCTAATATCTATCATTTTTCCCAAATAGAAGACTTATCAATAAAACATTTGATTTGGTATTGAAACTTACATAAAAAATTCAACAAGTACAATTTCAACAAGTACATAAAAAAAAAGAAACGCGTTTACATTCAATTGTAACTTAAATAAATCTAATGTTTTCTAAAATGCAATAAAGTTATGAAATATTTTACAAAATGGTTTAAAACAACATTTTTTTATGCATTGTTAATATAAAAAATGTTAAGTTAAGCAATTTTGCAAATTTTTCTATTTCATTTCTTTCTAACTTGCTAACTTGTAAGCCATCATGCTTACTTTCATCTCTAAAATAATTATGTTCGTATATGATGATTTGAATAGAGATAGATATCAATAATATCTTAAGAAAGTAAAATTTTTAAACTCATAACTATCATAAAATCTCGATTGTAAGGAACCCCTTCTCTCTTTTCAAAAGCAAAAGAATTAAATTTGTAGAGGAGGCCTATATTTGAGATTTTTTTCAGCATTAAAAAATTCTTCTTTATCATTGATTTAGAAGAAAATAATGTAAATGGAAGGATGCATATCCTTCGCATTTTGGCAGATTTCCCCCAAAAAATGTTATCTAAATGCCACCTTCCTAAAATATCCCCTCCCAAGCATGTTTTTCCCTGTCTTTACATGTGCCCCACGTGTGTTCACAATTACCCCGCAGGTGGGGCACATGTGAACATTTTTTTTGAATTTCTATAAGTATTAAAAAAAGTAAGAAGAACTATATAGATGATTTTTAAAAAATGGCCCTGCGTAAAACAAAGTTCTGTTTATTATGTTCAGTAGTTTTTGTTTATAGAAGTTAGAAAAAGTTTTATTTAGTTGAACTGTTCACATGTGCCCCACTCTCCCCTATAGCTCCCTAGTAGCAAACCAATATTGGTCCAACGTTGCGCCAATATTTCATTTATTGGAAATAAATGAAATATTTGAAATATTGCAAATAAAACGCCAATATTGCCCCAATATTGGGATGTTTACATTTTGCCTTATTTAGTCAATATTTGCTGCCAATATTATGCCAATATTGAGGTTTCATTGGAAATATTGCCAATAAAACGCCAATATTGTACAAATATTGGCGTTACATCGGAAATATTTCCAATGAAATTCCAATATTTAACCAATATCGGCGTTTTATTGGCAATATTTCAAATGAAACCCCAATATTGGCATAATATTGGCTGGAAATATTGGTTGAATAAATGCAAAATGCAAACACCCCAATATTGGAGCAATATTTCATGCCAGTATTGCGCATATGTGCCAATATCGCTCCAAGATGTAGCCAATATTGTTGCAATATTGTTTTGCTACTGAGGCTATATTCTGTTCATTGTACAGTCGTGGAAAAACAAAATTAAACACACCTACTAACTCTGCAACTAAATGTAATAGAAGAAATATCAAACGATTGGGAATACAGTCTACGTTTAAATGATGTATATTAGAGTCCGTACTCAGTACTCGGTATTTACTCGATACTCGGCATACTGTTTTATGGAGTACCGAGTAATGATTGGTACCAATTTGAGGAGTAATTATTACCGAGTAGTTGCAAGAATTTAATTGTCAAATGTTTGTATTATTATTGGAGACAAACGAATTTATAACTGATATGTAAAAGTGATATCAATAAACATGTATAATACATGCAATTATTCATAAAAACTATTTACTTAGTACATAAAAATAGACAGTAATTTATTTTATAATTTCAGGAGATAGGATATTTAATATTGTAAATTTGGTATGCAGCAGAACATTGTTGCATAGTATGCATTTGGTGTAAGCATTACTTGAAGTGTTAAAATGAATTCTTTTTGCAAGCTTGCAAGTAATGAGAAAAAATTTTACTAACTTTTTACTCCATGCTAACAGACTGTCTGTTTTACCCAGTAACTCTCTTCCTGGCAAAGTATATCTCTATTTTAACTATTGGGCCATTTCATGTCAATTCAACCAGACACCACGCCTTGTAACCCAACCGACAGAGATTTGGATGAAACTTTGGATACTAGCCCTACCTTGATATGAATAAATGAAAAAAAAATCTCCCTAGACCTCATAGTTCAAGAGGTATGGGGGGGGGGGGCCAATTTTTGGATTTTTCTCTAATCGCATATTTCTGAGTGTTTATTTTGAAAATGTAGATCCATTTTCAAAAAATTGTTTCTCTGGATCTAAAATGTGAACCACCTTAAAAATATCACTGTAAGTACATAAAAAGATGTAGATTTTAATAAAAAATATTAAAAAAATTAATTTATAATTTTTATGGCCAAAAGAGTAAACCAAAGTTGAAAGTTAAGGTTATTTTTCCAAATTTTTCTGATTTTACGAAAAAGGTTCCACACAAAAAGGCAAATGAAATTATCAATTTCTTTTGGTTTTAAATAAATGTTTACCTATTTTATGAAATAAAAATTATGTCTTTCTCATGGTTTATGGAAAAATTGTCACTTATTTTCGGAAAATAAGTGACACTTATCTATCAACAGACAAAAACTTTGCTTAAGTAGTTTCTGCACATTTTAATTTGAAATTAAATTTATTCGAACAGTTTAATAAATCTCTGCCTTTGAAATTTACACTTGTTTTTATTGCAGTAGAATATTTGTAATGTAAAATCTT
This sequence comes from Maratus speculifer, assembly GCA_964019185.1. Taxonomy (NCBI): domain Eukaryota; kingdom Metazoa; phylum Arthropoda; class Arachnida; order Araneae; family Salticidae; genus Maratus; species Maratus speculifer. The sequence continues at coordinate 6,096,861 of OZ025298.1, read as the reverse complement.
AGTAGATATTTGCACATTATCTAAAATTTAGCCGTTTTCAATTTTATCAACTATATTTGTAACATAAAAGTACACCTGTCCTTGAAAAAAAATGATATGCTTATAAAAAAAAAACTTTCATAAAGGTAATATACAGGAATATGGGAATAATCATTAATTAAGTGTGAAGAAGCACATTAAATATAATTGTAACTGGATGCAACAGCAGGATGAACAGTGCACCCTTCTATGGTCCAATGGTAATATTGAATGCCGTCTTGAATAACAAAATTAAAATTTTCAGTAAAATCCAACAAAACAATATTTTTTAGGAATAAACACACACACACACACACACATATATATATATAAACTATAAAATATGTGAAAATCAGAATGCATTTTGTAGCACAAGGAAATTTAGATCTTCCTTCTATGATAAGAAACATCAAACTGACAGTAATTAGATCCCAAAGCATCTGCTTTCCTTAAAGAGCTTTACCCTGCCTTTGTTGGAAGGTGTTTATACAAGACAGGTACAGAAAAAAAATTCATAATATAGAAATAAATTTGAGTTTTGTTAAATATTTGTGTACTTAAACTTATCAAAAAATATTTAAACAGAATAAAATTACCCAAGGAAATTAAATACAAGGCTTTGGACATTTTTAAAAATATAAATCATTAAAATATAAGCATTCAGAAGAAAGACTGAAAATTTGAGAAGATTTAGTTTATATTGATTTTTATTTTATACTGAACAAACAAAAAATTTATTTTCAGTTACATTATTGAAAATAAATGCTTATACATAAATAAATAAATGAAATATGCGGACCATTCACTAAATTTAATGGGAAAACATAATGCAGTCAGATTTTTATTTATTTATTTATTTTTTTTAATAAACTTTACTTTGCAAATTAAAAAAACATATATTAAATAACACTAAATTCAGCAACTCATAGAAACACGAGAAATTATTTAAGTACCACAACTAAATTGAGACTTTTTTTTTTGCTTTCTTTTGATTGGTACAGTTTTTTAAAACAAGGCCAAATTTGGTACTTTTCAGTTAGCCGGGCACCAGTGTTATAAGTACATTTATATATATCTATATGTATACATATATCTGTATATACAGGGTGTTTCGCTACCAGACCGACAAACTTTGAGGTGTGATAGTAGACATGAAGACAAACATTATTAAATAGGAAACCATGGGGCGCAAACGTCTTCCGTAGGAGCTAGGGGCCATTAAAGTTTAAGGTCCAAAACTTCAAACAATTATAAAAAACGGAAAAAAGGGTGGATTCGTTTGCGGTTTTCGCTAAAATCATTCTCTACATCACGATTTGCTTGTAAAAAAATTTTAAAGGTTATGTTCAAAAATTGTCGATAAAGGGCGCTTTAGACTTTAGAGTAACAAACAACTACTTTTTATCCTTATTTTGTGCACGGGGTTGAAATTATTCTAAAGTTTAGACTTTAACTTAAATTTTAAGCCCAAAATTGGAAACATTGTTATCGGGTAACTAGCAAAAATTGAACCGTGAACAGAGGAGGGGATTTTGAACGCTCATAAACATTTGACAAACTAATCGATTTTGTTGCAGTTTGCGCGTAGGTCATTCCCTTGGTAATTATTTTATTCAAAATGATGTACAGCATTGGTGTCCTCATTTTTTGATAGAGGGCGCTTTCGGCACATCTCCGAAATTTCAAAGGCATTACTGCTGTATGTTTTAATACCAGACCAACATACTTCAAGGAAGTGTTAGGGATGCAAAGGCGACTCGGAATCATATTGTAATCTAACGTCGAAAATGCCTTTTTTACGAGTTAGGGTTAAAAGAAGCAGAGAAAAGAGCAACTTGATATTTCTACAATGCGTTCTGTCTGAATTTCTGGTAAAAGCACATATTCATCTTTCGCTGCGCCACTCTATAGCATGTTGGGGTTCCTCCACATTTTACCAACGATGTTCGCAGACACCTCAACGTAACATATGGACAGCGGTGGATAGGTAGTGGTGGCCCGTTTCGTTGGCCTGCCAGATCGTTGCACCTACTTCATTATATCAATTACTTTTTGTTGCCTACCTTTATTTTATTACTGTATAATTGTTGTGTATTTTTTTAAATAACCATGCTGGGTGGGGCTAGTTGAGCTCAAAACCAATTGTTAGCCCCCCCCCCCCCACCACCTGGCTCAATCTGAATTTGAATCTATATGGATTTCTGCTGGGGTCAAAGGAAAAGTTGAATGTATGAGACTCCCGTACCGTCAGTGAAAGACCTCTCAGTTCGAATTTCTGTAGCTGCCAGAAAGCTGTCCAAGATGCCAGGAATCTATAAAAGCGGGAGGAATTGCATGCGACGCTGCTGTCAAGCATGCCGGATTAATTCTGGTCGTAATTTCGGACACCTTTTGTAGTAAAACCCTTAACTAAATTGTTTTCTGCCACATTAATGTGTAGCTGTTTCACTAACTGTTTCTGTTGCTTTTTTTCTCTGCTTCTTTTAACCACAACTCGCTAAAAAGACATTTTCAACGTTACATTCTTATGTGATTCCGAGTCGCTTTGCATCCCTAACACTTCCTGGAAGTATGTTAGTTTGGCAGTAAAAAACCAAGGAGTAATGCCATTGAAATGTCGGAGATGTGTCGGAAGCGCCCTCTGTAAAAAAAAATGGAGACACAAGAGCTGTAAGTCATTTTGAATAAAATAATTACCAAGGGAATGACTTACACGCAAACTGCAACAAAATCGATTAGTTTGTCAAATGTTTATGAGCTTTCAAAATCCCCTCCTCTGTCCACGGTTCAATTTTTGATAGTTACCCGATAACAATGTTTCCGATTTTGGACTTAAAATTTAAGTTAAAGTCTAAACTTTAGAATAATTTCAACCCCGTGCACAAAATAAGGGTAAAAAGTAGTTGTTTGTTACTCTAAAGTCTAAAGCGCCCTCTATCGACAATTTTTGAACATAACCTTTAAATTTTTTTTACAAGCAAATCGTGATGTAGAGAATGATTTTAGCGAAAACCGCAAACGAATTCACCCTTTTTTCCGTTTTTTATAATTGTTTGAAGTTTTGGACCTTAAACTTTAATTGCCCCTAGCTCCTACGGAAGACGTTTGCGCCTCATGGTTCCCCATTTAATAATGTTTGTCTTTATGTCTACTATACCCCTCAAAGTTTGTCGGTCTGGTAGCGAAACACCCTGTATACATACATATATATATATATATGTATATATATATATATATATATATGTATATATATATATATATATATATATGTATATATATATATATATATATATCCATATAGCGTATATATACATACATGTGTATCTTATAACACTGGTGCCCAGCCAATCGAAAAATATCCAAAATTTTTTCATAAATCATGAGAAAGACATTATTTTTATTTCATAAATAGAAAGCCCAAAGTGAACACTTTTATTTAAAACAAAAAGAAATATGGAAATTTCATTTGTTTTTTTGTGTAAAGTCTCACAAAATTTAAAAAAATGAAAAAAAAACCATAACTCTCAACTTTGGCTGACTTTTTTTACTCTAAATATTACAAATTAATTTTTTAAATATGTATTTTTTAATCTGCATGTTTTTATGCTCTTTCAGTGATATTTTAAAGATGATTCATATTTTAGACGTAGAAAAACAATTTTTTGAAAATGGAACTGCAGTCTCAAAATGCAGATTCAGAAATGTGCGATTCGAGAAAAATCCAAGAACTGGACACCCCCCCCCCCATATCTCACAAATTATGAGGTCTGGAAGGGAAAATATCTGATGGAATCATTTGAAACAGAATTAGTATGTACACAAAGTTTCTTCCAAATCCCTGTCGGTAGGGTTACAAACCATGAAAAAATTGGTTGAAGTGACATGGGATGACCCTATTTCTTCATATTTATTTTCAATGCAGTGTTAGTGTCACAATTATTAGCTTATTCATTTGCAATTTCATGAAAAAATAAGACTTTCCTCTGTTGTTTTTTCATGTGGATCCTCTACATGGATATAACTAATAATGTTTTTATGTAGTATTTTTTATTTTTTAAATAAATTTTCAAGATTTATTTTCATGAAAGATAGCCATAAAAATTGTGGAAAAAAAGAAACAGGAAAAAAAGAAAAACCCTGGTTTTTCCATAATTATTTTAATTAGATTTCCCTTATTTTCTATACTAACAATAATGGTACACATAAAGTTTTTTTTTTAAATGTATGCTGTTTCTTCGTATAACATGTTTATCCAGCTTACTAATACACCTCATTTGAAAGAAAAAAAACATAAAAATTGCACAAAACGTCCTATTACTATCTTATATATCTCATATTTGTCGCTGATCCTCAAAGGCAAGGCGAAAACGCAGATATTTTCACATATAGATAAATTTCCATAAATTTAAATTATTTTTACAAAATTCCCCGATTTTTCATATTGATAAACTCCTTTATTTTTTCCCGAATTACAGAATCTTTAGCCACCCTGTGATTAACAGCTCTACAGCTTTATTTTTTAAACCTTTTTTAATTCACCATATATTTTTTTGAGTGAAAATTGGCAATTCAAAACATTGAGGATCAACAGCAGTTGTGATAAAATGATGAAAATGTTCTTCGATATCGGTTTCAATATTATCGTGCTGATTCTCACATTTTTCACAAATGTGAATCCCTTTTCCAGATCACTTTTTCATTTTACCTCAACCAAAATTATTGGAACATTCTTTATTAAAACAATGCAGTAATGTTTTAATTGATGCTATTAGTTCTAATATAATTTATTCATTTGAGAATCATCAATGTTATGATTGCTCTGAAATGCAATAACAATTTCTTTACACTTCCCAGTCACTGAACTGTGTCCCAATACATCCCTGGTTAGATTCCTGGCCCGGACTTTTTTCACCCACATGGAAAATTAACGTCTCTTATTATTAATTTACCGATTGAATAACCGTGTTTAAAATTAATCTAACACTGAGCTGTGGTTCAATTTTTATCTTACTGTCAGCAACATAAAGGCTGCTTTAATACCAAGATCTAAATGTTTTTAAAACTTCGTTATAATACAAACGCACCTCATTTGCTACGCTTTACTTGCAAGTTCCAACATTTTTAACAATTTTTTTTGCATATTAAGCAAGTGAAATGGTCCTAGTACCAAGAATTAATATATTAATGGAAGTGACTTAGTCATTCTGTGTGCGCTGAGTTTCAAATTGTATACAGTCCCTAAATTACGCACATTTAAAAAAAATTTAATTTCTCGGGAACTAATCATACGAATTTTATGAAAATTTAGATTTAGGTTAATTGGAGGGCTTAGAGTTTATTTATGATGGCAAACATGGGTATTAAAATAAATAAATAAAGTTTGTATATGTAAATGACCAATTTTACATACATCTTTCTAAAGTAGATTTTATTTCCAATCATCTTGTACCAGTAAGGTTCTTCAACAATCATTTGTTGCAGAGTTAGAAGAGGGTATTCCCTCCCCCCCTCTTCATGAATGTAAGTATATGTACCTCTAAATAACAGACACCTTGGGAGTGCGAAAACTGACCGCTCTTTGGAAGTGCCCGCTATTAAGAAAAATTGCTATGAAAGGCTTAATGTTTTATTTTTGACTTTTATATGCCTTAAAACTTCTATTATATGATTAATCAGAAATTAAAATTATTTTTTTAAACTGACATAAAATTGATCCACTGTTTGTTACATTCTTACGAAAAAAAAATCGAAATTATTCGAAAAATCAAAAATTTGAAACAAAAATTTATGTTTTGGTAGTAGGGATTGGAAAACAGTCCGTTAAATAACGGTATCTGCTATTCGGGAGTCTCCAATATGGAAGTTTTATTACATTTTAGTTAATTGTGTGAGTAACTAATATGCACGTATTTTATTTTCTAGGAATTTGGACTTGCATTTGCTATAGTATTAGTTTGGTTGCTCCTGTCCAGTGCCTGGGCGCAAGGAGCGTTGGATTTAATGCATCATCTGAATCCTGAAATCTTATTCAAGTTTCTAAGTATCTGCATTGAAAACGAAGAAGAACATTTATTATTTCATAAATGCAAGATTGTGGAAGATGGGACATATGACGTGTTGTATGCATCTTTGGTAAATTCCATTTCTGTTCATGCATTTTAGGGAAATACCTTTCAAAAAATCACTTTTTTTATGATTTTCTCTACATTAGCTACTTGTACATCAAAGAAAAAAAGCTTAAAAGCAAATGGATAAATTTTTAAATTTTAAATTCATGAAAAATGAAAATGTTAGCATAATAATCAAAATTAGAAACAAATTTATCCTTTTTTATTTGAAAAATTTATCATTATAATGTAAAGCATCAATTTTACAGTTTTTCACTATATATGCGTTAATGCTTTAAAAAAAATCTACGGAAACTGGGGATATTTATTTATATAATAAAAATACAAGCTGGCTGGGTTTTTTCGTCATCTACTTTAAACTTTCGCTACTTACGTATTAACGCCACCGCAGCAGAAGTTGCGCTAATGCACCAATAAAGAGCAATTTTGTTGTTCGCATGAAGTTATCTTTTGGATTCCTTGTTGCCTTGTTGTTTGATAATTTTTGACGCTTTTTTAGTGCATTTTTAGTACTTTAGTGTTTTTATAGTGCTTTTTTTTGTTCATTTTTGACGCCATTTTTTGTGCGAACAAGATTGCTGTTTATTGGTGCATTAGCACAACTTCTGCTGCGGTGGCGTTAATACGTAAGTACCAAACTTTCTAATGACTATTAATAATGTTTTAACTGTAAACTCTTCATTCGTATAGAGGAGGTGACACAAGTATAATGTGTTTAATAAGTAAGAGCATACTTCCGTTAGGAAGGCGTGAGACGAAACTTCTGTATTTTGGTTTTAAGTGAAGGATTTTACTTTATCGTTGTGCCAAATTTAGTTTGTGTGATCCTGATTTCTGTAAATTTTCAGAAATTCAATTTAAAAAAAGTCTTCTAGTTTATGCGTACTGATATTGTTTTCAGCTGTCTTTATGTACTTAACTTTTAGTTTATACGCAATATCTAAGAAACTACAGTACTGACCAAATTATTATGGTAAGTATACACAAAAATGAGCCCAGAAGTATTTATTGTACTTAGTTTCTTGTATTACATTTATTATTAGCTAAATATGTTTGCATTACTTACAATGAACATGGATGTCCACTCATTGTCTTTTAATATTTCGTATGTCCAGTTATCGCTGGTTTTATACGTTTTGGCATTCCTTCGATATATTTCTGAGACAGTCGTTTCATTTAATCACTATGATACCAAGTGCGAATTAATCGCTCAATTAGTTGAACCAAGTTTGTTGTTGCAATTTTGTCGATGCTGGCCATTGAACTACACTGACGGAAAAAAATAATCCCAACACCAAGAAAAAATTATTGTAGAGCAATGAAATTTGGATAGTGCATTTGTCTAGTTAACATGTTTAATTGATTAGATTTTCGAGATCACAGGTTAATTTAAAGTCAATAAAATACATGTCAAAAGTGGAATGTTGTTACATTTATAGTCGCTGTAACCTCCAGAATTTTAAATGCAAGCCTGCACACGTGCACGCATTGTGTCATATAGGTGCCGAATGTCACTTTGTGGTATGGAGTTCTAAGCTTGTTGTACTTGCTGTGTCAATACTGTGATGGTCGTGCTGGCTGGGGATTACACCGGTGTTCTCATCCAATGATATCCCATACGTGCTCAATGGGAGAAAGATTTGGCGATCTCGCTGGCCAAGGTAACATGTCGACACTCTATAGAGCACGTTTCGTTACAACAGCGGCATGAGGGCGAGCGTTATTCTGTTGAAAAACTCCCCTTGAATGCTTTTCTTGAATGTCAGCACTACAGGTTGAATTACCAGACTGACGCACACATTTGCAGTCAGTGTGTTTAAGAGAACCACGAGAGTGCTTCTGCATCCATAGGAAATTGCTTCTCAGACCATGACCCTAGATTGTAGGTCCAGATTCTTTAAGCCGCAGACAGTTTGGTTGTAGGAGTTCCCCTGGCCTCCTTCTGACCAGCGCACGGCCATCATTGGCACCAAGGCAGAACCTAATTTCATTAGAAAACACAACAAATCTCTACTCCATCCTCCAATGAGCTCTGGCTTGACACCATTGACGTCGCAAACGGCAATGACTTGGAGTCAGTGGAATGCATGCAACAGAGCGCTTTGTTCGGAGCTGTCCTTGAAGTAACCGATTTCTAACAGTTCGTTGAGTAACTGTGGTACCAACTGCAGCTCGAATTTCTGTCGCAGACGCAGTACAATGCGCCACAGTCGTACGTTGAATACGACGGTCTTCCCTCTCAGTAGTGCCACGTGATCATCTGGAACCTGATCTTCTTGAGGCAGTACCATCCCTTGACCATTGCTCCCAAAAATCATGCACAATGGATGCATTCCGTCCAAGTCTTTCTGCAAAATCGCAGAAAGAAAATCCACTTTCTCGTAGCCCTACTTTACGACCTCTTTTCAACTCGGGGAGTTGATGATAATGGCTTCTTCGTCTTCTTAAAGGCATTCATGATCAACCTCAACTCAATTCGTCAAATTTTGAAGATAAATAATGCTCACGAACTTCACAGCACGCATTTAAAACAAACCTGAGTTTAAAGTTGTGAGTGGTGGTACTAGCGCCACACCTATGCGCGAAGCATGAGATTTGAATCAATGTCATCTTAAAGATGTATAGACATGCCTACAAAATTTCGTTTTTCTAACACAAATCTTTAATGGTTTTGGGATTTTTTTCCCGTCAGCGTATGAACATATGCATTCACCCAATATTAAATGTAAATTAATTAACTTCTCAGCTGATTTATGCGTAAATTCCCCTGTTACCTTAACAATTTGCTCTTAATTATTGAAGATTCGTTTCAAATTGCGCTAAAGAAGATGATTTATTTATTGCTGATACTTCATTTGTTATAGGTTGATCTTCGAAGAAAATGTAATAATTTAGTTAAGCTTTGCTTCTCTGACGATTTTGGTTTTTCTATTTCTGAAATAACCAAAAAACTTTGCACGAATAACTAACGAAAATGAAAGGACGTCACATGGACAATTTTGACATTTACAAAACTGACATGTTTTGACGGGCACAAACTAGCTATTATTTAAGAAGATATATATATTAAAATACTTAATTGCTAAAAAGGACGTCAAATGTTAATAAAATACATTAAAATATCTTAATATTTTGACATGTTTCGTTTGAATTTACTCAATCATCATCAGAAATACAAAATATACAAATAAACACAAAGATGGAAAATGACAACAAAACTATTACAAATGAAATTAAAAAAATTCCACCTTTGTTTTTATTTGTACATTTTGTTTTTCTGATGATTGAGTAAATTCAATCGAAACATGTCAAATTATTAAGATCTTTTAATTTATTTTATTAACATTTGACGTCCTTTTTAGCAATTAAATATTTTGTTATATATTTTTGAAATGTTTTTAATTGACGTATAAGAGAACTTCTGTTTATAATTTAATAGTTTGGTTAGCCAATTTTCTCATTTTCTTACGTATCAAGTTGTAAGGATGTTTTGTTTTTAAGTTGTTTGAAATACATCTGTGTTTTAATTCTGTTTTTTCAACAGATACTTGGCTTTGCTAATTTCTTACTCTGGCTCTGCAGCTTATGGTTCATTTATAAAGAAATAATTTCGTGTCCGCAACCTGGAACAGGTACTGACATATCTCATGGAGCTGGAAAGGTATGCAAGCTGCGAGCACCTCTCTCTTTATATTTGTTCAACTGCATATAGATATCTGAAAACTGGACAATTTCATTCCAACATTTTAATTTTAAAAATTAATGCATTAAATACCACATAATTATGTACTAATAGCTGATCCTTTCCTGGGACCATAGATGCTTTCAAACATGCGAATATTTGAAATCGCCATTCGTACTAAAATAGAAAAAAAATATTTTTGGAGAGTATTTTAAATTTTAGAATATTTTTAATTTGATCTGAGTGAACACATATATGTATTTCTCTTCTCTTAGCCTGTATCAATACAGGTCTAATACATAATTATACTGCTATAAGCAGAGACACAATAGAAACGCTGTAGAAGACGCCTGGAATAAAAGCTGTGTGTTGAATCTATGAGACATCGAAGAGTCAGGTTTTGATAACGACAGTTTTTAGGTGCGTTCGTAATTATGTAAATACGTAGCACCTATTGTTGTCACTCAGTCCGTCCGTCCGTCTCTCTGTCCGTCTGTCCGTCCGTCCGCATATAACAACGCAAAAACTACCCAACCGAATCGTTTGAAATTTAAAATACATAATTATAAGATAATTTTGTCGAGTCATTTCAAATTTTATGAAAATCGGATGGATAGATCAATTACAGGGACATTCAAAAGGATTCCGTTACATTACGGTCAATAGGGAAAAAAAGTTTTAAATGCATTCTAATCGTTTGAAATTCAAAACATATAATTATTGCGTAATTTTGTGGAGTCATTTCAAATTTTATGAAAATCGGATGCATAGATCAATTACAGGGACAATCAAAAGGATTCCATTACATTACGGTCAATGGGGAAAAAGTTTCAAATGCATTTTAATGATGTTACACTCATTCGAACGTAATAGAATTGGCATGAATCTATGAAATATATACTAAAGTATGCTTTCTGTACAATCTGTGATGCAAAGAATTTTTATTATTAAATTACAGGGTCACACAAAAGTATTCCACTATATAATGCTATACGGGGAAACATGGTTTGGTACGTGTTTTAATTATATTGAACTATTTCACATTTTTTGAATAAGATATATGTTGCTGAGGTGTAATAAAAATTACTTCCTGCATAGTTACAGAAACGTCAAGATTTCGACTACTATACTGTATCCGGAGTACGCTCTACTATATCAGCAAGATCTGAATATTTTTAAAACTTCGTTATCCTACGAACGCACCTCATTTGCTACGTTCACGTGCAATTTCCAACTTGTTTATTTAAACTTCAATCAATCCATGTAAACTTGTTTTAAAAACACTCTCATAATAGCTTTTAATTGATTACTATTCATATCAAACTTTGTTTAAAATGGCTAAGAGGATCATTAAAATATTTCTTTAAAAACAGTATTAAACTTCATTACACCGGGAGCTTTTTCAACAAAAAAAAAGAACAATTTAAATTATAAATAAAATTGTTCATTTAAAAACATCATAAACGAAAAACTACATATCTTATTCTAACTTAAAAACTTTTAAAAACTATTAAATCATAACGAGAACTTGACGGAAACGAAAAGAGAGCAATGAACTCGAACAGGGAAAGACATTTATACTGTTTCAGAAACTGAACTGGACGATTCCACTTATGAAAAAGAGTAGGTCTTATGACTAGCTGATTACGGAATACCTAACGCCATCTGTCGAAATACAAATGCCTCATGTCGATACTTGAGTTAATTTATGTTTTAGAAAAGAACTAACATTATAATCCAGGTAATAAGGGTATTACTTTTAAAATAAAGAAGTCTTTCGAACTTTAAAATATAAAGAGAAAAGCTATTAAATTAATGTAAGTTTATGTGAGGTTTTTAAATTAAAATAGCAATAAGTGACAAGTAAAACCGGTTGATTAGCTAACAAATTCTGTTACGAAAACCGTGTTTTGGAAGGATAAAGAAATATATTCGTTGATTTTAGCTGATTTGAACCACAAAATAAAGCAATAATTGAATTATTTAAAAATTCCTTACTTCAATGAGACTTACTCTATGCAAAATCTTCTGAGTGTGCTACGTGCGCTACACAAACCCTAAGAAAACATAAAATTAGTAATTAATTAATTTAATAAATTTTTTATGTTGTTATGGATATATTTTGAAGATCGACTGTTTACCAACCAGGAAAAAAAAATCACCAAAACAGGAAAAACTAACAAATGCGTGTGAAATTTGTTGCTAGCCTTCAGCCTGGAAATTCAATCGTTAAATACCATATTTATCATCAGCTCTCATTGTCTGGTCGCTTTGTTGCCGCGATTTGAAGAAAAGCTGCAAATATCCTTTTACCCAGTAGGTTTTAATTTTAAAAAATCTAAATTGATATTTAAAAATCCGGTTGCGAAGTGCACTTTCTGGTGTTAGCATCTACACAAGACAAAATTTTCAGACACCCGGGTGTTATAATTTCAGTATTTTTCGCGGTCAGGGAGACAGGCATCTTTTATTATATACATATATATATATATATATGATACAAGTTTTGTCATTTAAATGCTGGAGTGTTTCGAGATCATGAATGTATGTTTTATAAGTAGGTTAAACTTTTATGGAAGAAAGAATCTTTTAACATGATAATCAGTGTCTAATAGTTGGTGTAGGGGAAGATGGGGATACTTGAGCCACTTTTTAAATTTTAATTTTTAAATTTTTTTTATAATGTCTCAGAACAAAATAAAATATTGAATATGAAAATTTGATAATTTTTCTTCAACTGAAAACCACTTTCAATTAATTTTGAACTATTTTTCTATGTCTAATTAATTTTTACTTTTTTTTACATCGTGGCTCAAGTATCCCCATGGAGGGGATACTTGAGCCATGGTGAAGGGATACTTGAGCGAGAGTAGAGATTATGATTTTTAAAATAGTTTAATTTTTTTAATGTAATAAAAATTAAATTGAAAACTATGTTTACATTTATCTAAACAGGCTATTTTTTTTAGTCAAAATGAAAAATAAAATGGATATTTTCATTAAAAAATATACATTTTTAAACATTTTTTTTTCTAAATCATTATTTTTTAAAGAAAAAAATATCAATTAGTCAATATAAGGACGCAATTTTATTTTTTGTTTGTTTCATCCATGTCTAATTTCCTGATGAGGATGGTTGAGCCATGGCTCAAGTATTCCCATTCTCACTGGCTCAAGTATCCCTATTACCACCATTTTTGTTTATCAGAGTTTTGATTAGTAAAATATGCAGCTATTTGAACTAGTTTAGATTCAAAATACAATTGAAATTATACTTATTGAATTTATCCATATGATTGCAACTTTAAACAAAACTTTTAATTAAAAAAAAAATAATAAAACATGCACCTAAATATTTACTTCTGAAAGGGAAAAACAAATATTAATCACCATACTTTTTAAATGGTACCAATGTATGTGATTTCTTTTTTACATGTTCAAAACTATAAGTATGTTAGTATATTGCCAGTTTTAGAAAGAAAAATTAACCAACTGTAAAAATAATAGGGGTGGCTCAAGTATCCCCACTCTCCCCTACTGAGATGATGGGGACCGAAGTGACGTTTCTGTCTTAACAGCTGCACAGCCTTTTTGTTGAATCATTTTTCAAGGGATGCAAATCATTAAATATGATAAGTGACATTTTTATGTTACATATATAAAGTTGCAATATGTATATTTTTTAATAAGTAAAAAGTGATGCTATAAAAAGAATGATGTTATAAAAAGTATTAATCCATATTCAGAACAAAATTTAGGTATTTTCAAATATGAAACAAAGAGGAGAACAACTTAAATTGATACATGGTGACTTGTTGAATTTCATTTGTTGTTGCAATGGAGTGGAGTAATTCTGTCATCACTACCTAGTATCTATTAAATTGAAAGTGTGTTCAGAGGGACTGAGATGATGGTCGACTTTACGGACAAATATATTTACTAAAATATTTTACTAGAGAATTTATATTAATAAAGCATAATTATATTTTCATATACTGTATATAGGTATAAATATATAATAGCAAAACTAAAGAAATGTTTACAGCATACATTTAATATTGGATATTTGTATCTGAGGATTGGATATTTGTACCTGAAATGAGGATTTACTTTGTTTAAAGCTTAAATTTAATTATTTATGCATCATTATATGTCCATTTATCATTGGTTATTTTTATAAAATGTGATACAATGTATTACATGCTTCAGTTTTTGATTTTAAAATAATTAATGAAATATAATTGGTAGTGAACGAAATTGTCCAATTTTCAGACATCGATCCATATAATAATTAGAGAAAGTTCGGGTATAATGGAATACCATTTATTGCTTTCTTTGTAAGTCAATTTTTAAAAAAGTGATGCATTAAAAGATATCAAAGAAAAATTTTTCTATTTCTTAACACATTTCTAATGTGTTTAAAGTGATAGTTTAATGCATATGAATTAGATTTTGTTTAAGGTTACAAATTACTCGTGATGGCAACCAGTAGTGTAGGGGCGAATTCATTCCGCATCGGTGATGTAATCACGGGTTCAAGAAAAGACAAAAAAACTCCAAGAGAATACGAGTTATTCTTTACACAAAATCCGTTTATTGAAGAGCATCAGGCAGGTAACAAGGCTCGGCTCCGGTCGACGGGTAGTCAGTCCCGTCGACCGCAGGGACGTAGGCGAATCTTGTCTCACATAACAGTACCAAGGATGAGTGACGAATGAATAAAAATACAATTTTTGAAACTACTGTCTTTGGCGTATTACATTGGTATTTATCGCCAATAACGAACACCAGATGTACATTTTCGATGATAGGAGACATGCATTTGATTTCCGTTACATAGGATGGAATGAGAATGCATCAAGTGTAAAATTTGAAATAGTTAATGCCAAAGGATAAAAGGGTGTATATGGCACCGGAAAACCACAAGGATTGAATTCTTTACCAAGGGTTAACAAGAGTCTCACGGCTCGGAAAGGAAATGAATTCTAATGAAATAAAAAAGACAAACCTAGCGCATCTGTTTCTTAAGCGAATAGGGTTTAATTATGAATAAATACAGGCTAGAAATAACTCTTTAAATGGTTGTTGCTATGGGAAAATACATACAGTTACATGAACAAACGGATGTACGTTGTGGTTTTAAAGAAAGAATTAGAGATAACTGAAATTATATTTTAAAGGAAAAATGGCCGTTAGTAACTGAATAGAATTAAAGGGATTAAAAATCTAGCTTATTAAATAAAGTTACAAATTAAGGGAATATTGTAATTTTAACTAAGGGGGAAACCAATTATTAACTAATATGTAAAGGAAAACGCCTTTACAAGTAGGGTAATATGGAATAGGGGCTTAAGGACTATTAAAATTGCAAGAAAAACCACAATTTAAAAGAATAACTACAATGAATTAATTAGTAGACTTTAGTGAATCATCTATAAATCATCCGAGTCTTTGAAAAATTATTCAGTTTTCAGAATCGTATGGAAACAGTTGTTTAACTAATATTCCATAATATCCGAAACACCATCTTGAAAATCACAACCTCTTCACTCCCCAATAAGTTAGCATAGAGAAAAAGTGACTAACACAACAAGAAATGAAAATGTTCAACTTCATACTGAACTTGATTAAAATAATTGATAAGGATATTTTATAATTAATACGTATTATATAAAATTTACTTATAAAAACTGCAGAAATAGATAGTAAGAATCTCTTTCATTTTCTCACTTCAGCTACAGGTATTTAAATAGAAAGTAATATAGTGCCTGTTAGATGTGCTAGGAAGTCGTATGGCAGATTTACGATTGTCGGCAATCGTATGCCACAGGTGTTGAAGTATTTTATTTTATTCGACCATTCCATAATATCCTATCTTTTCTACTGCTGCTACGTTTATCATAACATGTTTCTTTGAAATAACTTTAAATTTTCTACGCACAGATTTTTGACGTTTCTAATATTTTTAAGAGGATTCCCTTAAAGATAATACATTAATATCTAACCAATCAGGTAATTGCTCTTTTTAACAATTACATTTTAGCCTTAGAAGACGGACTCTCAGCTAGGATAGAAGTAGTAAAACATTTAAATATTGTGCTGTGATATCACAAACCGTTCAATAAATATGTATAAGCTCCTTTCAGATATGGCTTATAACTATGTGTCGTGATAAAACCTAAAAAAAATCAGATTTGAAGAAGAAGATTAAAACAGATTCATTTTTTGAGCATAAACTATCTGTTATGAAGTTATGTAGGTTGAGCCACTCATAATTGTGTAAAGCACTGTGTGAAAAATTATATGCAAAGGGATACTGTTAACTCATACTATCTAGCAGAACGTTTGTTTATGTTTCTGAGTTCAGTTACAGCGGTTTGATATGTAAATTTTATCTATGATTTTGCTATTTAATAATTGTGTATTTTAAAGTTCATGAGCTTAAAGTTCGGTGTAATTTATTATTTGGACACTGGAAGATCCCTATGATGGAGCTTTGGTTGTGAGCTAGAATTAAAGTAATTTTTAGGTTTAAAGGTGATAGATGTTTTATTATGGCAATTTAACATGTCTTCTTTCAAGAACTATTATGCAGAGCTGCTAACTTTTACACCTATTTAAATCAAATAAATATGTTTTGAACCTCAAATGTTTTATTAGTAAAGAATCTGCAAAATTTATTTAATATTACGCATTGCACTACATATTGTAAATTGTTAAGTAATTTTTTGGTTCCAATACGATGTTTGACTTTAAATAGGCATGGAAGTTGGCAGCCATACGTACGGTAATTAATATGCTTAGACATCAGGAAATACAAGAGCCCTACTGTTAATAGAAGAAAAACCTCTAAAAATATAGAAACTGTAGTTAAAATAAGAAAAGGTCATGACTACCACCGATTTTGAAAGAAGAAAGTTCATATAGAACATTTATTAATAGGTGGCCATAATTAAATTGACAGTACTCAGAGCACGATCTGATTGAGAGGATGGTGCCAAATTTTGTAAGACGACTAAACAAGATGGGCGACAAGGGAATGGATGGAGCTGTGTAATAGAAAAGTCAGTTTAAAAAATGTAGAATCAATACTGAAATAAAATTACCTTTATTTAGAACATTTAATCGTTTAATTCAAGATCAACACGGCAATACTTTTTTAAAAATCCTTGTCGGCTTGGCCTATAGGCGGAGGTAGATTTCGAAGAGTGCCCATTTCAACAACAACAGACAGAATTTCATTACAGATAAGCCCAGTTTAACAACTTTATTTGGCCACTTTTCAAAAAATTTTAATTTCATTTTTCCATAAGAACTGGTTTTATCAGAATCATCTTAAACAAAATTTGGCTCAAATGCCCATTTTGACACTATATTTTGAAATATATTCTGACTTCATTAAAAAATCGACCAATACAGCCCAGTATATAGTTCCTAAATAACAAAAAACTGTCAACCGAAAGCGTTTGCGAGCAAAATCGAATTTAAAAATGAGTCATAAAATAACCGATTTCTTATTTGAATATATCCTCAATCGCTTTGGGAAATTTTGCGCGAAGTGCCCACTTTGACAGCATTTTTAAAAATATTTTGATCCTTTATCAAAAAACTGACTTATACGGCACATTCTACAGTTCCAAAATAAGAGAACCTGCCTTTGAGAGAAAAACTGCATTTAAAAATGAATCAGAAAAACGCAATTTGTTATTTGAATACTTTCTCAAATATTCAATCACGATCACTGGAAAATTCTGCTCAAAATACCGTGTTTGGCAGCCTTTTTTGGAATATATTCTGTCTTTATCAAAAAACTGGTCAATGCGTCACATTATATAGTTTCTAAAAAAGAGCATCTGTAAATTGGATGCGTTTGAGAGCAAAATTGGATTTAAAAACTAGTCAGAAAAAACGCAATTTGTAATTTGAATACTTCCTCAAATTTCAATCACAATCACTTCGGGAAATTCTGTTCAAAATACCCTTTTTGGCAGCCTTTTTTGAAACATATTCTGTCTTTATCAGAAAACTGGCCAATGCGTCGCATTATATATTGCTAAATAAGAGGATCTGCCATTTGGATGCGTTTAAAATCAAAAATGTATTTAAAAATAAGTCAGAATATAAGCAGTTTGGATTTGGGGTTTTTCTCCAACACCTATTTTTGTTTAATTTATTTTTGCTATAAGAATTGTCCTATGAAAAACTTCTCAGTATAAAAGTCGTAGATATTATTGAGAAGAGTAAAATAAATTTAATTAGATTTGATAGTTTAAGAATCGACGAAGTTGTGGATTTTTATCTTTTTTCACCCCCCTTTTTGTTTTCGTTTTTAATTTTTTTCATCGGTAAGAAATAGACCTATGAAAAAGTTGTAAATACAAAAGTTTTAGATAATTTTAAGAAATAACATTTATAAAAAAATTATTTGAATTTGATATATTGAGAATTGACGAAGTTATGATTTTTTTCCCCAAAAACACTGTTTTTTTGTCCCATGAGCCCATTTTTAACTTTATCAAAAATCTGTCATGCATAAACTTTTGGTCCATTTTTTAGAAGTAATATAAACTTTAAACCGATTCTATATCTCTTTTAATTAAGATGTTATGGTGTTTTTCTGTTTTCACAAAAACACCCCCTATTTCGCTCCCCTTGGTCCGATTTTGCCCATTAACGAACTTGACCGAGATTTTATGCCCCTTGATTTCATGTAAAAGTTTGAAGAAGATCGGAGTAGAATTATAAACGTTATCGTGTCTATTAAAAAGTGATATACACCGATAGATAGATAGATAGATAGATAGTTAAATATATAAACTTTTTTACTGATGGTAGTTTTGGCGTCTAGGGGTCATAATCGGCGTAGATCTGCAAAACTTTTTCAGAAATTCCAACATGGGAGCGATCGTAATAGGTAGTATTTCATGCAAAATCTACCTAAAATGAGTCATAAAATAACCGATTTTGTGTGAAATGCACACTTTGACAGCATTTTTAAAAATATATTCTATCTTTATCAAAAAACTGGCCAATGCGTCGCATCATATAGTTCCTAAGTTAGAGGATCTGTAAACTGGATGCGTTTGAGAGCGAAAATGGATTTTAAAACGAGTCAGATAAAACGCAATTTGTTATTTGAATACTTCCTTAAATTGTCAATCTCGATGACTTCGGAAAATTCTGTTTAAAAAAATCCTTTTTGGTAGCCTTTTTTGGAACATATTCTGTGTTTATCAAAAAACTGACCAATGTGTCACTTTATACAGATTCTAAATAAGAGGATCTAGTATTTGGATGCGTGTAAAATCAAAAATGAATTTAAAAATGAGTCAGAATATAAGCAGTTTGGATTTGAGGTTTTTTTTCTCCTATTTTTATCTAATTTATTTTTGCTATACGAATTGGTCTTATAAAACTTGTCAATATAAAAGTTGTAGATAGTATTGAGAATATGTAAAATAAATTTAATTAGATTTTATAGCTTAAAAATTGACTGAGTTATGGATTTTTTTTCTTTTTTAACCCCCTTTTTCTTTTTGTTTTTAATTTTTTTTATCGGTAAAAAATGGTCCTAACAAAAACTTGTAAATACAAAAGTTTTAGATAATTTTGAGAACATTTATAAAAAATTTAGTTGGACTTAATATCTTGAGAATTAACGAAGTTATGAATATTTTTAACCCAAAAACCCTGTTTTTTTCGCCGCTTAAGCCCATTTCTAAATTTATCAAAAATCTGTCACGCATAAACTTTTGGCCCATTTTTAAGAATTAATATAAACTTTAAACCGATTCGATATTTATTTTATTTAATATAAGAAGTTATGGCGTTTTTTCAATTTTCACAAAACCCCTCCCTGTTCCCACCCCCTTAGGCCGATTTTGGCCATTAACGAACTTAGCCGAGATTTTATACCCCTTGATTTTATGTTTCAGCTTGGAAGAGTTTGGAGCAAAACTATAGAAGTTATCGTGTCCATAAGAAAGTGATATGTATGTATATGTATACACACACATATATATATACCGGGTGTCCCAAAAATGACTGATGGATTTTAAAATTCAATAACTTGCAAACGGTGACAGCTATTAATTTTTTTTTTTTTTTTTTTTTTTTTTTTTTTTTTTGCAGGAGGGCTATGTATAATGTCAGGAGTTTTTTTTTTTACCGCAATTCTTGATTTTAGTTCAAATTCGAACAACAGATGGCGCTGATGGCGGTTGGCGGCCAGCCGACGCCGAATCTTACTTCATTCAGCTTTGACGCAAAAGAAGGAGATTAAGGCTATGGAGTACGTCTCATTCGACAGTACAGTCTTGCTCTCAGGCAACGATTCTGAACTCATTCGATATGATTTCAATGGAATGCATTGTTGCCATGGAAATAACAGATTGTTCGATAGTGGAATACTGCGTTTAGAAGTGGGCATAAATTTCGCAAGCAGTATTTGAATTTGCAGAAGATTTTCGTTTAGGAATTTTTATTTTCACGGATTAAATTACTTTTTATGGCATGATTTAAGGAATATTTTAGGCACCGTATTTTAAAACTACACTGTTAAAAATTTGAAACCTTTGCTGGATCGTCACTCCTCCACTTTTATAGAAAGATATTATTTCCCTGTATTATGGAGCATTCTCATTGGTCAAAATAGAGATATTCTATAATAGCAGTGGAGTGACGATGCAGCAAAAGTTTCCAATTTTTAACAGTGTAGGTGAAGATATCTTGCAACAATCTTGCTTTTACACTATAAAAATCTGCTGCATTTTGTTGTATACGCACACCGTTTGTATAGAAACGGTTACTTGATTTATTATGATGCATTGTTATTGGTCGGAAAAGAGATATTATATACAAGCGGCGGAGTGCGTATGAAGCAAAATGCAGCAGATTTTTAACACTGTGGGGCGCGATTCTGAACTCATTCGATATGATTTCAATGGAATGTGTTCTTGTCATCTAAATAACAAATTCTTCTATAGAAAAATACAGTATTCAAAATTGAGCATGAATATAACAATCTAAATCGATCTAAAATTTCTTAGAATATAACAAAAATTATCAAATTAAAGAAATCTCTTTATCTAGTTTTAAAATATGATGCATAAAATATTCTTTAAATCGTGCCATAAAAAGTAATTTAATACGAGAAAATAAAACTTCCTAAACGAAAATCTTCTGCAAACTCGAATGCTGCTTGCGAAATTTATTCCAACTTCTGAACGCTGTATTCCACTATCGAACAATCTGTTATTTCCATGGCAACAACGCATTACATTGAAATCATATCGAATGAGTCCAGAATCGGGGCCTGAGAGCAAGACTGTACTGTAGAATGAGACGTACTCCATAGATTTAATCTCCTTCTTTTCCGTCAAAGCTGAATGAAGTAAATTTCGGCGTCGACTGGCCGCCAACCGCCATCAGCGCCATCTGTTTTTTGAAATTCGAACTAAAATCAAGAATTGCGGTAAAAAAACTCCTGACATTATACATAGCCCTCCTGCAAAAAAATTTTTAATAGCTGTCACCGTTTGCAAGTTATTGAATTTTAAAATCCATCAGTCATTTTTGGGACACCCGGTATACATACATATATATATATATATATATATATATATATATATATATATATATATATATATATATATATATATATATAAACTTTTTTACTGATATTAGTTTTGGAGTCTAGGGGTCAGAATCGGCGTAGATCTGCAAAAAGTGTTTAAAAATTCCAACATTGGTGCGATCGCAATAGGTAGTATTTCATACGAAATCTAAATAATAGTCTAAATCTTTATAATCTAAATCTTTATATAAATACTGATAAAGTATTTTTATCTGCAATTTCACTTACTGAGTCTCAAAGAAAGGAGCAGCAGAAGTTCTTTATACAAATTGCACGCTACATTATTTGCCACTGTGCCGCATGTTGGGTTTTTAAAAGCAATGAGTTTGTTTTAGAAACTATTTGATTGAATGTAATAATGTCTCCTTCTTTAATGTGTTAATTTTATAAACTCCTTCTCTAGAAATGTGTTACTTTTAGAAACTATTTGATTAAATGTAATATTGTCTCTTTTTTTAATGTATTACTTTTAGAAACTCCTTCTATAGTAATGTGTTACTTTTATGAACCATTTGATTGAAAGTAACAATGTCTCCGTCTTTAGTGAAACGTGCGTTGCTTAACGAATTCTTTTATCTCAACCAATGCAAAACGCACCAGCCACTTTTCTTACGCTCAATAAGATGTAACGGCCAGTTAATGATTTAAAAGCAATGCTGGCGAAGTTTGGGAAAAATGGCTTGCTGAAAGTTGAGTATGGCAGAGAACGAAAAAACTTAACACTCGAAGAAGTTGTGACGACGATTGTCGACACAGCACAAGACAATATTGAAGCTACTTTCAGTGCTCATGGGGTAGCTCGGAACCTGGATATACCTTAAAGTACGGTATAAAAAGTGTTACGAAATAGCATCCACTTCTATCCGTACAAGATTAGCCATGCACAAGAGCTACGTTACACCAAAAATGGTAGGTGATTGACATTTGCTCTCAGCTTTCTTGCCACTGGAAGTGGATGATATTTCGCTGTGGAAAATCTTATGTTGAGAGGAGGTCCACTTCTAACCGCCGTGCAAACTGTCGAATCTGGGGTTACAAATCACCAAATGCATTCAATTGAATTTCTTTACCTTCACCAAAGGCAACTATTTGGTACACGTTTCCCATCGGAAATGATCATGGATTTCCTTGCTAGCTTACGAGATAACTCGTTATTGTTATCCTTATCTAAATCGCCGATTACGAATACTGCCATAGAAAGCACGTGCATTGTTTAGGTGTTAGTAACACAGAAAAAGACTAAATAATACACTTGATGTACTGAAATCGATCATTGATTTCTTGAAACCTAAATACAACTAAATGTTTTCAATAGAAATGTTCACTTTAGTTTTTGTAAACAGAAGTATTATCTCTGCTTTGGCAGCGAACGTGTTAACCTGACAGGACCGGTAACTTGTTCAGTTACGAGAATGAAATGCCACCAAAATGTTAAATGACTTTGTCGTTTCGGCAATTCAGTAAAGACAGTGTCTGGATAAAATCATTTTCTTGTAAGTTGGAGCTACTCCACATAACGCTTTGCGAGCACAGCGGCTGCTGCTGCTGCGACAGAAATCCACGACAGAAAGAACCATTAGCCGCTGCTTTCCAACTGCATGGTTACTTCGATTTATCCATGCGACTTTTTGCTATGGGGTTGCCTAATGTCCAAGGTGTATTATGGAGTTGTCTAGAAACTAGCTACGTTGAAAGATAACATAACACGGAGTGTTCGGGAGATTCATCGGGAAAGGCATCTTACTTTCTTAAGCTTGGGTAGGCTGCACACAGAAAACAGTATGTGGTCCAAATAAAACAGCGGCCACATTCATCCTGTTTTAAATGTGCTAAATAAAAGGAATTTTATTTCACTATTTATTCTGAATTTTTCAAAACTCTCTTTTCCTTTACGCAGTGGCACATATCTTTATAGCGGTGAGTTTTGGAACTATTTTTTTTCGCAGAATCCTTCGTTCACCGTTTTATTTTATTTTACCGCAAAATTTGACACCATTCTCTTGCTTACATCACGTTATACAACAATTTGAATGTTGTCAGTTTAATTATGGCCATCTTGTACATTTCAACCCAAGAACCCTAATTATTTAACACACATCGGAAAGGATCATTTAAAACAAAAGTCATTTAAAAGAAAAATGCACGAAATTAGTAGACACTACTCTTTAAGCACCAAATAGTCGAACGACGCTTTTATTTATTTTTTTGTTTATATGTGATACAGTTTAAATTATAAATAACTGCTCTCTAATAATCATGTTTTCGCGAATTCCGAATTTCGAAAATCTGTTTGAAATCCGAGTATAGATTACATTTTCTGGAAGATTCTTTTTTTTTTTTTTTTGTAAGAAAGTGAATTGCATTCTTTATACTTGAAAGGAAATTACGAGTTTTATGCATTGATGAATAATAATATAAAATAAGCTTGCATCATAAAACATCCAGTTTGTTGGTATAAAAATTTAATACATAAAAATTGGTCATGTGCAGATGTGACAGGCTGTCTTCTTATAAAACGTGAGGTAACCAAATTTCTCTAAAAGTGCTATTACACGAGGGGTCAAAATCACCTCAAATTCCAGGTAGAGTCTTCTCCATATTGTCCTATGGTTCCACGGGAGTCGCTCGGAAAACAAGCAACTAATTTGTGGCGGAGCACCTATGACGTCTGAAATGAGGCGAGTTGCCCGCAACAGCCAATCAAATGCTTGGAAATTTCAGGATGGAAAGCCTTTTTTTAAACAGCCAATGAACTATGGAGAAACTGACGTGTCGCAAAAAACGTTTGACGATTGAAAATTTAACGTGTAATAGCACTTTAAATAAAAATCTCTGACTCGCATTTTTTTTCACGATTTCAGTATTTTTTCGAAACATCTTAACGGACAAATATTATTTTATAATTGTATCCAAATGTAGAAAACATGGTTTTTGACAATATTCTTGATACATATAAATATCAGAAAACAATAATCCCAGGAAATAAACTGGTTTTCACGATTTTTTTCTTCTTTTATAGTGTAATCTTAAATCGAAAACATCCTTACCTGATGCTGTTGATACCGATGCCGAGGTTGATGATGATCTCATACCAGATATGGGAGATCTATTTGACTGATTTTGAGCGCTTGCAGAAGAAGATGCATCTGGAAAAAGCGGCGACAACATTTTCCAAATTAGAAGTAAAGCATCTGGCTCCCTGGTACTTTTATCGGTAACTGCTGAAGGAATTTCAATACTTTTTTTTTATATAAATAGTTTCAGCAATAGCTGAGCTATTAAAATCAAATTAAATTACTACCAAGAAATTAAAATATTAAGATTGTGAGGGAGTGTCCTTTGTGATAAAGGCCCTCTAGCATTTTAGTGAGATCGTGACGTCAATGTTTTAACATGTGTAGCGTAAAAGCGACCTCTATTCTTTATTTTACTTTAACTTTCCACAGCGTGTGTGTCGCCCTCGGTTCTACAGTTAGTTCGCGGTTAGAAGTAATATGCAAATTCGTAATGCCGTCTTCAGTTTGCAACGTATAAAAGCTTTGAGTTGGAGTGTGTGCGGAGTATGCGGTGGTGAAGAGAAGTGCGTGGTGGTGAGGAGAAGTGCGGTAGTGAGGGGTTCTTCATACATTTGCCTCATATTAATTCAATAATATTTGTTATATTGTCAGATACCCTTTGAACTAGCAAAATACGTGAAAAAGTTACCCACCTTCCTACCCACAGAATGTTATATTCAAAATGCACTGAATGGTATTTACGCTACAAAGTCATTTTTAGAAATGAACTTTGGTATCTTTTTCCGTGCTGGCAG
Organism: Maratus speculifer; assembly: GCA_964019185.1. NCBI lineage: Eukaryota > Metazoa > Arthropoda > Arachnida > Araneae > Salticidae > Maratus > Maratus speculifer. Next base: position 6,071,587 of record OZ025298.1, on the reverse strand, counting down.
TTTTGCTCTAATGAAGGTATGTCTTCCTTTACTCCTGCATACCCTTGATGCAGCTTCTGTCACAATTTCTTTTCACAAACTCTTTCCATAACCTGGGAGTGACTTAGAAAGCAGACTATTGATTCCTCCAACATGGATCCTGAAATTACGTTTTCTCTACTTTTTTCTAGGGAAAATTTTTTTGTGACAAGAGGTTCGCTGATTTCGGCGGCGACCCACTCGATACATTCCTAGAGTTCCATTGTTTTAAAGTTTAATTTTGGAACTTGAAACTCTCGCACAATGTTGATTTTTATCTTATTTAAATTGCGGCATACTTTTTTCTTTCCGTGCCATTCTTCTAATATATTGTCTATCATCAGTTGACGTTGTTATCAATAAATTCTTGGGATGATAATAGTATCCATTTGTTTGGATGACTGAATGCACTGTCTCCTTTAGGTCGTCTGGTAAAAACGTTGAAAGTTTAACTATCTGCCACATATGTCTAGGTCCACCTGCGTAACCTAGCCTTTTCCGTACAGAAAACCACACGGGCGCACAAATTCGTTTCTCGTATCTGAGCGAGATATTTTAACGCTTTATCAGGATTTAAACTACTAACGCATGAGCGTAAAATTCTGCAAGCAGTTGTGATCCATCTCGATTTCACAGTTGGTCCAGGTTATCTGTTTTCCATTTCTCGAGGACATACTCCGGTTGAAACTGCTGCATAAATATCAAATAAGCACTTTTGATCGGTACTTAGATCTTCAGTATTTTCCATTTCTGATATCCATGAAACAACAGTAGGCTCGAACAAAGTGGCACGTATATTTTTCACATCCCATTAGTCTAGCACTGATTTGTTTGGCAAAGGTCTTAGGTCCCATGGTTTCACCATCAAGTTTAGAGTGTAGATGCCGAAGTGGGATATCGTTCATATGAAGAATACATACCAAATGTTTCAGCTTTCTTCCTAGTTTTTTTTCGTTCACCATTGCGTTTTTCTGTATTAACAGTAGTGCCATCACACCCAAGTGTTGTCAGTTCAGAAAAGTCTAAATTGTGATGACTTGGATGATTATATAATGATTTTGCTATTTCTTTTACGTGACCGGAACGAGGTATCAGGTGACCCAAGTATTCTTAACCAGGTTCAAACAATACGGTAATGTGTCCCGACGGTGGTGTCTAGACGAACTGGACGGATGAGTCTAGCGAAGTGTAATATTTTGTTACAAAATGGGCGGAAGGTGGGTCGAAAATATTGAAAAAAAATGTGGCATCGTTAATGCACTGTCCCTTTGCCATTTGAGACAGACTTCTCAATAAGTAGAAGCCACATTCCATTCTTCTTTCGGGCAGATTTTGAATCAGACATAGTGCACTTTCATCGCCAAAAAGGGTGCCGCTGTTTGGCGGTGACCCCCTTTATTGACAACAGATTTCATTCTCATTTTAATAAAAATTTTAATTTTACTTAAGAAAGGTGTTATAATAAAAATAAAATACATTGACATGTTTCGGAACCGTCAAATAAGTTTCATAATATAAATAAAATAAAATTTCAAAATATTTCTCGGTCAATACAAATGACACGCGACAATATATTTTAATTTAATTTTTTAGAATAGAGCGCGTGTTTTTTTGTTATTTATATCTCATTGTCGCGTGTCATTTGTATTGACCGAGAAATATTTTGAAATTCTCTTTTATTTATATTATGATTATGGAACTTATTTGACGGTTCCGAAACATGTCAATGTATTTTATTTTTATCATAACACCTTTCTTAAGTAAAATTAAAATTTTTATTAAAAAGTTTATATCGCCCAATCCAAAGTTGCGGGTGTGACATTTACACAATTTAATTTAGTCACCAGCAAAAAAATTTTTGAGCATTGGTTTCAATTTGTATGAATTTCAATGTAGACCACTTACACATACATTTATCCAAATCTGAAAATTGTCTGATGTATCATTTATTTATAAAAAAAAATAATTTCCGCCTGTTGCGGGTGTGACATAAAAAGGACATGCATTTTCATCTTTCAGTGCAAAAATGCAAAACTCTGTGAATTATGACAACTGAGTGAATTGATATTTTTATATATTAGACAGTAATACTTAAATAATTATTCTATGAAAAAATTAAATTACTTACTCAATTCTTGCTTTAGTGTAAAATATTCAAAATTTTCGTTGCAAGTGTGACGCCCTGTTGCGGGTGTGATAGCCAATAAAATAATGACATACACAAATATTTTCAAGGCAGATTTTTTTAATTAAAGAATTAATCAATATTACAATTATAATATCTAAAGAGGAAAATATAAAAAAAAATTCATTTCCAATCTTGAATTTATAATTTCTGGTGGTGGTAGCTTTTTTTACAAAAATGCTCTTTCTTTTCCTAGGATGCATCTGATTGACTGGACCAAATATGCACGTTTTCTTAATTTTTTTTTCAAACATTCTTATTCTATATCGTCACCATCCATTTGTCTTATTTGTCCATCAAAGTTTCCACTTTTTTAATGTCGAGAATAAAACAACTTCTACAAAATCTCCAACTGCACATTCATCGTTGGATATTATATCCTTGTCAAAGTATGGATACATCTAACTGACTGAGCCAAATATACACATTTTCTTGATTTTTATTCCGATACTCTTATTCAATAATATCCCCATTCATTTGTCTTATTTGTACATCAAAGTTTTCATTTTTTTTTATATTTTTTTTTAAATAATGTGGAGAATAAAACAACATCTACAAAATCTCCAACTACACTCTTATCATTGGATACAAATTGGTAACAAAGAAATTCTCTTGTGATCACTTTCTGAAGTAATTGCTATATTAATTGTTCCTACGTCAATAAAAACAACATGATGTATCGATTGAATGTTGAACTCTAGTTGTGCTTGGTGTCAGCATTCATGAAGCATTTTCACAATATCTTCTGAAATTTCACATTCAGCAAAGTTCTGTTATATTTTTTAGGACTTTTTCTACACACATGGCAAAATCTGAAGCTGAATTTATAGTTGCAGAGTGTTGCTAGTGTTACCATTTTCTTGGCAACTGCACCAACCCCATCGACAACTCCTTTACCATGAGATGAAATGCAAAAGGATTGCCATCCTTTACCATGATTTTTTAAAATAGTCTCTTCTTTTCTCTCCTTGCTTTGTCTCTTTCCTTCTCTTGTTGTAGATATGCTTCATATTTAAAAGGGTTTTCCTTAATCTTTTTTTCAATGATATCGTGATCTTTCTGTACTCTTCATTCTCTGCAAAAGAGAAGAAATTAATGTGTAAACTGGATAAATATAGCACTTCCAGTCCAAAAATATAAGCTTAACAAATTTTTAATAGTTATCCCTTGAAATTTCTAATCTTACATAAAGTTAATTATGCTAAATTTTGGTTAATTTCAAACTGACTATATACATTTTATGCTAAATTAATAAACATTTTAACAGTTTCTATTATTCTTACTTCTACTTTTTATTTAATTTGAATTAAAAGAGAAAAAAAAATCTTCCCCTAATATTGATTTACTTATTTTAAAAAACTAAAACTATATATATTAGATAAATACTATCAAATAACAAAAAAAAATGTATATAAAAACCAAAACAAAATTTACAAATTTAAAGAAAATTGCTAAAATATTGTTTCGTAATTTTTTTTTAATTTCTATAAAAATCTTACCTTTTAAGTTAATTACTTTATCATATATCACTAATAAAATTATTTTCTTGCAGTAAAGCAAAAATTTTATCAATCCAAACTGAATAAATCAACTGCACAAGGTGTCACATGCTCAGATGATGCAAAATTTTATTTATTAATTGAAATTCCCTCTATTAAATCAAAGGGTATAGTTAAAGCTGCCAAGTACATGTTTTCCAGCATATTATTCTTTTACAAATTTACATATAATTTGTTCAAATATGCATTTGTAATCAATTTTAAAAGACGTTGCGGGTGTGACTTTAATTAAATGTCACACCCGCAACAGTTTCATGTCACGCCCACAACGCTCAATAATTATAATTAAAATATTAATTAATTTCTTTTGTGTCTGTAATTCAAAGTATCTTAATAAACAATTTTTGAATATAAAGTTTCATAACTTTAAATCAAAAATATTTTTCTGCAGAGATAAAAATATAACTTTTTGTTGCGTGTGTGACACAATAATTAAGAGTAGTTAAATATGCTTACCTTTTGTAATGAAGATTAGTGAACACTTCTCTGCAGACAAAAACTCTCAATAATAGCTGTCAGATCATATATATCCAAGTTTGGAGATTTTCAGAATGTTTGTTCAGCTGTACGAGACCATGAAATGTAAAGATTTTTGCCGCAATCTATTTTACGAAATCATAGTGTCACTTTATTAATTAAAATAAGCACGGTAGCTAGAATACACGGTAGGTATCACAAGAAGATGCGCAGTAGCCTTTTTCTCCTGTGACGTCATCTGGACACCACAGCGCAATAATCTCTCCCACGCTCGCTATTTTTATTAGTACTGGTCAATGGTCAGTTAAGCTAGTTATCTTCGAGATCGATCTACTCGAATGCTGCTATTTTTTTTTTATTTTTTTATTTTTTTTTTTTTGTGATTGAATTTTTTACTTTTTGATCATGGTTTGCTGTGCAATAGCTGGTTGTAGTAATCACGATCGACAGCAAAATGAATTAAATATTAAGTTCCATAGATTTCCAAAGGACAGAGAAATTAGATTGAAATGGATTAATAATTGTCGACGAGCCGATTTGTTTTCTGTGCATATAGCCCGAGTGTGTTCGGCCCATTTTGATAAAAATGATTATTTGCGAGATTTGAAGTGTGAACTGTTAAATTTTCCCAAGAAATTTATTCTCAAACCAAATGCAGTTCCCCATTTAAATTTGCCTGTAGCTTTAAATCATGACATGCTTAATGATGATCGCAGAATGTGAGTAGAATATTTTTTTTCCTTCCTTTTGTTTGCCTACTCGGTTTAAAAGTTAGCATATTTGATCAAAAGATTTAAAGTAGCTCAGACACAGTAATATTGAGATTCCCTTCATCTTAAAAAGTTCACTCCAAAATCGTTCAGCCAAACAACATGGTATTCAGTGGTGACCATCCCCCCAAACCCAATGAAGCAAATCCCCCCCCCCCTCCAAAACAATCTTCATACTTTAACGTTGACCCCCTCTCCCCCCCAAACAGAATATCAATTGTAAAATATATTGTACTTATAATCTACTGCACATTCAAAAGATAGCGAGTTGAGCATAGCAGAATGAGTTCTTATTGCCGTTATCTAGAATTTAAAGAAAGAAAACACAGGAACAAATTAGAAATTAAATGTTGAAAAAAATTAAAAGTGATATTGAAAGAATGAAGATTTTTTTAACAGTTAAAAAAGGAGATATTAAGAATTAAAAAATCCTCCCCCCCAAAATGTACTTTTTCTCAAATTCCCCCCCCCCCCCCCAAAACTAAATTGTATGACGCATCTTGCGTCACCAAACCCCTCTCTGGGCACCCCTGATGGTATTTATCTAATAAATCATCCATTTCCCCTCCCCCCCCCTAAATATTCTATGTGCCATTCAAACTGCTATTAACATATTCGCAAAATAATAGTAATAATAATAATAATAATATTAATAATATTTTTTTATGTATTAAAGTTGTCATTAAATTTTTCCTTATCGAAATATTTTAATATTTAAAACTAAATTTATACTACATTAGTTGATAAGTAATAAATGTATGTTTTATTTCATGATATTTTACAAATTAAAAGAGTTAAGTCAGTTTAAAATAATGCATATACCGGGTGTCCAGTAAATGACTGACCCATTTTAAAATTAAATAACAAAAAAACGGTTTGAGATAAAAATGCGCGGTTTGAAGTATTGTTATTAGAATATCAACAAATTTTAAAGTACGCACTTCCTTAAAATAGTTCGAATTTCGACCAAAAGATGGCGCTGGCTGCATCAGGCTGCAGAAATAGAGTCTCTTTTCTTCTTTTCAAGCTCCTGATCTTTCCGGCTCATTTTTCAGAGTCGAATCTGAGTCGAAGTGTTGAATCGACTCTCCACTCAACTGCAGAAATAGGGTTTCTTGGTTGGAACGAGATTTAAAATAACATTTAAGAGTGAAATATGTCTATTGTATTAACCTCCTCAGACAAATATCACGGGGAACTACAGAAACTAGTTTAAAATCACTGTAAAACATCACCAAAGGTGTATCAATCTATAAATAAATGCTTATGACATGCAAACATTTATTGAAAAACCTAAAAATAGTTTTAACAATTCTAGAAACATTTGAATTAATTTAAAGGATGTTCTTTAATGTTTCAAAATTCTCTTCGGAATATGTTATTTTAATCGCTTTACTGATTCTCTTTTTTATGTACAGTAAATTGAAAATATGGGATAAACGCCAGTTTTCTTAAGCTAAAATAATCGTCAGATTTAATTTAAATGTTGCTTTACTAAATAGTATGAAATCGCATTTAAAATTTTTAGTAGTGTCAGAAAGCTTTAAGTGATGGAAGAAGAAAACTATTATTGCTAGTACGTTATAGGAGCAAATCAGTAAAATGTTTAAAACAATGGTATGCAAATAGCGTTCCCAAGTCCCCTGTCTATGAAAAAACGGGTCAATTACTTATAAATTGGCACATTGATTTTTTTAAATCTTACAATAAAAGAATCCATCGACAACAAATAATAATTTAAACATAAAAAATTATTGATCCTGAAGTAGAAAGAAACATGCAAAATTACCTGCTAAGACAAAAACCTGCCTAAAATAAAATATTATTATTTTTTCTGAAAACCGAATTCATCCCTACTTTATATTCATATTTTGTCATTTAAATATCTAAAAATTTTATTACGAAAGCCATGAGAGATTATAAGATGTCTTTTGCACACACATCCCTCCCCCACCCAGGATAGCAAACGTATTTATGATGAAATGGAAGGATGTTTAAAAAGAAAAAAAGTACCTGTTTTTAAATCCTTATAGTCACTCCTTTTCAAAACTTCATTACAAAAAGCATCATAGATCCTGAAATATATTTTCGTCCTCACCCCCCCCCCTATTTAAATTATTCTGTAGAGAAAAGAACGAGAAAAAAACGTTCTGAAAATATCTCCTGTATCTGATTTGAAATAAGAAATATTATTAAAAATATGATTTGTTATCCTTTTTAAAAATATGTATGAAAAATGAAAATGTTCAATTTATTTTGTAATATTTTCATTTATAAAATTGAATAAAAATAAGTAGACATTCAGTTATATCTAAAATATCCATGGTCCCACCAGTAGGCGATAAGTTCTGACGTTTCAACTGGTAGACGGCAGGTGCTGGGTTCGAACCCAATCGCGTCCGTCGGCCTAACCGTTCGGAGCTTGCCGTGTTTTTTTTCGAACATTGGATTTCCTTGTGTAAATACGGGTTAGGTTCCCTTAGAAAGACCCCACAAAGGGTATCCCATCCTTTTCCAGCCTATATTCCGCGTGTAGATAATCAGCCAACATAAAATAAGCCAAAACAAACTAAAATATCTATAGACAATTTCATGGCAAAACATTTTTATGGAAACTTTTTACTCAAATAAAGTTTCGTTTCTTTTACTTTTAGTTTTATTAAAATTACATGAGACAAAAGCTGTTGAAAACGTTTCAGAAGCCAACGCAGTATCCACTGTCCCCATCCTTTCTTTTAATTACTATCTCCTAATTCTACATTATTTTCCCTTTTGGATTCGATGAGTTGAAATACGAATCTGCTTTAAAAGCCTACGCTGTAAAAAAATTGACGCTTTTGCAGCATCGTCACTCCATTGCTTTTATAGAAAACGATTACTTCATCCAATTATGGAGCATTCTCATGGGTCAAAAGAAATATAGTCTATAAAAGCGGGGGAGTGACGTGCAGCAAAAGATTCAAATTTTTTACTGTGTAGATTACAAATTTTGAAGTTATATTTGTGTAGTGTAATACCGAATATCCGTAAAAAAAAGCAATAAACAGCAATTGAAAGCAAGCAAAAAAAGCAATTGATGCTAAACATTGAAACATTAAATCGATCATAGTTCAATCTTAAATGTTATTTTAAATCTCGTTCCAACCAAGAAACCCTATTTCTGCAGTTGAGTGGAGAGTCGATTCAACACTTCGACTCAGATTCGACTCTGGAAAATGAGCCGGAAAGATCATGAGCTTGAAAAGAAGAAAAGAGACTCTATTTCTGCAGCCTGATGCAGCCAGCGCCATCTTTTGGCCGAAATTCGAACTATTTTAAGGAAGTGCGTACTTTAAAATTTGTTGATATTCTAATAACAATACTGCAAACCGCGCATTTTTATCTCAAACCGTTTTTTTGTTATTTAATTTTAAAATGGGTCAGTCATTTACTGGACACCCGGTATGTTGTACATATAAATTTAAAAAATATATACATGAATATAATAATAAAAATTCAATTTCTTATAAATATACATAATGGGAAAAATATATTTATCATCAAAGATGAAATACTAGAGCACTTTATTGAAAAAAATTGCTCCCGATAATAAAACGTCAGCATAAACAACACTATTCAGAGGTCTCGGAGACGAATATGGTGTCCAGCTGACGTCATCAGTAAGAAGGAAGATGCGCGTGATACCTACCGTTTAGTTCTAGTTACCGTGAAAATAAGTATGTTAATGACAAAAATTTAATTATTTTTTGATAAAATAGGAAATAGTACACTCTTAACAGTTAATATGCAAAATTTCAATCATATTTAAAGAAATTTAAATTTTCATCCTCATGTCCATTTTTTCGCGGATTGGGCGATATAAAAGGTGAATGTTTTAAAATCTGATGATTTAAAAAATCAATTGGATTTAATTAAGTTTTTATCATAGATTTCATTCTCGCAGTAAAATACATGTAAACCTAGAAGCAGAGAAAGATTCCGGGGATGATTTTGGCGGGATACCGGTTTGGCAAGCTAAATCTGCCCCCATCACGTGACGGAAGGCAAACTACCCGGCCGGCGTTAAGAAAAGTTTGCCTATGTGGAGTCTACTTATGAGAAGTCTGTGCTGTTTGAGTTCCCTTCACCAAAGTTGCGTGGGGTTGCCATCTAGTAGGGGTTTTTGTATTAGAAAGAAACCCAGTTTTTAGGTTAAAATAAAGTTTCTTGAAGATTTTGAATCAGTTTTTGTATGAGGATGTTTATAAGTAGCGATGTCTGTTTACACTATTACGTGAGTATAGTTCACAAACTGTTTTCACTGATATAGGTAGTGAAAACACATTAACGGCATGAAATGTTTTTATTTTCTTTTCTTTTTAGGTTTGATGTTTACGTTGTTTTATGTACTACCATAAAAGTGTATGCCAATGGTAAGACGGTGCATGAAAAATATGGACCAGTGAAGTTTGTTCAATCTATATTAAGAAAACAAAGAGTTTGGGAATCTGTCCGCCTGTATAGACTCTCACACGGATACAGCGGATACAACCAGTGCTATATGACATTGCTAGGTACTACAAAGTGTACCCGAAAACCTATCGAAAAGATTTTATCACAAAACTGTAACATAATTTACTGATGTTTACTGATTAATTAAAAAGTATTTTTAGTTTAAAAAAATTAAATTTGTAACTGTTTGCTCTTTTGCTGTAACTCATTTTTGTCTCTCCATTTTATTTTCTTACACTATGCTTAGACACTAATACTCTTTTTGTTTTCGATGATGGAAATAAGAGATGTCAAACTATATATCTGGAGTTCCCGGGTTAAGGATTATTATCCACTCTTTACATTACAGTTAATCAGGGTAACTTTGGTCCAAGAGAGAAAGACGGATCAAATGTGCTACATCACTTGAGTTAACGACAAACTTTTGCCATAAAAAATATACATAGAGGCACTAGTGTGAGTTTAGCAGCTCATTGGAAATAATTAGTCAAGTTCCTAGCATGGCAGAATGGATCAAAGTTTCTCAAAGGTGGAGCAAAGTTACCATGATTTTGACTGTAATACAATTACCTATTGACAATACTAAAACACTGTAAAACATTTGTGTAAGTTTGCCATCATTTATGTGCGTAACGTTACTCAAATTTTTGAGAAAGCCATTCTGATATTTTAAAAAACTCACAAAACCGGAGGATATTTTCACAGAGGTAGGTGGAAACTCCCACTCGAAGCATGACGTATGACGTACTACTGCAAGCGCATGCTCAGTGCTAAATATCGTCACAGACGACAGGCGGAATTCAGAAAGAAAACATTAACTACGTGATCGACATCAACATCATTCGTCATTATCATATGACATTTCTGTGTCTAAAGCTAAGTAAACAATTTATGAGGAAACGAAGAAGCTAACTATTAAGTAAGTTGTCACTTTTTTAATATTTTAATGATAATGTATTAAATATTTCAAGTATTTGAGTTGGAATAATTTATAGATTTATGACCAGTGTTCATTGCTGGATAGCTTGATTTACTAATTTTCAGTAATAAACATCCCATGTTGATATTACAAAAAATGATATTCTAGTAAGTTTATAGTATATAAAATCTCCCGACTTACTTGAGAATATCTCAAAGCATTTTTTTTTTAAATTACACTTTCCAAAATTCAATACTATAGCGAAGAGTAGAGTGGAGTGGTGTGGGACAGTGAAAGGAATGGGACTGTAGGTTTTTGACTTTATGTATCAAACGAAACATTTCATTAATCAAACGTAAGATGAAGCGATGATAACACAATCTTCAATTAAAAAAATTAAAAGTATAATCTTGCAGTTGTATATTGAAAAAAATATTTCAAGAATCAAAAATAGATTTTCATTATATAATTTTTATGCTTTTCGTATATTAATGACTTGTATATCCATACATAAAAAAAGATTCCTTATTTATGGAACATTATACTATATTGGGTCCCTTTTTTGTTCTGATCTCACTATTTTAATTAACTTTAATTTCACAATAAATCACAAAACTACTAATTAAATTATCAAGGAAGAAGGCAAGCAAAATTCACAGATAATAGGCATAAGCTATCAGTTTATGGATAGTTAAAATTTAAAATCTTGAATATTATTCAAATAGAATTTACTTGTAAACTCATATTTCTCATTATTTTGATTGGCAAAATTACACTCGTACTTTATGGCTACCATTAATTCGAAACTTGTTGCTAATAAAGAGAAGCAAAGCAGTTAGAATTTAAACTATTAAAATTTTCTCCAAAAAGGGCTTAAGAGGGAGAATTTACAGTGTAAAAGTAATAAGATTAAAATCACGATACAAATTCTTTATAAATAATAACAATAGCAACAAATCTCTAAGCCACAACCATATGAGGGGTGAGATCAGAGCAGGGGGGGGGGCAATACTATTTGACTCGTGATAAATCTAAAAGTATTAACTTTGAATATTGTATTTGAAATATTCAATTAGCAGTGCAATGAATCAACTACTACTGAACTTCCAAGAGTAAAATAAGTTGTTTTGTCATGAGAAATGAAACACTTTCTAGCTACTAACATAAACAGAAAGTTTTAAAAAGAATAAGAATTCCCAAAAAATATACCAAAACTTCAATCAGAAGACATAACCAGTTAAATGATTCATCTTTCAATAAACACACACAAAAAAAAAACTAATTTCTAAGTTCAAAAGTAGTTATAGACTCATTTTTATATATACTATGACTACTCACTATTTATTTATCTAGTTTTTTTCTTCCTTTTTTCTTTATAATAATACGATCAAGATATTTATCAGCACCTGCAACCCTTCTTCTTAAGAAGGTACTACAGACAGAGATATTAAGGATTAATACAAATCAGAGGGGAAAATTGAATACAAATATTAAAAGGAAAACCTATTATGACTTATAAATCTTATTCGATTCATAAAACAAAATTATTTACTCTCTCATGTTAAACTTATTTGATTTTAATGTTTAGGAGCATAAGGATGCAAACAAAGTTAATGTATTCACATTTATATAATAACAGATTTATTGAATAAAACAAATTTCACATTTTAGTAGCATACATATTTAAAAAAGTAGATTTTCTCCTTTTATTTTTTTACGATTAAATCAGAAAATAATTTCACTTTTGAATTGTTGATCGACACACAATATAATAATTAAAATATTCATCAAATCGCAACTCATACTTGTTATTACTTTGTATAATATGAATTCACATACATAAAATTGGCATTTGTGATAGGTACGGATAATCAATAATACTGAAAAGGTACAAAAATTACAAATTCTATATTGATTTACTCACTGGGTTTCCTCCATTTGTGAAGAACTTAACTCTTATGGAAATGAATTCTTTGCACTCGTTCACTTAGTCCACAAAGTTATTTCGGAAATTTGTCCTTATCTATGAGATGTCGGAGCAAGCAACAAAAGTATATTAGTTTCGAAACCCGATGTTGCAGAAGCATAACAACTCACGCCTGGTTGCACATCAATATAAAAAATTAAGAGACACCACATACGCTACATTTCACAAGAAAAACGTTTTTCTCGTCCAAAAGATGCTACTCCTTCATGAGACGTATCGAAGCATACACAACAGCGATCTTGAGAAGGGCACAACTTGCAAAGACAGGTATTATAGAAGCGCCACACTCATCGGTTTATTAGATCCCAACACGAAAGATTAGAAGAATAGCAGTCTACCGTGTTCTTCGCTATCAAAGGCATCTTATCATACGAAGGATTCAACCGTTCTTTCGGTTGAATATTGAAATGTATATCGCGGTCAGTTTGTGAAGGGTCATATTTGCAATAGCCGATACTATAGAGGCACGAACCCAGCCTTCAGTTACACATCACCATCTTGCTTAAAATCAACAATCCCAAAAACTCACGTCTCCTTCCAAGGTCCGTATGCCACCAAATCCAACGACCCTCCACGCGAAACATTTCTCGTCTCCCCCCCCCCCCCCATCGACGTCAGCATATTTGTCAAGGGGGGTCCACCCTCTCTCTCCGAGACTAAAAACTCACACCCACCTTCTCTTCTGATTCCAACTATCGAAGAAAAACATATCGGGGCAACTATTCTAGGAACAGGGGCTCTAAAACACGTGCAACTTAGAAACCCGCCGCCATTGACTGGTCAACATCATAGCAACAAGTTCCCAGCCCCGTTGTCAGGGCAACCGAGCATAGCCCCATACTTATCACGTGATCACACACACATAACAGGTCCCTGCAATAGTTTGTAGAATTTTGGGGATAAGAAAAAATAAAAAGATGGGTAGTATTCACTACGATTCCCATGAACGAAAAGAGTCCTTCTGTAGGCGATAAGATACTGCAGTAATTGGATGTCAGTAACAATTACTGGGGCGAGTGGTTATTTATGAGGGCACTTACGAATTTTCTACTCTCGAGAGATCTTACAAAGGTGTTGTAAATAATTTTATTTAAAGTGAAAACATATTGTTAAACCACTTGTGAGGTCTACACATAAAATTTGACATAGCTTTTAAAAGTAGAGTATTTTTCTTTTTTTCTTTTTTTTTTTAGAACATTAAACTAAGTTTTCACTGAAAGCTTTTAACAACATATTGTCTTGTCCAGCTTCGTGGGAAAATAGGAGGGGTCCAGTCTTTTGCTCGTTTAATTAAATCTCTAGGTCCCCTTAGCAAAAAATGGCATAGGATTTTTTATGGAAACACATGGTTTTATATGGAAAATCATAAAAAAATTATGTCATTATATGTAAACATATTGTATTCATATGGTAAACATTCATCGCTCTATGGTATTGCAGAGCAATGTCTATGATAAAGTTATAGGATAATGATATACACCATACATGATATGGTATTCCATAACCAGGTGTATGGTAAAACTATAGGGAAATGAAATTTACCATACATTCAATGGTGTTCCATAGCGTGATGTATAGTAAAATAATACATAATTGTTTGCACCATAAATTGTATAGTATTTCAAAGCATGGTGTATGGTAAAATCTTAATGCCTTTTGAAAGTTTATAATATATTAGATTTTGTGTAACTATAATATAAAATTACTCGGTTGTAGTCATCTCAAAACTTTCTACTATCTTTATGTATGTCTTATGCACTTCTAAAAAATAGAATCATAGCAACGCCACTGGTTAGATAGTTTAAACCAAAATCTATTTAGGAACAACTTATGTTAACTTATAACCAGTCTAATGAAAATCCCTTGATCTCAAATTAATATAATATAAAATAACATATTATTTTATTCTAATTCATATATTTAAGTGTGTAAATGCGTTAAAAATAAAAAATAAAAAATCTTGAGAAAAATAAATTATTCAATAAAAATATATAATTGACATATTTCCTATAAAATTCTAACAGCGATTAAAGGAGTCAGGGACACGCATAAAAAATACTGCATTAAATAATTTATCTGGTTTTTTATGCTTATAATGACATTTTTTTTAAAATCATATTTAGAAAAGAAAATATTATGTGTTTTTTTTTCGTTTTCAGCATCTAGCTTTTAAGCATTTATTGTCTTGGATAAGACTTCTTGTGTGCGTTTTTCTTCATGATGGGTTTTCACAATTTCTCGCATTTAAATTGTTAAAACTCAAGAACCGTTAAACATAAGTGCTTTAAAATTAGAACATGCCTTTTTTTAATTGCTTTACTTTAATTTTGATTCAGCAAATTTGAAAAAAATATTTATTTTTGAAAGTATTATTTTTTTTCAAACTTTTACTTTAAATAAATTTTTTATTAATATTTTTAAAAAGGCTGGATCAAAATTAAAATGTATGTGTTTCTGTTTATTTAATTGCTAAAAAACTAAAATTCTACAATTATTACATTGAGTTACAATAATTTTTAATTTCCCTCCACTTTTTTTAATAAATTTTAAATAAAAAAATATAGCGAAGTTTTATCATGTGATTTTGTTTTAAAATGGTATGTTTAATATCACAAAAAATTGCGAAATTTTAATTCAAAAAAAGATTTTTTAAATGTGTCTCGGACCCCCTCAAAATAAACAAATTGTCGAAAATAGCCTATAATTTTTTTAAAGAAATTTTTTTGAATTTATTTTAAAAAGGACCTGCAAATATTTGAATCACCAAAAGAATTTTTGAAATATCCTTTAAAAATATTAACAACAAAATATTAATACATATATATTAATATAATATATTATAATATAGTAATTAAATATTAATAAACTTAATAGTAAAAAAATAATAATAAATAAATATATAAACTGTTTATAATTAATTTACGTTATTTTATAATTTTAAAGTCATTTTATATGGAACAACAAGGATTTTTATTTTATTTAAAAGTTAAAAATTATTAAAAAGATTAAAAATTATTTTACGATCTATAAAAATATCAAAAAATCTACCAATATTTTTATCGTCCTCAAATTATGATAATATATAAAATAATAGTGTTATTATTTTGTTCTTATATATCTCATATATGTGAGCAGAGTCTATGCGTTATAAATAAAAAATCCTATCGGAGAAATAAAATGATTTAACAAAAATATAGATTTGATGACATATTTCCTATAAAATTCTAACAGCGATTAAAGAAGTTTGTAATTACAAACTTCAAAATTACAAACTTCTCTAATTACAAACACATTCTTGAAAAAAAATAAAAAATAAGTAAACTGCATTAAAAATTTCTTTATTTTTTTTATGCTTATAATGACGTTTAAATCATGTTTTCTATTCTAATTCGAAGAGACAATAGTCAGACAATAGTAGTATATTTTAGTTTTGGTTTTTATATTCATTTATATTCATTTTATATGCAACAACAAAGTTTTTATTTTATTTTATTTAAACGTTAATAATTATTGAAAAGATTAAAAATCATTTTACAATGTATAAAAATATTGAAAAATCTATTAATTTTTTTCATATTAAAATTTAAAAGAAAGATTCAAAATTTCCGTAAAAATTATCTAAAAAATAGTAATATATATATATATATATATATATATATATATATATATATTACTTTAAAATAAAAAAATGCTCGTAAGTAAGGAATTAATAAAATACATTAATATAATCATTAAAAATATATTATATACTAAGTTATCAAATAATTTCTTATTCTTATTAAATATTATTTCTTATCGACTTTCTATTTTTTTAAATTAATTTTAATAAACAGAAAATAGTTTTCCCTTTAATTAATTGGATTTTTATAACTAAATAATATTTGCGAAGATATTTATTCCATTCATTAAAATAATAAATCAACTTATAAATACATGTCTATAAAACAATTTATTAAAAAAAACCCTTTAAAACTACCTTCATTTGTCGACCATTAACTTAGAACGACAAATAATGATGATTTACCGAAACGCTTTATTCATATAGTGTTTTAATAACACCACTCATCAACCCAGCATGGCCGAATGGTTAGGACGCTCATCTCCCATTCCTACCGTCCGTGGATCAAATCCCACTGCTTTCTAAGGTCGAAGTACATTAGTAATCTTAGTTCCCCGTATTCCTAAAAGATGTCAAAGTTGATGTCGTTATTATTTTTTAATATATAGTACCATAAAGAATTACCATACACTTAACGTTTATATGGTTTTCATAAGAATTACCATACACTTAACGATTATATGGTTTTCCATAGAATCACTTTTACCATAGGCAAAAATCCATATGATTGCACTTATGGGTTTTTTTATGGTAATTCTATGCCTTTTTTTGCTAAGGGTCCCTACCGGGGAGCGTTTATAAATTAAAATTCTTTTCTCTTACATTATAAAAAAAAAAAAAAAAAAAAAAAAAAAAAAAAAAAAAAAAAAAAAAACCCTTAACAACTATATAGTATCCATAATTTAGAATAAGCCCCAAAGACACATTTTTGTTTGTACAAG
The DNA here is from genome assembly GCA_964019185.1 of Maratus speculifer. Taxonomy (NCBI): domain Eukaryota; kingdom Metazoa; phylum Arthropoda; class Arachnida; order Araneae; family Salticidae; genus Maratus; species Maratus speculifer. The sequence goes on along the minus strand of OZ025298.1, from coordinate 6,054,621 downwards.
AAGTTAATCATAAAACAAGGGAGTGGGGAGGAATGGGACATGCCATTAAAAGGAAGAACGACAGTAGATCGACATGTGTCTTTGACATGTCCAATTTCTTTTTTTCATAAGATGAATGTAAATTGCTTGACATGCAAGCAATTTTAGAGGATAAAATATTATAACATTGATATTAATTTACTTCAAAATGTAAATAAATTGAAGTGATTTTTTAATGTCCTCTATGACTGAAGATTCTGAAGTTTCATTCAGGATTATCATTCAATCGTTAAGGTATTTGAATTTAATATTGTGTCACATACATTATCAAACTACAAACAATAGTTGTTTGATTGTAAATCTTGCAGACACTAAACGATTTGTGTCATATAGATTTGTTTTATAGTTGTTCCATACCTCATTGCGTGGGGAGGTATGGGACGCATTTTGAAACTTACTATTATTTTAATTACAAAATATCTTTTGCATGTTATGTTTCTATATTGTTCAGGGAGATTAAAAAGTGTTTAGCATTGCATTCTGTAAGCTGAAATGTTTGTTTTTGTGCCAAATAAAGTTGCTTTTCTTACTTTCGCAAAAAGTGTTTCATACTACTCTATAAATTAAAATTTTTATTTTTGCGTCAAACAAAGTTGGTTTTCGTATTTTTTTTTTTAATTGTCCCACACCACTCCACTCTTTCCAACAGTTCAAAGATATGTCTTCTTTTAATGTTCTATTTAATTTCATGTAATCAATATATTTATTATTTTGCAGTCAATTTGTTAATCATTTATAAGTCTCTGGCTTTATGAATTAGTATTTTAATACAAAAAATGCACTTTAGTTTATTTGGAAAATTTTGCTCATTTAAAATAACGCATTTTTAAGATAATAGAGGTGTGAGAAAAGCCGAATACTTGGCAACCAATCGGGAAATAGACAACATTATTTATGGTCATAGAAAAAAAATAGGTGCTAAAAAGGGATGGACCTAGAGACCTGCGCGGCTCAAAAAAGCCACGCTATTTAAAAAAAGCCACGCTATTTTAAAAAAAGCCACACTATTTAAAATTTTTTCAAGTTACACAACTTATTAAAATCTATTATTTTATGTCTTAAATGTTTAATTATTCATCTACTATGTACATAAAACTTAACATGAAATTATTTAATTTATAGTACAGTAATAAAACTATTCTATCTGCAGATCATTGGCTTCAAACATCAATTTTGCAATATATTTTTAAAAATATATTTATAGTATCTAAAACATTAGTAAGTCTGTTATTTTGATATTTGTAATATTAATTACTGGTATTAATAGTTTATAAGATTTAAATAAATAAAATAAGCATGAAAAAATAGAATAATTTTAAGTTGCAAGGTTAAAACAAATAAAATAAGTTTAAAATAAGTTTAAGTAAATAGTTTATACATATATTCATTAAGAAACTTAACTGTTAAATGCAAATTATACAACTTCACTCGCTTGCTCCTTTGTTTTATTCCTTTTCTATTAATCCTTCTAATATCTCTCATTCTCACAATTTTATAACTGTAATTCTGACATTTGATATTTAAAATTATCTATTTAAAAGAAATAAAATCAATGGGTAATATATATACGGACATATAATGTATGGTATGATATATATAGGGTAGATGTGCCACTAATGAGACCCCCCCTTCCCTTAAGTAATTTCTTCAAAAATTATTTTTTATTTAGTAGTATTATACTCCAGATTTTACAACATTATATTAATTGCTCAAAATTGTTTAACCATTCTCATAGTGGCATCTCTCATGAATCAAAATTTATTGCAAGTAAAATAAATATATTGAAACTCCCAAAATTCCATTAATAGATACACCACAAAAAGTATCAAATATAGGGGAGAATAGGGATGGTTGACCACACGGGATGTTTATCTAGCTGTCCATTTTAATATTTAAATGTTTTTATGACTTTTATCGCAAGTTTACCAAAGCTAGTGATGATCAAACAACAACCTTTCTTTTATGCAGATAGATGAAACCGATGAAACAGAATTAGTTGTGAAGTTTTTGTAACATAAAAGTTGGGTATGTAGAAATAATTTGTAAGAGATTCTCAAATATAATATGCCATGGGGAAATAAAGTAAGTTGGTTTTAATTAGTATAGAAATATTGAGCTTTAATTCTAGGTATGAAGATTGCACAGCAAATGAGGTATAAAATAACTAGGTGCTATTCATTAAACAACAATTATGTGGAGACTTGACCTGATCAATGCATGGAAGTGTTGACCATAGTCGAAGCTCCCTTAATAAAATGTTTTTTATTTATTTTTTTTTACTCGGTACATAATAATAGGTTAATGTCTATGCATGTAAAAGAATGTAAATTTGTTCTGCAAAGCGACAGGAACGATTTCAAATATATACAGGGTGAGTCATAAATATCGAAACAATAGGATATCTCCTTAAATACTGCTTTTAGACCCATACTTCCAATTGCAAAAATTCGTAAAAAATGTGAAATTTTTGATAAGATAAATTGCGACTACATGGGGGGTCTAGTTGAAAAGTTACGAAAATTAAATTTTTATACGGCTCCCGTAGGACAAAAATTCCAATTAGGAAAACTTTCCTTATTCAGTCCTGAATAAAACACAAAAAGTTGTATCTTCATATCTCCAAAATTCGCAAAGTTATAGCCGTTTAAAAAATTCATCAGGTTTTAAGGGATTAGACACAAATTGAAATGCGCGCAATTCAAATAACAATGTTACTTTAACAGTTCTAGGAAACGCGTAAAAAATCTATTTTTTGAGTTAGAATTTTGATTTTTTTCTTTTTTGTGATGGTTAGCCTTATAATTAACTAAGAAAATCACATCTTAAAATTTCTCATACAATTTATAAAAGTTTCATGTGGTTAGTACCGGTTTAAATAGGACAATCAAAAATCATTATGACTCGTAACATTATTTATCGGATTTCAATTTCTTTCCATTTAATTAAAGATGATAATCTGATTATAGTTTTGTTCCAAGGTTTTTTTATATTAATTTTAAAACTATTAAACTTTAAAAAAAAATCATATTTTCAAAAGCAAACATTTTTTTTAAAGTAAACATTTTTTCAAATTTGGCAAAACAAAACTAATGTAGAAAAATGAAAAATGACGTGTTTCAAGTTCTTATTTCCTTTAAAAATTCTTAATATTTAATAACTTAAAGACAATAAATGGAGGGGAAAAAATCATTATGCAGAAAAACGAAATGTATTGTTTAAATGTTCGTCAGTTATTTAAAAAAATGCTTTTTCTAAGATGCAGATTAAGTCTTTTTTTTTCTTTTTAAATTTAGCTCTGACAACTTCAGGCTTTATACCGTCCTCCAGAGGAAGTTCAAAAATCTGTATTCTGGGCCCAGGTAGGGCCAGGACCGAGATGTTATTTTTTTTCTGAAGACTTGCCAGGCCGAGCCTAGCGTACTTTTCATAAGGGAGGGGACTGCTTCCTTCAACTTAGGTGCACACTGGATAAAATTTTCAAACCCGGTCTCGACAAAATCCGTATTAAAATCACAAAAAAAAAAGAAAGGAAAAAAAAGAAAAAGAAAAAGAAAAAAGAAAAAAAAAGAAAAAACTTTAAAATTCATTTGTTTAAATAGATTATTCAAAGGCTAAAAAAATTAAATACAATAAAACCAGTGAAAAAAATCTGCCTATGACGGAATTCTGTCTTAAACGGAAAATATGTTGATCCACGCAAAATAAATACAATAGTATCTGAGAAAAAAGTAAGCTTCAATTACATCTTCTAGGGAGGGCATCTGTCTATAAGGTATTTTTTCTTTCCTATGAGGTTCCGTCTTAAAACGTTTTACTGTATAACATTTTTCAAAGTCTCCAACGCATTGGATATGGATTAACGATATTAAAATATAAGTGAAACATTTACATATAAATAGAGATTCATTGATAAAATAAATATATTACAGCCTTTGGCGTTTCTTTTATAATAAAAAGTATAAATATAAAAAACGAAAAGCTATAAAAGAATTTTTTAGTCGGAACTCCTCAATATGAAACAATTTTTTCCCACGCCGAAGTAAAAAACTATGTGGAAATTTGCGACTGAACCGGGCTATGATTTAAACTATTTTCCAGACCGGTTCGAGTTATGATGTTGACATTTTTTTCAGGCTACGCCTAACTTTTTCCCCTATGGGTCAGTTTGGGACCTGACCAAGATATTTTGATCCAGGCAGACGTCTGGTATACAAATTTAACATAAAAACTATACGCTGCTATTTTATGTCCAACGAAAAAGCGCTATCTTAAACCGATTTTTATTAAATTGCAATTTGTGAATGTTCCCTAACTAGCGTTGAAATTGAGTGAAGAAAACATTGTTTAGAGGCAGGGAAAAGTGGTGTAAGTCAGGAATGTTTGGGGATTTCGAGATTTAATATCTCTGTGGGGTTTTTAGATACGGTGATGAATTTTGTTTTGTTCAATTTAGGAATGGATAAAGAATAATTTCCTAATTGGGAATTTTTCCCTGCGGGGGCCATATAAAAACTTAATTTTCGTATTTTTTCAAATAGACCCCCCATGGAGTTGCAATTTATCTTATCGGAAATTTCAGCTTTTTTTTTAGGAATTTTTGCAATTGGAAGTATGGGTCTAGGGGCAATATTTGAGGAGATAGCCTATTGTTTCGATATTTATGACTCACCCTGTATATAATATTTAAAACTAATCTTTAACTGATGTGACTACATAACCACATCTATCTACATACTGTAAAGCGGTCTGTCACACCGCTCCATTGAAAGATGAATAAAAGCTGAGATTAACTACTAGGATACTGTTTTTGTACTTAACTTTTTGTAAAGAGCTGTTACAATTAAAATTCGTATATTCAAATGGCTTTGGTGATAGTACTAAACATCCAAATGAGACAAAATTTCAGTAGCGTTTATAATTAAACTAAAAGTTGCAAGTTAAACTATAACAATTAAAAAAAGCAGTGGTCTGCAATACCGGTAATATCAGTTAAAGTCTAGAGGTATTTTGTGACTTTTATAGACTTACAAAAGTATAAACTTCGTAGAGGTATTTTGGGTTTTTTAAACTTATTTTATTTGTTTTAACCTTGCAATTTAAAATTATTCTAGTTTTTCATGCTTATTTTACTTGTTTAAATCTTGTACCTTAAAGGTATTCCAGGATTAAAATTATTTCAAAATGCGTTTTTTTTATAATTTTATTTGTGTAAACCTTATAGAATAAAGGTATTCTGCATTTTAAAAATTGATTTCATTTGTATATTTGTTTATTATTGCCAATATATCAATATAAAATACAGAGAGTCAAGATTCCGATGCGTGGGGAACTTGACAAATTATTTCCTCATGATTAAAACCGATCTTTCTTAAAATATATTGCACTTATTTTGCCAATTTGTTCTGATAGCCGATAGTATAACGAATAAAATTATATATAAAACTTTGTTCTAAGTAAAATACTTAAAGTTAAAAATCATTTAGTTAAAATCGGGTCAACCATACCTAATCTCCTTTAATTGTTCGTATGATTATAATTAGTTCCAGAATTTAGTGAATGTTTTCTGTTCCATGTAGGCAGGCGATACCGTGCTACCTATAATTAAAATCTCAGTGTCCAGAAAGTGAAAAGAAGTGAAGTGTTTTTTATATTATTATTCCAAAGATGTGTTTGAGAAATGTGCAGACGATAATGCAGCAGTGAGCTGCGAGTGAGTGTTATTCTTTTAATAAAGTGTTTTTTAATATAATCAGTGCCTATGGAATAATTTGTGTAGTGTGTGCATTAATATTTTACATGGTCCGACGTTCCGTGAGGTGAAAATAATTATTTATGTGAGTGAATAATCATTGAATTTGAAATATGTGCTGATGTTATGTTAAGAGTTCTATTAAAGATCTGTCCAACGTTCAACATGAGAGTCTTCGAATAATATTCTGCTTAAATTAGTGAAGTGTTGTGCTCAAATAATGGAAGTGTTGTGTTTAAGAAGATATTGTTTTAAGAGTAAATGAATATTTTGACAAATTTTCTTTTGATACCGATCGCTGGAATTTTTTTTTCGGAACTATGCTTTTTGGAAGCAGTCAGAAGTTTAGATGCTGCTCTTCATATTCCACGAAAATTTTCTTTGAAACGACTTTGCAATTAAAATTAAAGAAGTCATATGTTGGTTAAATCTGAAGATGAACTGTTTAAATTATTGTGTGATTAAGATATGGACAAATAAGTTGGCTTTTTGTATATTCAGTGGACTTTTTGCATATTGAGAGACTAAAATTTTCAGTTTGTTTTCGTGGGATATGATAAGAGGAACTGTGCTGATTTTTTAAAAAGTTTATCGCCTCCAGAGAGACAGTGCTGGTTTTATTTTATTAGTGTGAAGAATGATGATAAGACCTGAGTATGGTCTTCGTCCCAAACATTGGAGTTTATGCATTTTTGTCGTGAATGTCATGGTGAAGCAAGTGAAGTGTGTGGGCAGTATGAAAGTTTGATGGCCTTGAATGCTCACAAGAACCTTTCAGCTTTGTTTTTCTTGAACTGTGCTCTACATAGCCTATTACGACTTTGCCTAGTTGGACTTTTTGCTGTGATGCCTTATGGTGCCTGAAAAGACTTCATCCTGATGAGTTTTTGTTTCAATCATGAACTGTGATGTACAGTGCTTGAAATGAATTTATGAATGAGCTTTTGTTCCAAGGAATCATGGACTTAGTTGTGACAGACTGTATCCTGCATACCTTCAAGAGCTCTGATAAACTGGGAATCTACTTGGCCATGACGTTTTTGATATTTTTTCGACAGAACTACCGGTTCTGGTACTTTGTGTGATGGAGGACTTCTGCAGTAAAAGTGAAATTTTTAAAATTCTTTTTATTGAAAATGAAATGATTTTCTTTAGTTTAATAGAATATAATTAAATGGATAAATTTTTAAGTAGTTTATGTGAAAAATATTATATAGAGATATTTATTTAAAATAAAGTGTTAAAACCTTAATAATTTTGCTATATTTTTAAATTTAAACTCTTAAGTTTAATCTTGAAGTTTAAGTATAATGAAGTTAAAAATTGTTACATCTATCTATCTATCTATTAATTAACAGGCCTGAATTGAGGATTTTTGAAAAATATAAGATTTGCGAGTATATTTGAACTTTGAATAAAGTGTGTAATGTTTTAATAGACTCTTTTATATATTTAAAATTTTTAATAAATTTAAAGTTTTTAAAAAACTTATAAGGTGCTTAAAAAGTAGGAAATCAGTTTTTGGTGCTGTCTACGGGCGGAGATTTATGAATTATTAATGAAAGTCTATAGATATTTTTGAGTAATTTAATATTTTAAATTTTGTTTTGTGACATGGCTCCAGAGGTTTACTTGATCTTACTGATTTCCTGGAGTTTATGTCCTATTCTTTTTAGTTTAAAAGTTTGGTATTTTTTTTATATATAATCTTAAAGTTTAGCATATTATGTTTTAAAAAAATCAACTATATTTTTTTCAGTGTAGGAGGTTTCTTGATTATTAGTGTTAGATTTAGGGAAACATGATCTCACGAAAATTTTGGTATATTAAGTACAAAATATTATAAATAAATTTGAATTTTTATTTACTGGATTAATTTTATTTACTTTACATTGATTTAGTGCATATAATCGGAGATAAATATTTCTTTTCTCTGTCTGAGTTCTCATAAAAACATTAATTTTTGCAACATGTTTTACAGATTCTTTCTTTTTAGAGTTTTAGAGTTGATTTAGAGTTTAAGAGTTGATTTAGAGTTTAAGAGTTGATTTAGAGTTTTAGAGTTGATTTAGAGTTTTAGAGTTTTAGAGTTCATTTAGAGTTTAAGAGTTGATTTAGAGTTTTAGAGTTGATTTAGAGTTTAAGAGTTGATTTAGAGTTTTAAGAGTTGATTTAGAGTTTAAGAGTTGATTTAGAGTTTTAGAGTTGATTTACAGTTTTAGAACCATGGAAAAGATCCACCATTTTAAGTGTTAGGATTTTCGAGTTTGGTCTGGTACATTTATTTTTGTCCTGTTAAATGTGTATGCAAATGTTCAATGAAATATGTATTAAATATGATTTATTTTTACAGATAAAATGAATAATTAATGTTTGTTTATTTCTGTTTTAAGTATAGTTGATTTAGTATGTAGTTTTTCTGTAATTGTGCAATGTTTTTTGAATATAAATCACAAAAATAGCAATAGATACTTTCCATTTTTGGGAGATGTGAAAGTCATGATCCCGAAACTTGGTGCTACACAGATACCCAAATTGGAAAGATTAAATTAGAATTAGTATTGATTATATACATTAAGTTCTCTGTGGATAGTTTGCTGTTGTTGTTATAGGTTTTCCGTTGTGGGCAGTACAATTGTCATGTCTTTTGAGAATGGCATATTCTAGGGATCAGTATATTTAAAGATTTAAATTGTTTACTTACCCTCTCTGGTGAACAGAAATGTAGAATCTTCTGCGTTGGATATCTTAAGTGAATAGTGCATGGCCACCCCACGAAAGCTTGAAGATCCGCTGAAGTTTTTCTGTTGGTTGAGAGGTAGTTGTCATAGTGGAGTATGTTTAAGCACGTTGGTGTAATCAGAATTTGGAAACTTTTGCTATGGAGTTTTGGTTAGAGGATTTTTTGCAGTTGTTTAGTGTCATGCCTGCTCAGTGCTAATTTGAGAAATAAATTTTAAAGTTGAATTTTGTTAATTGGAAGTTGAAATTGATCACGTGTAAGGCGAAAAATTCAACTCTTTTGGTGAAGGAGTCTTTGAAGATCTGATCCATTTTTTGATTGAGTTGATGGATCTTTTTGCGGATATTTTTTTTGATATTGAGTTTAAGCAGTTGTGAAATGTTGAAATAGATATGGAAATAAATTAATAAAGTTTTTGTTATATTAATGTAATAGGACAGATTTAAATATTTTGTGTTAGATTCAACTGTAGGATTGCATTTTTTTTTCTTAAGTTGTTAGAATTGTCTCCTGAATGTGGAAGGAACAACTTTCAGCTGGCTTGTCAAGTTTTCTAAATGTGTTAGACTTGGTCAGATAAAATTCAATCTCCAGTGATTATAAGAGCAATAGTTTGGGGGAACCATGTTGTAGTGTAAGAGCGAATGAACCCTATGGGCTAAACTTGGTTTAGTTGGAGGTGTTTAGTAAGTGATGGACTCTCATGGAATTGCTTGTTTTCAATTCTCGGGCTGAATTTTTGGATATTTAATGGAGATTTTTCTGAATGAAAATGTTTGTTTTGAAAATTAATGGTAAATTTGCTAAATGTTTCTGTGTGTAGTGGTGGGGCATTGATTTTCAAATGTTAACTTTGCTCCTCGCTGAGTGACAGAAACAATCATGTGGTAGTATATTCAGTCAGCTTTGTAAGTTTTAGGGCTTGTGAGGAGAGTCTAATTTTTGTGAAAGTGTTTTTGTACTGGTGGACTATTTCTCGGCAATAAGGAGTTTCTATGGTCTTGGTGTCAACATTGGTTGATCTGTCTTAATATGTTAAGTATGGAAACAATAGTTTATTATTTGAGGTTTATTTGTGATTGTCTGAATTCAAGTAATCTGTATCCGTGCTACAACTTTTGCCTATGTGATTTTGTGTTTTTCGAGAGATTGAGGTATGAAGACCTAGGGCCCCAGGCAAATTGGGAGAGAGTGAAAGGGTAGCCGGGTGTACACGGCGCTGAAAGTTGTATGAATGTTATGTACCAATTTAATTATATGTGTCCTCCGGATTCTTAGGAGATGTTGTAGCTGAAACTTTGTTTTTATTGGAAATTGGCTGCTGTGAAGGATAGGATTATTTTTGAGAATGGAGTCATGTGTTGATGTCAGACCGGGAAGTTTGTATGTTGTAAAAATGAGATTTGGTTACCTTTGAATTTAATCATGGGGTTCCACTATTCTTAAATTTTATAACTGAATATTAAAGATTTTTGATCTTTTTATTCAATATGTGAAAATAATATTTTTATATTGTTTAAAACAGCTAATTGTGTAAGATATATTACTAATGTATATGATAATTGAAATTTCTTCCTATTATGGACTTTGAAAATTGTTTAATGAATATTATAATATTGAAAAAGTTTAATAAGTGTAAGATATTGACATGCTGTGTTCTTTTTGAAATATATGTAGGGTTTTTTCAAGTGTGTATAAGGTATATAAAAGCAGTATATATCAATATTTTTGAATATGTTTTAAAACGTAGGAGCCAGATCGAGTGGATCTTGTTGGTATGAGAGTTGGTTGGTTTAAGTGACTACCTACCTGGTAAAAGTTGTTTTTTGATGTGTGTAAATATTATATAAAAGTTTTTCTTTTGTGTCTAAATATGTTTGAATAATTTGGGTGTTGGGCTGAGCTGGAACTTTGGCTAATTTTTATTGTTTATTCCCGGTTATTGTGTCTTCTTTAAAGATTTATTAATATATTTGGAGTTAGTGTACAGGTGATTAAGTGCTGTTGAGATAATGGTCCTTTTTAAGATGTTATCCTTTTTGTTCTAAATATGGACATCGTCAGGATGCACTAGTGTGTTAGGCTATCCTTAAGAGGATTAAAACTATAGTGGTGTATTTTAATATTCTTGTAGTCGCCTCTCCTTTTTAGATAAAAGTGTTAAGAGGGGGATTTTGATAGGATTTAACATCTGTAGGATACTAGCAGTTCTTATCACTTTTATCTCCTTTCTAATATTTCTGTTTAACACTAAAGTTTAAATGATATTTCTAGCAAAGGCTAAAAAGTTTATTTATCAATTGTTAAAAAATTAAATTTAAATTTAAAGTTCTATTTAATTTAATCAATAATTGAAATTAATTGTAAAATTTGGTAAGTGGAGAATTGAAAGGGATAATGTAAAAATAAGAGATCTAGTGTTGTTAGTAGAGGAAAATACACCAAACAATAAGTGACCTTTTGTATTTATTTGTGTAATTAGTGTACTTGGTAAAAAAAGAGTTATTATTGAATGTGAAACATGTCAATGGGGGCCGGTAAGTTCCATGTAGGCAGACGATACCGTGCTACCTATAATTAAAATCTCAGTGTCCAGAAAGTGAAAAGAAGTGAAGTGTTTTTTATATTATTATTCCAAAGATGTGTTTGAGAAATGTGCAGACGATAATGCAGCAGTGAGCTGCGAGTGAGTGTTATTCTTTTAATAAAGTGTTTTTTAATATAATCAGTGCCTATGGAATAATTTGTGTAGTGTGTGCATTAATATTTTATATTTTCTAATGGAACAAAATATTTTTTTTAAATAAATTTTGCTATTAGGTATAAAAATTAATAAAAAATTTGTGGATCATTCACAGTTTAAATTTATTACTGCGTATATCATAACATCAATATTTTAATTATTTTTATTGTTTTTAAACACTAAATGTGGAATAAAATCAAATTGTGAGAGAATGGGTGTAGAGGAGGGGGTGGAAAAACCCTTTCAGGGGCAAGGTACTTCTATTTGTGAAATTCTTAAATGAGAGATCAACGTCAGAAATTATAAACAAATGCATTTTAAAGTATGTAGCTTTTGTTCTCGCCAGGTATCTCTGAGATGCTAGAGATTTATCTGGCATGTACTTGAATATAAAGGTATTTCTTAGTAGTTTTTAAATAACTGGCGGATGCTAGAACGATGTAAAAGAAAATTGCATGCGATTGTAACTGTTTTTTAAAAATGCTGAACCAAGGGTCATATGCAAAAATTAATTGGGTAAGTGTTTAAAAAAAGAGCCTTAGGGTCTGAATAAGAAAGCGTTTGCTGACTCTGGAAAAAGAGTAAAAGATAACTTTAAAATTTTGCACTGAATTAGTGAAAAATGTTTGGCACAGTAAAATTGCAAGGGCCGCAAGGTCGGGCCTTATTATTCCCTAAGGGAGCCCCAGTACTTTATATGGAATCTAAAAACTTGAAAATATCTAAAAAGAACAGGAATTTCAAAAATGAAGATCGGATTAAATGGAGCTAATTCATCAACAATTTATTATCATAAAAATTTCAAGGGGCTCAGAAACAGTATTTATGGATCCAGGAACAAAACTGAAAAACTAATATGCAAAAATAATTGAGTGGAGAAAGCTCCTCCAAAACGAAGACTATCAGATAAAATGAGGCCGCGTTATTAACAATTTAGTCCATAAAATTGTTAAGAGGTCAAGGAATATTGACCCATGAAATATTAAAAATCTCTGCCTCAGGTGCATCAAGACCTGTCTTAAACTACTTTTACTTTAATTTTAAGACTTCTACGTGCGATAGATTTTGTTAGACATTGCAGACACACACAGAGAGAGATTTGTTATTTTATTTAGTATAGATGAATACATAAACATAAATGTATGCTAGTACTGAAAAGTGTAGATTTAACATTATTTTTATCGGTATCAATTGACCTTTTAAAAGATATTGATTTATGGTTTTTATTTGTATTTTCTAGATCAAGAAAACAAATACAAATCATTTTTAAAGGGACAGTTTACTTCAAAAATGGTTTTAAAAAAATTACATTTTTTCTTTAAAATGTATATGTGTATGAAAACCTGTTTTATTGTGAATATTTTGATATCTTAGTTTTACCGAAACAGAAATTATATCTCGAGATATTGTAAATAACCCAACACAAATGCACATAAAAATAAAACTTTAAATGAATTTTTCTCAACGTTTATATTTTACTACTGTCATGTTTTAAAAATGTTAAGACTATTTTCCTATTTGAGACAGAGATTTTAACTTTTTTGTACATGGTTTTTATTATGCATATGATGAATTTATGCATGGAATCAGAATTCAAGTACTTTTAAAAATAAAAGTACTTGAATATGTGCGAGAATCCATTTTTCATAATTTATATATCAGTGAAAAAAAAACATTAAATGTAACAGTATATGTATCTAAAAATCCACTTGCAATTTTGTATAATACACAGTTAAAAAATGTTTAAAAAGGTAAAAAACTACCGAAATTTAAAAAAAGAGTAAAAATCTTACAAAATTAAATAATTTTATTAATTTTTATTTAAATAAGCAGTTTTTAGAATGTACTTTTTATAGAACATCAAAATGAATTGGGTTTATCATTTTAAACATATTATTAAAAATAAGTAAAATTTGTGAAAAGGTAAACTTTCACCTTACTGCATTTAAAAGTTCTTTTTTGAAAAAATTTGTTTTCACATTTATCAAAACAAAAATAGCAAATCATATGAAAGTAACCACTTATTTAACCAAGTTTCAACAAAAAACATGATAACCAAATTAAAAGTATAAGTATTGCATGATAAGAATACATTAACTTCTATGTAATAAATTGAGAACATTTTTATTTATGTATTTCTTTTTTTGATCACTTCTATATAATAAAGAAAAATATATGTTGAAAACTGTCATGTCAAATGGTTTCGACGAGATAACGGCACCAATTAAAGGTATTCCACTGTTGTGTTTGCATTGGAACGTTTCGTTTTTAAGGCAGTTCCGAAAAGGAATGAATAATTTTTCTAAGTAGCATTACGTCTTGTGGCCGCAAAAGACCTCTCGACTTGACTGACAGAGTTCATCAAATTCTTTTGACAGGTGCAGGGAAAATAAACATAATAATAAAATAATTGCTTACCAGCAGGAACTTGAAAAAAAGAACATAAAGACAACAAGAAGGATGCAGGACGTTTCTCTTCTTTTAAAAAGAATTTTTAACCATTTGAAAAATGGTTGTTGTTTTCGGGAGAATGGACCCGATGATGTTACCACTTTTGAATGATGTTACCACTTTTGAATGATGTTACCACTTTTGAATTTAAATTAAATTCTTTATTTTTAGAAGAATTTTTATTTGAATTTAAATTAAATTCTTTACTTTTAGAAGAATTTTTATTTGAATAGTAAATTAAAATGGTTAAAATCATTGTAATAAAGGAGAAAACTAACAAATTTAAAAATGGGTAGACGGAAATTAACAGATACGGAAAAAGCCGAAGCCAAAGAAATGAATGAACGTGAATATCGCATTCAATGATATTAAACACAGTCAACATGTATAAGTTGCTTATTAGTTTGGCGATTCGTATCATTTGGCGAAATTGGTCGACGGGATAACTGAGTAATACTGTATTTGGTTTGGCGCAAAAACGTCTTTCAATGCAGAAAATGATAAAATCAAAAGATTATTGAGCCGCTGAAAACCAATTACGTGTTGAAAGGCGATCACGAAAAAGGAAGCAATTTAATGCCGAACCGATTAATTGTAAAACATCATGTCGCCAGGGCGACCAATCCAGTAGCCATGGCGTTTTACTATCGGTCGGTTCTAACCAGGAAAATTTGAGTGCCAATAGTGATTCTAACAAGCCGGAAAATGTTATAGCTATTACTCTTGATTTTCCACCACCTAAAAAGAAAACTAAAAAGCAATCGGCTTGGGAAAAACTGGGAAAAAACTTTTTTGATTCGATGTCTGATGGACCCATTCACAGATGCATGTGCTGCGATCGATTTTGGTTTAAAACCTCCATCACCAAAATTCTGCTCTGTAAAATCAAACAATATATGCCAAAGTCTTACAAGTATAACAGTATATGCCAAAGCTGTATTTTAATAATGATTACTTTTGCACCAACAATGTTAAATAGTTTGAAATGTTTCTTTCGTCGCCAACTTTTATGCTTGGCGACAATAGAGTGATATAACTTAAACGAACCGTACCTTCAAATTGCAGCATGTATAAAGTCATTTATAGCAGTGGCACGGATAATACACAATAAAACAACTGGTATTTAGCTTAAAATGATAGATGAATGTATCGAGTGAAACATTTTTCAAATGGTTGGGGTAATTTCTTAAATTACAATTATTTTTTATTTTTATTTTGTTGCAAAAAATCTTGTTTATTTATTTTTTTGCGGAGAAAATAGATAAAAATGCAACATGTTCTCTCATTTTTTTAGAGACTTGGCACTTTTGCATCTCATTTAAAATTTCACACTTGACGTTTAAGAAAAATACTTGAAATGAATTAAATTTCTCTTGGGGAATAAGGGGAGACATGTTCCTTTTTTTTTTGAATCCTTATGTAAATTCTTTGAATGCAATGAAGTGCAACTGAAAAGAGATTACGCTTCAACGAAGCATTTCCATACACCTCAGGTCCTATTATCGCGGATCCATCTAATGCCGCAAGGAAATTCTTAAGCGGTGTATCGTCACATTTTTATTGTAAAATCTTTTTACTTTTAATTCTAAATTAATTTTTCGAAATCATACCCTACGATGTCTTCCATCCGTTTGGAACAATTATCGCCGACACCGTACACACACATTCTCACCGCAGCATTCTATACTCATCTCTGCCAAAGAAAAACGAACGCAGCCGGAAAAGGAGAAGGGGGTTGCCACAATCTCATAATACGCTAATTTCAGGAATATAGAAGTGGCGATAAAACAGATATGCCAAGTGCTTGAACACGAATAGGGAAATTGCATTTTTAAGATTAAACTTTTATATCACCTGAAAGATGCGCAGCCAATAATGTATATAGGGATTCATCTATTTTAAATTACGCATCAGTAGAATACAGTCTGATTGGACGAGAGGAGGGGCTATAAAACGGAAGAACATCCCCCATCGAATATTCGAGAAAATTCAGGAACAATCCACAACCGGAAGTAACAAATTCAAAATCATTATAACATTTTGAAATCAACAAAAAGTTACGTAAGAAAATAAACTTTACAGGGGAGATTAAAAAGGCGAGAATTAAAATAAATTTTTAAAACGAGTTATGAGTAACCACAACAACTGGGTTCATCAGATTTAAAACAACTCCATAAGTATTCAAATAAACAACGTAGAATGCTATATTACATTTGTTAACAAAATGTCCAACCAACAATGTAAGTTCCATTAAAATCTACCTAGTAGAACTTAAGTTATAAGCGGCTAGAATGAAATTTTACTTTGATTTTTATATATAGAGAAATAATTAAATATAGCTTACATAATCATATTAACCTGATTATGGAACTCTTTTTCAAAATTAAGTATATCACGAATTACTGGATTTAAATGAAATTGCTTAGTACCATTCGATTCAGCATGAAAACATATACTTAAATATGTTATCAGTTGAAATATATCTGTAAATTCCAATTTTTAAGAATTTTTATAAAAGTTCGTTCATTTTTTTATCCCCCTTAGGGGTGGAATTTTCGAAAATCCCTTCTTAGTGGCACTCGATGTTATAAGAAGTATTTTTACACCAATTTTCAAGACTTTTGGTTCGGTAGATTTTTTTTGCTGTGATTAATTCTAAGTCCAGGGTTTCTTTTATATATCTATATTATAAAGACCAAACGTATCTGTGCTTAACGCATATGTCATTTTTCGAATGGCAACATTTTCTGCTGAAATTTCACTTTTGCAATTTTCATTACTGCAAATTTTTTAACTCCTAGACATCGCACATTTTCAATCTTTACTCCGTTGTGTAGGGAAAAATATATACTTTTAAATGCAATTTGTTTGAAAACCGTATCTTAATTTTTTTTGAGGTATTGATTTTTTTGTAGTTTTTAATTTAATTTTTCTGGAAGTGGCAACTTTAGTACTCCATTTCTGTGCAAAGCATTACCAACTAGATATAAAGGCCTGCGCATTTCACTAAAAACCGCCGAAAAAGTGAAGCTGGATTCAGTTTTAAACTCTGAACCATTTCATTTGATCACGTGGCACAAATCCTGCCCCAATTAGCATTGTATGAGCTGATTTCTGTTCTGAGCACATGGTCATTGTTTTGGTTCAGAGTTTACACGATTGGTCGGAGTAACTTGGGCAAAGTATCAGAGTCCTCTGGCGGGAGACTTCATACATTAATCTTAAATAAATGGGCCTTATAGATATAATTGGCCATGGTGCAAAGTAAAGGAAAAATAGCCATAAAGTAAAAAGAAGAAATAGAGAGGACTTATGTGTGGTGGCTTGGAATGGTGCAAAAAATGCAACCCTGAGATATCTGCTACTTAAGCCCAAACGGCATGTTTTCGCAAAAAAACAAACAAAAAAAACTTTCAGTGATAAGACTGTGGATATTATTAGTATGGTAGTTTTTGTTTATAATAAAATAAAATGCTACTTTAGAATGCGTAAATTTAAGCAGATCATTTTTATTTAGAGAAAAAATGCACGGCTGATGTCAAGGGATTTAGTACCTGTTCAATGTGATTCTTTTTTTTCCCTCCGGGTTGAATTTTTTTCGCCGAGTTAGACAAGCAAACAAAGATGGTTTTGGCAATAATTCCAGGTTTAAAGTAATGTCCGGTTCCACAAATTTTTGTCCAATTGTTTAATACATTCAATTATAATTATAGTATTAAAAAATGCTCTGACGAGCACCAAAAAAGGTTAATATGTTTTAAAGTATGAAAAAGTGTTTGACAAGAGCTTCTAATTGAGAATGAGAAAGAACAAGGGGTCCCTTCTTGGCTGCAATTCACTGTCAATGCCAAATTTGAAAAAATCATATTTGCGCTTTTTCCATATAAAAGAAATTTGCGTAAAACTTTCTATCTTTACTTTTTAGTAAAACTTTCATTCTCTGCACTGTAACTGCACTACAAATCAGTTTTCTGTGCTGTTTTACACTGCGACAGTTTATGGTGGGACTGCGTGAATGTGATACGCTGCAGGCAGTGTTGAATGCAGGAGGTGGGCCAGGGGGACATTCCCTCCCGAAAGTATCAAATGCTCCCCTCCCCCCTCCAATAAAATTTAGATTTTGTGTTTTTAATGGTAAAAAAAATATAATCCCCTTAGAACTCTATCGTGTCCCCCCCGAAACCACAGAAGACCCTCCCGGAGAAAAGTGTCTGAATTCAACACTGGCTGCGGGAACTATTGTTTTTGGCCCTATTTTGCTTTACATTCATGTTTAATCACGTGGTGTCTTTTCTAATTATGCCTTTACACTACACAATTTTATCGTAACAGTGGCTGATTTCTTTTATGTGGAAAAGCGCAAATATGATTTTTTCAAATTTGGCATTGACAGTGAATTGCAGCCAAGAAGGGACCCCTTGTTCTTTCTCATTCTCAATTAGAAGCTCTTGTCAAACACTTTTTCATACTTTAAAACATATTAACCTTTTTTGGTGCTCGTCAGAGCATTTTTTAATACTAGTCATTTAAATTTTTTGATAATTATATATTGAATATAAGATAACCTCAGTTGCTTTTAAATATTCCCAGTACTTTTTCTTATTTCGCTCAATATTGAACTATTTAATCAATGGACAAAAAACGTGAAAAAACGAAATTAATTTTAATTTATTCGTACAGAAATTGACAGATTCAATTAATTTTAGATAATACATATTTTGTAGAAAAATAATGCGAATAGAAATTTTATTCTTTTCGCATATTATTCGTGGCATTCTTATCTACTTGTTTTAAAAATCAGATGTTATAAATATGAAATATTTCCGTTTTTAGCGCGATTTTTGTGATCATGGCACCCAAAGGTCGCTAAACATAATTTTGTAGTCAATGCACTTAAAAACGAATTTTCCCATTTAAATTTTTAAAAAAAATAAGTGAAATATTTTTATTTCTCCTTCCTGATAGCTATTGGAATAGCTTATTCCAATTATTAAATAACTAGCAGTTACCCGTGACTTCGTTCACATAACATTTAAAGAAGAAATAATTGATCAATCAAGCAAAAAATTTCGGTGATGAAAAGCATTTGTAATTAACTTTTTATCGCGAATTTATGGTAAAAAAACTTTTGATAATCCCTATTTGCTAATTTGTTTGCTGGTCAAAATTTTCCTTTCAGCGATTAATACTAATAGATAGAAACATTCTTGAATTCTTTTGTTCAGCCCTGTAGTTTTCCAAGTGCCTTTAATACACGAAAGTATCTTTCTAAAATTTATTTCAAACAAAAATATTTCTTATTACTACCTAAATTACATTTTCAGAAATTATCATCCGAAGACAACCTTTTATCCAGTTCTTTGCGGGACCCTGTTTATCATTTTATATATATACTACAAACATTTCTTAGTTTACTAAATGCAGTTCAAAATAAAAATGCATATTTTATTTAAAAACCCCCTTTAAGTAAATTACGCTCATATTCAGTAACCTTTCCGAGATCTTTTGTGTAACCCTGTATATCTAAATTTAACTATTCATACTATTACCATTTATACTCTCCATTTAATATGCATACATTTAGCGAAACTTAAAAGCACATATCATAATTCAAAATGCATTTCATCCATGCAACAGTCATCATCCATGATATACAGTACTTCGGATAGAATATATAATATTTGAAATCTTTTGTGTGTCCCTGTAAATGCTATGCACTTCGTATTATGCATGAAATAACTTACATTAAGCCTCAGCAACATATATCAATTTGATTATACATGAAATCATTTACCATAATTAAAATATGTCGGAAACTGTTCCTCCCTTTATTCCTATGCAATGGAATTCTTCTGTCTGACCCTGTAAATGAATAGTAAGTGCCCTTTTCACTACATACTTTACAAAATGCATATTTTAGTGCACTTTGTAAATGCATATAAATTTGAATATGTTCTACAGGCTGTAACATCGTTAAATTTAATTAAAACGATTTTTCCCCATAATGCCGTAATATAAGAAAAATTTTTGACTATCCCTGTAAATAAACTAATCATGGTAGAAACTTTATTTTCAATAGGTATTCATGCTAGGTAAACGTTAAGAACGTCCAAAAATTTCATGGAAATCGGAGTATATTTACGAAAGTTAGAAAGCGACCAGACAGACAGACAAACCGAAAGCATAATAACTTTTCAACTTTGTTCGAAAGTGTTAAAAAATCGAGCCAAAAATATATTAATCAGTGATTTTATTTTCCAACTTTTCCCCACAAAAAATTTCTTCTATTGATAAGTATGAGTTTTGAATAAAAATATTCATTTGTATGTAACTTATAACTTATTAATTAGTATAAGTAAAAAATATTTCTGATTCATTTTAAATATGACGTCATTATTTATCTCGCTCCATTAGCTACAGATATTCATACCCCTTGTATTTTTAATGACTGCTATAAAGTACCTGTTTTATTTCAACTATGATGTCACATTTTCATGAGTGAACCATTTTATTAAAAATATAATTCTTTTTCATTCTTTTTACTTTTAATTTATGTCACCATATTTTACACAAAAATTCCCATTAACTAAACAAATATCTTTGTTAAATGTATTATAAAAAATACATTTTTTATTTTTATTTCAAACATGACGTCATATTTATTTTCTTTTAAATTATTTTATTATAGTTTTTCGCGTGGAAGTTTTCTATTAAAAATTCATTGCCGCTGAAAAATTATTATTCCAATTTTTTATTTTCTTGGCAACAGGAAAGGAAAATGGTTAAATTTTATCTGAAAAATGCCTATTGATTTTGTATGAAAAATAATTAAATTTTGAATTATTAAGGAAAATATTTGAATAAAATAAATAAAAATTATCCTATTATTTAATCCGGACTTCTAACTTTACGTCTGCAAAATTTCAAAGCAATCGGTTCAGTAGTTACGGCGTGAAAACGGAACAAACAAACAAACAAACAAACAAACTCACTTTCCGATTTATAATATTAGTAAGGAT
Organism: Maratus speculifer; assembly: GCA_964019185.1. Taxonomy (NCBI): domain Eukaryota; kingdom Metazoa; phylum Arthropoda; class Arachnida; order Araneae; family Salticidae; genus Maratus; species Maratus speculifer. The sequence goes on along the minus strand of OZ025298.1, from coordinate 6,033,877 downwards.
ATTCTAGGACATTTTCAGGAAAATTATTGGTTAAATTATCTTCCTTGGAGAAAGTCGCTCGAAATATAGCCTTAATAGATTTGCGCCAAACCAAGGATGAAAATATACTGAAAATTCATTTCTAGTATTATTTGTAAAATTGACATTGAAATCATCAGCTGTAATTAAATTTTTATATAATATACAGTGGAACCTCAGTTCACGATCATAATCCATTCTTGTATCTGACTTTCTATATGTGATATAAGTTTTTTAGGCGCTCTATCCAAGAACTAGTGCATGGGATTAAAAAAAATTATATTCAGGTAATCCCTGATATAAATTGATGCTGTTTACTGTTTACATTTTGATTTAAATCGTTCAACAGATGGCTTAACCGTGTTGCATTTTTCATTATTTTTGCAATAGTTCTATCTCGAGAATTAACGCACGGATTTTCATCAAACTTCAAATTCAGTTAATCTTTATATGAATTGGCTTTGTTTACGTTTCGGTTTCAATAACCAAACACATGGCGCTGCTATGTTGAATTGTTCCGATTACCACAATATCTCTATCGCAGGAATTAATGCACAAATTTTCATCAAACTTGAGATTTAGGCACACTTTGATTTACATTATTGCTTATTGCGGGTAAATCTCCCAACAAGTGTCGCATACATGCTGTATTTTTCCCGATATCCGCAACAGTCCTATTTCAAATTTCAAAAACTAATGTTCGGAATTTCATGCCTTTAGAATCTTCACGGTGAGCGTATGATTGTCATTTGATTTTGGCTCATTAAATTCATGAGATAGAAAATAGTTTTGGGGTTGCTTTTGTTTTACTCTATATCTTTTCCTTATGTAAATTAGGACGTTATATGATCATAATTAAAAACTCTTACATTTAGTTCCTGAAAAGAAATTTTGGTTTTCCCAGATACTTTTTTCCGATGTACTTGTTTTTTTTCCATTTTTTTCTACTACTAAAATTTAAAATGTTAGGTAGGACACTCGAGAAAATCATCCCATGGCCATATAAAATGCATGTTATTTGAAAAATTAACCATGGATTCAAACAAACAATAAATAAATAAATAAATAAAATAACACTGCGTTCACAACTTTATTGTTTAAAGAACTGAATCTAAAAGCTTCGCAATAAAAACAAATAACCATGTTTTTCACGTGATTTGTTTAATTTGAATGAATTGTGATACATACATGACAATTTTTATATATAATTTGGTGGCAATGAATAAAAAAAAACTACAATCTCAACAGCAAAAGACTATATTCAACTTGAGGTTTAAGACATAAATTCGATTTTCTCAGAAACCATCAGACATACAAAGATGAAAAAAAAACTGTTCTAAGTTTTATCAAGACGATAAAAATAAACCAAAAACGAAGTTAATCCATCCATAATAACGTTAGCTATTTCTTGTTGAATATTTCGACTTCATTTTTTCGCTAAAAGTTAAATAAAAAACTACAGTAAACTGCGATATTTTTTTAATGCTATCATTTTATTCGTCTCGTCGAGTTCTATCGTTTGAAAACAAAATCACTGTCGTACGTCAGCTAGTTCGCCAGAAATTTCAAAAAGACAATTTTCTATTTCTTAAACATATTATACCAAACGCTACCGCTTTTGCTATGATTCATTAAATGTGAAATAGTTTAATATGATTAAAACACGCCCCAAACAATGTTTCCCCGTATAGCATTATGTAGTGGAAAACTTTTGTGTGGCCCTGTAATTTAATAATAAATATTCTTTGCATCACAGATTGTACAGAATGTATATTTCAGTATATATATATATTTCATAGGTTCAAGTCAATTCTATTATATTCGAAAGAGTTTAACAGCATTAAAATGTACTTGAAACTATTTTTTCCTATTAACCGTCATGTAATGGAATACTTTTGATTGTTCCTGTAATTGATCTATGTATCCGATTTTCATAAAATTTGAAATGACACGACAAAATTATCTAAAAATTATATATTTGAAATTTCAAACGATTAAAATTTATTTGAAACTTTTTTCCCCATTGACCGTAATGTAACAGAATACTTTTGATTGTCCCTGTAATTGATCTATGCATCCGATTTTCATAAACTTTCAAATGACTCGACAAAATTATGCAATAAATATTTTTTTTTAATTTCAAAAGATTCGGTTTGGTAGTTTTTGCGTTGTTATATGCGGACAAACAGACGGACGGACGGACGGACAGACAGACAGACGGGCAGACGGACGGCCTGAACGACAACTGTAGGTGCTCGTATTTACATAATTACGAACGTAAATAAAAACGAATAATTAGTAGAATATTAATAAAACATACAAATAAAAAGTCGAAATAAAAATACCCTTAATGGCGTTTTAAATACGTGCATCGTATTTAATGTCATTGGATGCGATATTCACAATCATCCACTATCGGCATTTAATCTTATAGTTTGGCGATGGTTTTTTGGTGGACGGGATAACCAAGTAGTACATATTTCAACTATTTTCTATTATTTTAAAAAGTAAATAATAATGAATAAAATCGGGTACTAATTGATTATCCTGTCGACCAAAAAATTATCGCGAGAGTTTAAAATTAAATGCCAATAACGGATTATCATAAATGTTGCATTCAGTTTACATTAAATAGGTTACCCATGTGTGTTATGTCATAATGTGATTTTGAATTCGACTTTTTATTTGTACTTTTATTTAATGTTTTACTAATTTTTTTTCTTCTTTCGTTAATTAAGCCCCACCAGTGGCTGAGAGGTTCGGACCTCTCAACTGGTAGACGGCAGGTGCTGGGTTCGAACCCAATCGCGGCTGTCGGCCTAACCGTTCGGAGTTTTCCGTGGTTTTCTTCGAACCTTGCGTAAATACGGGTTAGGTTCCCTTAGAAAGACCCCCACGGAGGGCACTCCCCCTGGTCCTATATCCCATTAGCGCAGATAATCGGACGACAAAAATCAACCAACCAACCAACCAACTTTCGTTAATTAAAATAAAAATTATGCCAATATGCATAACTTGGTGATTAAATGGATGATTTGTACAATTTGGTGAAATTGGTCGACGGGATAATCAAGTAGTACTGAAAAGATTAAGTAATAACTATAGAATGAAATAATTTATAAAATTTAACAAAATTAAATAAAGGTAAATTAAAAGTTATTTTTTAATAAACAACAATAGCCCGGCTATCATATCAGTTAGGTACCCTGATGCGTATTTGACATCACATCGTTATTTAAAATCAATTGAATGGTATTTAAGATATGGACAGAATGTGAAGTTTTTGATTTACTAATTTAAAAAGCTTACATTTAGTTTCTGAATAGAAATTTTGGTTCTCCTAGGTAGTTTTTTCCGATGTGTTTGTGTTTTTCCCATTTTCTTTCCTGCTAATAAAATTCAAAATGTTAGGGTACTCGAGAAAATCACCCCATTGCCATGTAAAATGCATGCTAATTGAAAAAATAATCATAGAGTCAAAAAAAAAAAAAAAAAAAAAAAAAAAAAAAGACAGTGCGTTTACAACTTTATTATTTTAAGAACTGAAATTGAAAGCTTTGCAATAAAAACAAATAACCATGTTTTTCACGTGATTTGCTTAATTTCAATGAATTATGATACACATATGACAATTTTTATATTAAATTTAGTGGCAATGAATTAAAAAAACTACAATCGCAACAGCAAAAAGTAATATTCAACTGGAGGTTTAAGACAAAAATTCGATTTTCTCAGGTACCGTCAAAAATACAAAGATGAAAAAAAAACTGTTCTAAGTTTTATCAAGACAATAAAAATAAGCCAAAAACGAAGTTAATCCATCCATAAGATCGCTAGCTATCGCTTGTTGAACTTTTCGTCTTATTTTTTTCGTTAAAAGTTAAATAAAAAACTACAGTAAACTACAATAATTTTTTAATGCTATCATTCTATTCGTCTCGTCGAGTTCTATCGTTTAAAAAAAAATCACTGTCGTACGTCAACTGGTTCGCCAGAAATTTCAAAAAGACGTTCGCACTTTCTATTTCTTAAACATATTATACCAAACGCTACCGCGTTTGCTATGATATTAAAATAACATTATTCGCTTAGTGTATTTTTTTATCAGTTAAACTTGCTAGAGCAGACGTTTTTTTTAGTTGTTTTTTGTTACCTGTCATTTTACCAGAATTATTTAATTTTTCTTTCTTTTTGAAATAATTATATTTTTTATGTTCTTTATTTTTTACTTTATTTTGAACCATTTTTATTTTCCAAATATATTTTCAGAAAAGAAAAAAGTACATTTTTCACATAGAAAATTTATCTGAAATAGAAAAAGAAAGATGTAAATGACGAAATGAGATTTCATAATTCGTAATATCCAATGTTTAAAATGTAATTGAAAATTACAAATTTGTCATGATTTGTAAAAATCAAGGTTGGCGTATTTCACAGAAAATACGGCATCATCGTTGCACGTTGAAGTGACAAAGTGCAATGTTTGTGTATTTTAATGTCCATTCTTTTAATTTGTGTTGCGTATTTTAATTTATAAAACGAATTTAAATTTGTCATAGGGCTAACTTTGAAGCAAACTTGTTCGAAAAAATGTACGTGCAGTCATTTCTTTATTTAGTATGCGCGTAAAATTTTTCAGTACTACTTGGTTATCCCGTCGACCAAAAAACTATCGCCAAATTATGAGATTAAATTCCAATAATGGATGATTTTGAATGTCATATTCAATGATATTAAACACGATACACATGTATAAAATGTCATCAAGAAGTTTTTAATACCACTTTTTATTTGTATTTTTATTAATTTTTAGCACTTTCCAACAAAGTTGAAAAGTGCTTATGCATTCGGTTTGCCTGTCCGTCTGTCCGTCTGTCCGTCTGACCGGATGGCCGTCTGTCCGCCTGGCCGGATAGCCGTCTGTCCGTCTGTCCGTCTGTCCGCGCTCTAACTCCCGTAAATATACTCGGATTGCTATGAAATTTTTATGCGTTATTGATGTTTACCCTAGCACGAACCCTATTGAAAATGAAGTATCTACCATGATTAGTTTATCTACAGGACGAATCAAAAATTTCCCAAAACATTACGGCCTATGGGGAAAAATCGTTAATATACTCGGATTGCCATGGAATTTTAGGACGTTATTGAGGTTTACCCTAGCACGAACCCTAATGAAAAGGAAGTATCTACCATGATTAATTTATCTACAGAGAGAATCAAAAGTTTCCCATTACATTACGGCCTATGGGGAAAAATCGTTAATATGCTCCGATTGCCATGAAATTGTAGGACGTTATTGACGTTTACCCTATCACAAGTCCTATCGAAAATGAAGTTTCTACCATGATTAGTTTATCTACAGGGTGAATCAAAAGTTTCCCATTACATTACGGCCTACGGGGAAAAATCGTTAGTATACTCGGATTGCCATGAAATTTTAGGACGTTATTGACGTTTACCCTAGCACAAGTCCTATCGAAAATGAAGTTTCTACCATGATTAGTTTATCTACAGGGTGAATCAAAAGTTTCCCATTACATTACGGCCTATGGGAAAAAATCGTTAATATAGTCGGATTGCCATGAAATTTTAGGACGTTATTGACGTTTACCCTAGCACAAGTCCTGTCGAAAATGAAGTTTCTACCATGATTAGTTTATCTACAGGGCGAATCAAAATTTCCCATTACATATTTTAAATATATTAAGCTTTTTCATGTATAATAAAATTGATATATATGTCTCTGAAGCTTAATATAAATTATACGCTACTGTATTGCATAATATGAAGTACATAGCATTTACAGGGCCACACAAAAGATTTCAAATAGTATATTTTTTCCGAAGTACCGTATATGTGTCCGATGATGGCTGATGGAGGGATGAAATGCATTTTAATTATGATATGCGCGTTTATATTTCGCTAAATATATGCACATTATATGGTGTGTATAAATGTTATAGTTGATATACAGGGCTACCCATAAAGAGCTCACCAACGTTACGGAATATGAGCGTAAATTATTTAAACGTGGTTCTTAAATAAGCTATGCATTTTTACGCTGAGCTTCATTCAATTTACTGAGAAATGTTTGCAGAATATAGATAAAAGGATATACAGGGCCACGCAAAGAATTCGGTACATGGACGCGTATGAATGATGATTTATGAGAATGTGATTTCAGTTGTTTAAAAAGTGTTTTAGTTTACAATAAATTTTAGCCTAATGCTGACGTGTAATAAAGGTACAATGTAAACTACAGGGCTGAACAAAAGTATTCAAGTATGTTTCCATCTAATAGTATGAATTGCTGAAAAAGAAATCTCAAACTACTGGGTATTTTCTTGCTAAGCTAAATTTTCCCATTATATGAACTGACATATGAAATACAGGGCTGTTCTAATGTACTGGAATACATATTTGGGTATATTTGGCTATACACTATTATTTCCTTAAATAACAAAGTTTTGTTAAAGATTTCATTAAGTGTTGGAAAGTGCTTCATAATCTATGCTTAGCGCATGATTTTTCATACTTGTTTACTAATTTATTCGATTTCCCGTTATTTAAAATAAAAAGTATGTCAACATTTATAACTTGGCTATTAGTTTGGCATTTTTTTTAATTTGGCGAAAATGGTCGATGGGATAATGAAGTAGTGTCGATTTTTCATATGAGCAAAATCTATATTGTAAAGAACAAATGTGTCCATATGTAGCACTGATGTTATTTTGCAAATGTCAACATTTCAGGATAAAATGACTTTTTGCAATTTTTGTTACTGCAATTTTTTAATCTTCTAAACATCCCACATGTTAAATTTTTATTTCGTCATATAGGAAAAGAAATATACTTTCAAGTGAAATTTGATTGAAGACTATATCTCAGTTGACTCATTTATTACAAGCTTATATTTTTCAAGCACTTTTATTTTTACGTATTTTCTCTATTATGTACCTTCATTAAGAAATAATGATACACAGTTTAATCACAAATCTATTAATATTGTTACTGATAATTTCCCATTATAAAATTAAAATTGCATGAGTAATAAAATAAAAGAATGATTTAAAACGCAGATTAAATTACTAAAAATTACAAGTTCAACATGTAATCAAACAACTTAAAATTTTGCACTGCCAAATAAGAAAAAAATACTTTGAAAATGCTTTGAATTTGTTTGAAAACTGTATTTCAATCTACTGATTAGCAGTGGTTTAAAAAAAATCAGGTGCGAGTTATTTTTAAATATATCTTTACCGAGTGAAACTCGATTACGATAAATTGATCTATTTGTCACCAGAAAAATAATAAAGAGTTCGGGATTTGTTTCCTATAGCAAAACTAAAATTTCCTTTATAAATAATAAAACAAGTTGAATGTAGAAACTGCCATTTCAGAATTCAGTTTCGCCTCCGATTAGAAAAAAAAAAAATCGATAGAGGTTTTTTAGAAGGGCGATCCCGTTTAGAATGCAATGAGCTAACTTCATTTTTCTTGTGGTTATCAATATAATAGCAAACAGAACGGCGTGAAATACCCAGTTGATTAGCAATTTCTCTCTGAGACTTTGGAATTGCAGAATAATAAAGAGATACAATTTCACGTGCTACTTCTTCATTGACTAGTTCATCAAAAACGGATTTTTTCTTTAGTTTAAACGCTTTTTTATAGATTCTAGGAAAAAGGAAATGCATTTTAACAATAAAACGTGTGGAATCCCGTCGAATTCGACGAATGAAATGTTTAAAAGACCCGATCGATTTGGCTTAAAAAAAGCAAAAGTAATTACATTATTGAATCAATATATAATAAATATATTTCCAAACTTAATGTCAAGTTTTCCAGTTACAATTTTGCATGCAAATATTTGCACATCTTCAGTTAAAATTGTAATCTGAGTGCCGGCGAAATCCAGAAATTTTATTTTATACGCACTACAGAAAAATAGATTTATTTAAAAAAAAAACTAATTTTATTTTAAATGACATTATTTTCACTAACTGAAGTCATCTGAAAGTAAAATGTCAATCTCAGTATCCATAATAAAAAGAAATATTGAAATGTAATATCGTTATGAGTAAAAATGCGATGTCTTAAATAGTGACGTCATTTTCTCTTCAAATGTTTTTTAAAAGTTACTGTTATTAGTAATATGAAAAAGGCGTCCGTAATAATATTGTAAATTCATTTTATCTAGTTGCTGAATGCCATCATTTTCCTCATTTGAAATATATCTTACTTTGCTTTAGACATTAATTTTTATCATAAATTATTTTGTTATTTTATTTACATTATTAATATTATTTCTCAGTAAATATATTTTTTTACCTCAATTAGTGCATAATTATATGCAATCATTTTATTGTGGTTAAATTTTACGAAAACAATTAACTTTTTTCTTTTAAATGCGAGGGCATGTTCACTGATGAAATAAATTTTCTGACTTGTGGAAAGTAATAATGGAAAATAAATTTTTATTATCGAGAGAAAAGCTAAACTAAGTTGCCACCATTTTGAAGAAATATCGTAAAAAAGCATTTAAAATTGAAAATAAAATTTAAAAATTGAAATAAATTAAAAAATAGCTAAAATGGGCACAACTACAAATAAATAGCTTTCATTTAAAAAAATAATTATCAAAATCGGTTCAGTAGAAAATTCAGGGCTGATGACACGACATTTTTAGCTTGTCTAAAAGAAATAGCATCGGAGGCTAATAAAATAAATACAAATTTAACAGACATGTAATTAAATTACGTGCTCCAAGCACTGAAATGATCAGAAACAAAATTGCTGCCGTAACGAAATCTTTGGCTAATAACTTCCGGCATGCATCTAATACAGAAATGTGACTTTTGAAAAACTTCATAGCTTTATTTGATTTCATAATTAATATTTTTCACTTAACCCTTTAACCTAACCACGTTAGCCTAATAATGTTTTTCCGCTATGTAATATTTTAATTCAAAGATTAATTTAATATAATATTGAGATTAATGTTAATTTTTTTAATTTTATAAGATAAAAAAATATGTAAAGTACAATACAATACAAAAATACGTAAAGTACAATACAATACAAAAATATGTAAAGTATCGAATAGAAATCTTCATACCAGTACTTTTCGCAGTATTATTTTGTGAACGAATCATGAATGAAAAAATCCGCAAGACACTTAACCCTTTGAGGGGAAAAGCATTTCAATTCTTAAAATGCTGAAATGATTGATTGGCACCAGAATTTAAAAACAAATTTTTTTCAAAATATTTAAAAGCGTTTCTTCACGTATTTGAGAAAAATAAAATTGCTATTTCAAATTACTGCCGTCAATGTGGCGTTTTGAAATTAAAATTAAGTGGGATAAATTTTATCCCTCTCCCTTCAAGGGGTTTAAGGGTTAAAATGCTTTTTAGAGTTAGTTAGCAATCTAAAACGCATATTACATGTAGAAAACTCATTAAAGTTTTCAATAAAAAAAATGGTTTTTATCTTTGCTATGGTACCCGGGAAGCGCGGGTTCGATCTACTAGTATAGATAAGGATTGAAAATTTCAGGTTTTATCGCCGAAGACTTCGCCAAATTAGGAAAATGTGAAGTACCTCGCGAACTACCAAACTTAAAAGAATTTGCTTGGTACCATTCGATTCAGCATGAAAAAATACACTAAAATATGTTATCAGTTGAAAAATAACTGCAAAAGCCGATTTTTAAGGAATTTTTTAAATGTTCGTTCCTTTTTTTAACCCCCTTAGAGGTAGAATATTCGAAAATCCCTTCTTAGCGGCATTCGATGTTATCAGAAGTATTTTTACCTCAATTTTCAAGATTTTAGGTTCGGCAGATTTTTTTTGCGCTGTGATTAATACGAAATCCAGACTTTCTTTTATATATAGATAAGGATTGAAAATTTCAGGTTTTTTCGCCGAAAACATCGCCAAATTAGGAAAATGTGAAGTATCTCATGAACTGCTGGATTTAAAATAATTTGCTTAATACCATTCGATTCAGCATGAAAAAATACACTAAAATATGTTATCAGTTGAAAAATATCTGTAAATTCCGATTTTTAAGGATTTTTGTAAAAGTTCGTTCATTTTTAAAATCCCCTTAGGTGTGGAATTTTCGAAAATCCTTTCTTAGCGGCACTGGACGTTATAAGAAGTATTTTTACACCAATTTTCAATATTTTTGGTTCGGTAGATATTTTTGTGCTGTGATTAATACGAAATCCGGACTTTCTTTTATATATATAGACCAGGATTGAAAATTTCAGGTTTTTGCGTCGAAGAAAACGCCAAATTAGGATTAAAATGTGAAGTATCTCATAAACAACTGGATTTTAAAAAAATTGCTTAGTACCATTCGATTCAGCATGAAAAAATACACTTAAATATGTTATCAGTTGAAAAATACGTATAAAAGCCGATTTTTAAGGAATTTTTTTAAAGTTCGTTCCTTTTTTTATCCCCCTTAGAAGTGGATTTTTTGAAAATCCCTTCTTAGCGGCACTTATAAGAAGTATTTTTACACCAATTTTCAAGACTTTTTGTTCGGTAGATATTTTTGTGCTGTGATTAATACAAAATCCAGACTTTCTTTTATATATATAGATAAGGCTTGAAAATTTCAGATTTTTTCGCCGAAGACATCGCCAAATTAGGAAAATGTGAAGTATCTTATGAACTACTGGATTTAAAAGAATTTACTTAGTACCATTCGATTCAGCATGAAAAAATACACTAAAATATGTTATCAGTTAAAAAATATCTGTAAATTCAGATTTTTAAGGATTTTTGTAAAAGTTCGTTCATTTTTAAAATCCCCTTAGGTGTGGAATTTTCGAAAATCCTTTCTTAGCGGCACTCGGTGTTATAAGAAGTATTTTTACACCAATTTTCAAGATTTTTAGTTCGGTAGATTTTTTTGTGCTGTGATTAATACGAAATCCAGACTTTCTTTTATATGCATAGATTAGATTATTTATGGACAAATCACAGTTTAAAAACTTAAAATTACACTCATTTTTACAGTTTTTTACGACTTTGGAAATTAAGTGAAATTTGTCAAAAAAGACGAAATACATAACGTAAAATTTATGAAATGCTACCAAGTTTGAATAAAATTCTTGATTTTCTATCAGAAATATTTGGATCTGGGCAATAATTGAGCAAGTAAATTAATTTAAGAATGAAAGTAAACATTATGCAATACATAGCACGTATTTAAGGGAGATCAAACTTTTCGCCAAAGTGGCTGCACTGTAAAAATATGCCCTGAATTTTAGAGGTGTTACTCTGTGAATTTTTCTTGATTTAGCTGAACATTTTCGTTTTAGAAAAAACCTGGAACTTTTCCATTAAATACCGGAAATTTTTATTCCTGGACAGTCGTCTAATTTAAAATTTCCGTTAAAAAAAAATCTGCAACTATTCCTGTAATTACCGTAATTATTTATTCTAGGGCAGTCGACTAACTGAACGTTTCCATTTAGGGAGTAGAACGGAAAACCCTCAGCTCAGTTTTTTACTCGACGCCTTAGGTCGAAAATAAAATCAGTCCGAGTTCCCGAGTACATTAACAAATTTCTTGAAAACTGTAAACACAAACGCAACACGTGCATTACTTATAATATTTACTTTGAAGATCGAATTTGTTATACAGAAAAGAGGTTAGTGATTCAATTATAACTTTTTATAATGAATATTATAAGTATTTTAAATAAATGTTGGTTTGAATAAAAATTCTTAAATGCGGTTATTACGCGTTAGGTCTATTGAAATTATGAAATACATATACTATATAATCAAAACGATTATTGTAAAATAGGATTAAGATGCCTAATTCTAAGATTCAGAAGTTAAAACTGATTTTCTGTCGGTTTGGAGACAGAAATGCCCAAATGCAAAATATAAAACTAATTTAATGTTGTAGTCACTTGTAAAGGTATTTTAACAAAAATTTTGAAAATATTTTTCGGAGACATTCATGAAAAAATATCAAAATTTATATTTAGGTGTCCCTTTCCGAGGGCGTGTTCAGCGCAACTTACCAAAGTAACCAATGTCACCGATCGATTGTAGGGCAGAACGAAAGCGAATTGTGGTACCAATGAAAACTATCCTGTTGAATTGTAGCTGACGTCACACTTCGCTTTGATTTTCATTTCGTACTTGTCTACAATCGGTAAGTAACCGGTAAGTGACCGGTAAGTTTTGCTGAACACGCCCCGAGTGATTTAAGATATATTGATGTTGAATTCAGGGGGTGTCCGGGGGGGCATTCTCTGGAGGAACAATAAGATGTGTCTCTTGGAAGATTTGAGATTTTGTGATTTTAATGTCAAATGTGCAATCCCCAGGAACTCTATAATACCGCTCCTACCGAAGCCTTTAAAATCCTTCCCGGAGAAAAGTGTCTGAACTTCCCACTGGAGTATATTTATTTTTCCTTTATATGTATTAACTGCAAATTCTCTGTTATACTGAACGAACTGGAGAGTGGAATGGATTTTGACAGAGAGAGGCAGATACTTTGACAATAGCAGTGCTGTTGAATTCAGACACTTTTCTCCGGGAGGGACTTTTGTGTCTTCGGGGGGGAGAGGATTTGCCCTTTTAGACCATTGAAAACCCAAAATATCAATTTTTCCGGGGGGAGGAATTTCACTGCTCTGGGAGGGGATGTTCCCCCTGGGCTATTCCCTTGAAGTTAACACTGAACAGTAGGATTTTCTTTTTATTTTGTCATTATAAGCATTTCATCAATCGCACACAAGATGAAACAATGGTAGCCGAATCTTCAGATGAAAGAACATTGGTATGTATAAGCTTGCAATTGTCTACTATAAAAGAATATTTCAAGAAACAAGAATAAATTTGCTTCATATACTTTTTATACATTTTGTATATAATGACTTATTTATGCATAGATGTGTTCGTTTTCCTATTTATGAAACATCATATTGTAAATTATCCATTTTTTAAAATAAGTCTAAAATCAACATTTTTGTTTATACAAAAAATGTGACATAAAACATGGAAGTGGTGAGGAATAGGACATGTCAAATTCTTTTTTTTTCTTTTTTAATAAGATGAATTTTCATTCCAGTCATGAAGATACTGGAATTTTACATTATGGTACATACTACATAATTAACCTGCAATCTTTGTTTGATTGTGTATCTAGCCGACACTATACTATTTGTGCCTTATAGCATTGTTTTATTCTTTTATCATACCTTCCTGTATGAGGGGAGGAAAGGGACACATTTTGAAACGTGCACTTTCTTTAATTATAAAATAGCTTATGCTTGCTATGTTTCTATATTGTTCAGGGATTTTAAAAAGTGTTTTACGTTGCACTCTATAAATAGAAATTTTTGTTTTTGTATCAAACAAATTTATTATCTTACTTTATAAAAAGTGTCCCATACCACCCCACTCTCCCGTATATTATTAATTAAACGTGCTAAAATATATTTATTTCTGAACAATTGCTCAAGTCTGTCTAATAAAAATTTAACCCATAACTAATGTTAATGGTCTGACCGCAGAGTTTTTAAAGTTTCACAGTTTAACTCGTAATTTTTAGTTTAAATATCGATACAGGTAGAATTTTGTTTTGTTTGGAGCCTTATTACTATTTCTAGAGACTTTTAAATAGCTGAACTTTATTTATAATAGTCAGATACCTAAATAGTATTCTGAGAATTAATGTAACATTTCATTCATCTATAAATTAAGCGGTCTGACAGACCACTCACAATAGTTATGTGACAAATTTTGTCACAGCAGTTAACAGTTAATATTTTTGAAGTAAAATTTCTTAAGTTGTATTTTCTCAAATGTTTGTATGAATATTTCAAATCAAAATTAAATTTTCGAATTGCTATTTCTTCAAAGTAAAATTTAAAATTATTGTTATCGTTATTTTAAGTGAATTGGAACTGAAAATTGAATTTTCTATTTAATTTTTAGAAAACGGTTAGATTTATTTATTTATTTTACGTAGTGGCTTTTTAATTATTGTTGAATAAACTTAAAATTAAATATTTTTAAATAGTTTCTAAATATATTTATATATATATTTATTTATTTATAACACTGATTATATTTTTGTTTAGCGAACTGTTTTTTCTAGTCACCATATGGCTTTAATGTTCTGAGATCTATAAAAATGTTTATTGCAGAAGTATTAAAACCCTTCTACTCTATAAAATCACTGTTTTAGAGGATCCATAACTTTCCATGGCTTCTAATGATGTTTGGGACACAGGAAGAGTAACACATACAGTTGGCAAAAAAAGTATTTGTACACTTCATTTTTTTTAATTATAATGAAATTAAACAAAATATTTAAGCAAAAAATACTGTAATACATTAATTTAATGCATTATAATATTATAGAAGCAAAAACAAAATTAAACGAAACGCTTTTTTACATTATAATAAACAAATATACAAAAATATAATGCAAAAAAGTATTTGTACACTATATTAATGTAATATAATTAATGAAAATTTAGTAAAATGATACAAATTATTATTTTTTGCAAATTCATTTAGCATTTATGACTACTTCTAGATGGTGTGACATAGATTCCACCAACTTTTTTGTAGCGGTCTGGTTAATGTTATTCCATGACACAATAAGAGCTTCTTTAAAACTGTTTTTTACTGATACATATTTTTTTTCGATTTTTGCATCCAATAGCATCTGCAAATTTTCTATTGGATTCAAGTCTAGAGATTTTAGAGGAGTTACCAGTCGTCTTCGAGTATTGTCGTAAGCATGTGCTGGTGATCACAGCAGTATGCTTTGGTCGTTACCTGCAGAAAGTGAAAAGCTTCCTCTATGCATAATTTCTTGGTACAGTTTAATAAATTATGGCGCGACACATCAATGTATGTTAAACCTGTCCTTCCATTGTCAATAAATTTTAAATGTCCTGCTCCATTGGAAGCTATACACCCCAAAACTATAATATTCTCCCCAACATGCTTGATAGTTTGAAGTATACATTTTGGATCTAGAACAGTTTTATTTTTACGCCAATTTTTTCGGATGTTTAGTGGTAAGAAAATTCCGAATTTTTCCTCATCAGAAAAAATTACTGTTTTCCAAAAATCCAATGATTTACTTCTGTATGCGAAAGCGAATACTATGCGTTTTAGCCTACTTGTTTCGCTGATGAATGGATTTTTCCTTGAGGTTCTTCCTCTTAAATCTGCATTGAGAAGAATATTTTTTATTGTTTGAGATATTACTCTGATGCGAGAAGATGTTGCAAGGTCTCCAGCAAATTTTTGTTCCGAACGCATAGGATTTTTTAAAGCTTTTTTAACAACACTCCATTTTTCCCTCATTGTTAGTTTGCTAAGAAGTCCTGGTTTTCATTGAATTTCGATGCTTTTAATTTATTCATAGTTTCTCACTATACATCCAATAGTTGTAAATGGTAATTTAATAGCTTTTACAAATTCTTGTTGCGAATTTAAATTTTTATTATGCTCAATCATAGGATTTCATATATATAGAGGTGCCTCTCTAGTTTTAGGTTCTGTACTCAATTACTTCAAGAGCAAATTAGATTAAATGTCAGACAAATATAATATGAACTTAAAAATTATTAACAGCTTCTGTAAAAGTAGTCCTTTGAACCATAAACACAATAAAACACAATACATATCAGGATGGAGAAATGTACAAATACTTTTTTTGCAAGAAATTTTTATACTTTTCCTATTAGAAAATTATTTTACATCTTTATCGAAATTTTCTGTTGTGTAATTTAAAACGGAGGGTAAGCAGACTGTATTAAAACTATTTTTGACAAAATATCTGTTTTTATTTAGTTAAAAATTAAAAATTTTAGAGTGTACATATACTTTTTTTGCTAACTGTAGTTGATGGTGCTCTTCCTTGGCCAACAATAAATGTCATGGGGAATCAGACTGGTTTACGTTGATGCTGGGTAACATGTTGAGAATTAGGGTTTTTCAGAGCTTATACTTCAAGACGACTTGCTGCACGGCATGTAAATTTTGTAGTGATTATCTAGTTACATATTATTTTATTACAAACCTTATTTTCATTTTTCAGAATCTTTGCTGACATAAATCGAGATACAGGAGGCAAAATATACAGGGTAAATAGAAAAATAATGGTAAAGTTGCAAACTGCCAATAAATCTAGTTAATATACATAGTTTATGAAATGTATTTTAATTTGTGATGTTTTACCAATAAAGTATTTTTGATATTACATTTAGTTTTGCTTTTTTATTTATGCTTTTTTTATATTGTCTACAAAAATTCTATTGTCTTTAAAATATGTAATTTGGATTTACTTAAGTAATCATGATTGCTAATTGATATCAATAGTTTGATCCCAATTGCTATTGTTAATCAGTAAAAGAGGGAGGGAGGGATTTATGACGACATTGACATGAATTACTGTCAGGATTTTTTTCTAGCTGAATGTATTGAAATAGTTGCATTTTTAATTAAATCCTATTTTATTTTGGGGGGAATTCACAAGAATTCACAATATGCACACTCCACCCCCCCCCCCGTAAAAGCATAGGAGGGGGGGGGGTGGAGTGAGCATATTGTGAATTCTTTTTCAGAATTTTGAAGATCTGGGAAAAATTTTATTGAATGGTTGATATCCTCTTGATGGTTGATATCCCCAAACAGCAAAATGTTTGGCATTTACTGGGATATTTCGAAAACAGGTCAATTAATTAAAAATCTGAACAGTCCTTAGTAACAGATTGTTGCCCTGTTTAATACGATTGATATTTCATTGCGTAAACGGTGGTTGTAAAACTGCAATTTTCGATGAACATAATTTTTTTCAGCGATATTTTTTATTTTGAAATATACATGTAAATAAAAAGCTTTATTTTATATATTTACTTAGATTGGTAACAAGAGTTACTATTGAAGTTTTACAGTGTGCAAAGGTAGAATTATTAATCGTGAATAAGTAGGAAAAATGTTAAACTTCTGAATTTCCCGTAAAGAAAAATACTCCTAATTTTAGAGGTTTTGTCAAAAAAGAGTAGTAAGTGTTAAATGTTGTATAGTACTAAATGTTATTTTCAAGGTACTATGTAGTTGCTAATCTTTTTGTACTTTTTCAAGTTACCTAGCTATAATGAAAGCTATAATGAAAGTGGAAGTGAGTTAAATGAAATGTTTCTAATTTGTATACTATTATTCACATTTTTTAAATAAAAATTATCTTCATCTAATTTTTTAAAAATAAAAAGATTGGCAGCTAGATATTTTTATGTGAAGTTTTAAATTACATTGACACAAAGGGCATGTCTAAAATATCCTTATGCTGGCGCATACTAAAAAAATTATTTAAACGGATTATGACATCGCAACGATAAATATTCTTCCCTCCAAGATTAAATAAAAGGAACAAAAACAATAGCCTACATATAAATATATACAAAAAGTCTTTATTATCATCAAGTTTGTAAGAGTTAAAAAACTACCTGATGTTTTAAGCTTATATACATAAATTCTATAGACATTTAAGAAGTACAACTTTTACAACATAAATAGAGTGATTCATTATTAAATTAAAGACGTGAAAATTTAAAGATTTGTGCATAAAATGGTAAATTTATAGTCAGAAGTGATGATATATTGATTTTCAGAGCTGTTAGGGGGTATTAAATGTTTTACTTTCTACTTGGCAGTGCAACTTAGCAATAATGCAACATTTATTTTTTTCTTGATCTTTATAAAAAATAAATACATACAATTTTTAATATAGACAACCTAATTTCTTTTCTATGTAAAATCATTTTTTTAACATTCCATACTGAAATTTTATTTTTTTATGTTTAAGTTTGATTAAAGTAAATGTAAAATTGTTTTTTCAGTTTCATTCACGGCGCGTAAGACGGTAGCATAACTATTTGTTCAAGAGCCACCAAAAACATTGATAATGATGTAAAAGTAATGTAGTTTGAACATACATTTTATTTGTAAGCTATTTCTTTATCTACTGAAAATTTAAATTTAAACTATAAAAAAATTTAAAATTTCATTTTTTATTGAAAAATGACTAATTTTAAATAAAGATATTATAAATTGCTTACAATTGAAGTATACATTCAAGATACATTAGTTAAACATTATTATCCGTATTTTTTTTCGGGAGGGGGGGGGGGTTGAACCAATAGTTTTGCTACAGTCTTACTCGCAGTAGATGCAAGTCAAAAACCAATTTTCAAATTTTTACCTTAAGGGGTTAAGGAGGGCACGGCACTTTTGAAAATGGAAAAAAAAATTGATATCAATGTATCTTTTTTTTTTCTTGAAAATTATTGAAGCAATTTAATATGTATCATTTTATTATATTGGCAGCAATTATAAACATAAATATTTGTTTATTTAATTAGCATTATTAAAATTTCAGTAAATAAGAAAGATCTAAATATAGCAAATTATAATAACGCAAAAAATATTACCAGTAACAAGTGATAAACCAGTATCAAGTGGAATGCAAATCCCATCTCTAATTCCCTCATGAATGTTAAACATATCTGTGAGCAGTACTTATCTCCATAGGTAATGCATATTTTACAGTGTGGAAAGTTAGTTCTTCAAGCATCAATTTTTTGTGGGAAAATATTTGTTAAATATATATATTTAATTTTATTTCTTACTTTGTTTTGCGAAGTACCAACACTTAAATTGTATTAAGTATATATTTTAGAATTATTTTAATATTTTGATTACTAAAAAACAAATCATGTAACAGTACACAGAAAAAAATGAATTAAAAATAATAGTTTGCTATTTTAAAAAATAAATGTAGGCATTAATCCTCTTCCCTCCTCATACGTATAACATTAGAGTTTGAGATCTCACTATCTCAGTGTGATACAAATTTTGAAAGGATAATTGAATATGGCTGAAAATAACCGGGATAAAACTGAAGATACCAGTTTGCAAAATGAAAAAAAACCTAGATTTAAACCTGAAAGCAACAGTTACTAAAATGGAACATTACAGTTTCTAAAACGAAACATTTCAGTTTTCAAAACAGAACAATTTGGTTTTCAAAATGGTATATTTCAGTTTCCAAAACGGAATATTCCAGATTCCATAACGGAACATTTCATTTTCTATAACGTAGCATTTCAATTTCCAAAATAGAACATTTCAGTTTTCAAAACGGAATACTTCATTTTCCAAAAACGGAACATTTCAGTTTCGTAAACGGGAAAGACATAAAAGTAAATTTTACGTGAAAAAATGGAGCAGATACGGCAACTTTGCTGCCAGTACGTTTTCCGTTTTTTCAAAGCAATTTTTTTTACAGTGTGTATATAATACTGGCATCCAATTATCCTAAAAATATATAAAAATCTTCTGTTTAAAGGCAAGCGAAACGTAAAAAAAACTTGTCACACAGGGGAATGACTGCTTGTACGCTCGGACATTTGGCGCACATCCATTGATTTTTGTCTGGAAATTTAAAGCTGTGATTTCTGTAATTTCAAACGGGTGATGATTTCATTTATTAAGATGTTATTGACGAAATGTTGGATATAGAATTTTTTGCATCACAATGCAATGTAAGTTTCAAGAATTAGAATGTTTAAACAATATAAAATGAAAAAAAAGTGGGTAAGTGTGATCGCAGATCGTATAGAGGTTTTCGTTTAATACCATTTTCAAAACCCTTTATCGATAAATTAACAAACGAAAAACGGTTTTTCGGCGCTATTTTGGGATTTCTTTGCCTATCGCGAAACTAGAACAGAATATTGAATTATTTCTCTAAATACTGCCTTGATCGCATAGATTTGTTGATGTCTCTACCAGAATCTGCAGATTTAGTAAAGGTACGCAAGTAAATAAAATTATGAAAACAAATAAAATATTTCAAAGATTAGCATAGGTTTAAGGGAGACCAGAGGCGACTAGGTATGAATAAGAATGTGAAGAATTTTACGTGAATAAGAATTTAATAAATAAAAAAAAAATATTTAACTTCGTCTGTCAAAATAGAGCATAAATATGCTGTAATATGATGAAACAAAAACAGACAAAAACGTTTTTTAAGTGATTTATTTAATCCATTAATTTATGTTACATACATAATATTTTTTTTAATCTTGCGTGCAACAAATAGAAGAAATGAAAATTTAATTTTGAAATTCACGCTACTTCAAATTTAAGCTTCTAAATATCGCACATTTTAAATTTTTGTACCATAGTATAGGGCAAAAAATGCACTTTTAAATGCAATTTGTTTAAAAGCTGTATCTCAATTCATTTTTGAGATATTAATTTTTTTTGTAGTTTTTAGCACCAATTTTATAATTGTGGCAACAGAAGTACTCCATTTCTTTTAAACGTGAAGCATAAAAACAGAAATAATTTTTATATCTATTTAAACTTTGTCAACAATTAGAAGAGAAAAAAATCAACGAAAAATGAACTGATAATATTAAAAAATATACATCATCATATCATCATATATATTATAAAGCAGAAGTTCTGAAACTTCCAAACGAGTGTTTTCAAAAACTACCCGATGGATTTTTTTTGCCGATTGTATCATTCGATAGGAAATATTTTTCCGGAGGTTTATGATTCAAATTTACAGGGATAACTCTGATTTTTCGTAGTAAATTTCGTATTTTTCGGTTATTTTTGACAAAAGGGTTGCCAGTAGCTGTTTTTGGCGAAAATTATAATTGCTAAAAGAATTAAAATGGCTATATCTATTAGAAATATTACAAATATCTTGCAAATAATAGCAGAAAATAACTACTGATAATATTAATAATAATAAAGAAAGACCGCTTAAATGAGGAGTAATATTATAAAAATATATTTATCTTGAAAATGAAAAAAATATTTGTAATGCTTAAAAAATAAATTAACGCGAAATATAACAATTGGTTCAACTTTTGGCGACTTATCCCTGGTTTTAGAATAAAAACATGAATTTCAGAAATTGATTAAATGAATTTTGGATGATAGTTATTTCTCTTTTTATTATTTTCTTTCTCTTTTTTATCGAATTTCCGTATAATATAATTTACAGCAGAAAAAAGCAGATCTGATTGTAAAAGGCACTGTAAGTTGTGAGTTACTATTCGTTTCTATACCATTTTCATCTTGCTTTTGTCGCAAAAGAATGTGTTTTTAAACCTAAAATGCACTACTGACGTCATGCATGACTTAGGTTCTTAATGGTCGCAATAATGTTGTTGTTTTTTTCAAGTGGAAGATAATTTTTAGAGTATATTTTAACATTCAGTTGTAAATTATATAGATATGAGTGTAACTCTTTTATTTCTTTTTGCAAATGTTTTCATTGTTAATTTAATTTTTCTTGCGCCAGTTCATCAATTTCACTTACAGGTAAAATTTCAGTTTTAAAATTTAAAAACTGAAGAAGTAAAGATTACCCCATCTATTAAAAATCTGCCCCCAAATTCCAAGATTAAATGTCAATAATGGATGATCGTAAATGTCACATTCACTTGACGTTAAGCATAATATAAATACTAATTATGTCATCAAGTGATTTTTAATTCGACATTTTATTTCTACTTTTATACATGTTCTGCTAAATTGTTTTTCGTTATTTAAATGAAAATTTATGCTAATCTATATAATCTGGCTAAAAGTTTGGCGATTTGTATAATTTGGCGAAATTGGTCGACGGTATAACCAAGCAGTACTGAAAGAAAAATTTTGCAATTCAAAGTACATTTATGCAATTATGCGTTATTACTATAGATAAATTCAACATTTTGAAATGAAAAATTCCCGCTGAATAAAATTTACAAGTCTTTTTTAATTGACCATTTCCTCTTCAATATTTCTTCAATCAAACTTTCGCTATTCTCTTTTGCGCAGGCTAACAAAAATGTATTTTAAATATTTTATTAGATAAAACGTAAATAACAATCTTCTATTTTTTAAAAAAATATTTTTAAAATCTAATTCTACCATTATGTGTCTTACAGGACAAAATAGCAGAATTACTTTTAAAAATGGTTTTATCTGTTAATTGTATGTTATTTGTTTATTTGGGTGTTTGAGTTTACTTTTGTCATCAAACAATGCGATTTTATACCAAGAAGGCATAAGCCGGAGTGATGTTCACAATTACTAAATTCTCTCACTCTCCTTTAAATATGTGAGAGCACTTTTAGGATATTTTTTTATGTTTAGTAGTAAATATACAAATAGCAGTTATAGCAAAAAAAAAAAAAAAAATGCGTATAATGTTTAAATTTTAGTATAAAATCATCCAAACTGTAAAATAATTTAATTGCAACTTTTTAAAGTTTTTTCGCAGATATCATATACGCACCACATTCGCACGATTGCAACAAAATGGCGATTTTATGCCACACATGGTAAACCGACCATGGTTGTTTATTTATTAATAAACTATTTATTAACTTTCATTTTGTTTTTAAAATAATATAAATCATTTTGTTCTATAGCTATTAATTAAACTTTTTTATTTATTATTTTTTTTTCAAATAATACAAAATAATTAAAAAATATTTATGAAATTGGTAATTAAAAACCAAGTTCTCCAAATTGGCGCCAGAAAAAAAATGCGCCAATGTGGTGCATGCATGACATCTGTGTCAAAGTTTTTTCTTATACATAAGAAGGGAAAATGCAGTATAAATACCGATTAAAGTTTTTTCCAAATGGAAATTTTGTCATAGATTTGGTCATATATTTCACAAATTACTACAGATGCGTTCTTTTATAACTTCTAAAATAATTTAATAAGAATAAATACAAAACATTGCTTTACCGGAACAAGCGTGCATGGAAAAGTTACAACCAGAGAGATGCGATATTTAAATATAATAAGAACTGTCGCTACGGCTTTAAGTTTTAAACTGCACGTTACCAAGAGTTGCCATTACACATAAATAATAATAATAATATATTACAATATACTCATCGAGGTATCTCACTGGCGCCAAAATGGCATTATTTGCCTCATATGGTAACCCAGCTATAGTTGTTTATCTGATGACAAGTTGTTTATTTACTTTCATTTTTTTCTTTTTTGAAATGATATTTGTTGTTTTGTTCTACAGTTACTTTTTATTTATTGTTAATTACTGTTTAAAATGATAGAAAATAATAAAATATACATAAATTTCTTTGGTATTCTAAAACGAGGATTTTGCCGCATTGTAGTTGCAAAATAATCGTGCTAAACCTATTGCGTATATGATGTCTGTGTAGGAATCTTTTGTGAAATATGAAAAGTGTAAATTGGCTACTACTTGATTATCACGTCAACCAATTCCGCCAAATCGTTCGCCAAATTATACAAATTTACATAATTTTATCTTAAATAACTAAAGAGAAAATGCTTAAATACGAAAGAGCAAATAATTTTGTTTTCATTTCTCAGGAGGAAATTTTGCAATAATAAAGCAATTGTTGTAGTGAGAATTTTAATGTTTTTTTTTTTTTTTTTTTTTTTTTTTTTTTATCGTTGGCAACTTGCTGTAACGAAAAATGTTTATTTTTTTTCCTGCTATTGTTTTGTAAGAGCTGGTTTTGTGAAAGCCATGTTAAGATGGTATTCAAATTTTTGAACCCTTCCCAATTACCACCTCCTTGGGCCGATTTTGCTCATTTGCAATTCCCACTGAGATATTAATCATCTCAGTGTACTTCACGAGTTTGAAGATGATTCTTGCATAATTGTACCTTTTATCGCGCGGACAAAATTTAATATATATATAAACTTTTTAGGTGGGAGTAGCTTTGGGTTCTTGGCTTCACATAATAAAAAGTTGTTTAATATTTCTTCAGATAAGGGAAGATTTTAAATAGTGTTGCCATAATGGTCTCATTTCGCTTCCAAATGTGCACTGTTAGTAATAAACTAAAATAGTTTCTTCTAAAGCTAGTTTTTGCGCAACGTTTAAGATAATTTAATATCACAATGGTGTCTAAATCGTTTTCAGCAATGAGCAAGGTGCTGCTGGAGGTCCAAATTATTTAAAATACAAATTTAAATTCACCAGTTCATTTCATCCACGGTTGATTTTGAAATATTGACCAACGCAGCGGGAATAGCCTGCTAGTATCATATCATCATATATATTATAAAGCAGAAGTTCTGAAACTTCCAAACGAGTGTTTTCAAAAACTACCCGATGGATTTTTTTGCCGATTGTGTCATTCGATAGGAAATATTTTTCCGAAGGTTTATGATTCAAATTTACAGGGATAACTCTGATTTTTCGTAGTAAATTTCGTATTTTTCGGTTATTTTTGACAAAAGGGTTGCCAGTAGCTGTTTTTGGCGAAAATTATAATTTCTAAAAGAATTAAAATGGCTATATCTATTAGAAATATTACAAATATCTTGCAAATAATAGCAGAAAATAACTACTGATAATGTTAATAATAATAAAGAAAGACCGCTTAAATGAGGCGTAATATTATAAAAATATATTTATCTTGAAAATGAAAAAAATATTTGTAATGCTTAAAAAATAAATTAACGCGAAATATAACAATTGGTTCAACTTTTGGCGACTTATCCCTGGTGTTAGAATAAAAACATGAATTTTAGAAATTGATTAAATGAATTTTGAATGATAGTTATTTCCCTTTTTATTATTTTCTTTCTCTTTTTTATCGAATATCCGTATAATATAACTTACAGCAGAAAAAAGCAGATCTGATTGCAAAAGACACTGTAAGTTGCGAGTTACTATTCGTTTCTATACCATTTTCATCTTGCTTTTGTCGCCAAAGAATGTGTTTTTAAGCCGAAAATGCTCTACTGACTTAGGTTCTTAATGATCGCAATAATTTTTTTTTTTTTTTTTTTTTTTTTTTTTTTTTTTTTTTTTTTTCAAGTGCAGATAATTTTTAGAGTATATTTTAATATTCAATCGTAAATTATATAGATATAACTCTTTTATTTCTTTTTGCAAATGTTTCCATTGTTAATTTAATTTTTCTTGCGCCATTTCGTCAATTTCACTTACAGGAAAAATTTAAGTTTTAAAATTTAAATACTGAAGAAGTAAAGATTACCCCATCGATTAAAAATCTACCCCCAAATTCCAAGATTAAATGTCAATAATGGATGATCGTAAATGTCACATTCACTTGACATTAAGTATAATATAAATACTAATTATGTCATCAAGTGATTTTTAATTCGACATTTTATTTCTACTTTTATATATATTCTGTTAATTTGTTTTTCGTTATTTAAATGAAAATTTATGCTAATCTATATAATCTGGCTAATAGTTTGGCGATTTGTATAATTTGGCGAAATTGGTCGACGCTATAACCGAGTAGTACTGAAGGAAAAATTTTGCAATTCAAAGTAAATTTATGCAATTATGCGTTATTACTATAGATAAATTCAACATTTTGAAATGAAAAATTTCCGCTGAATAAAATTTACAAGTCTTTTTTAATTGACCATTTCCTCTTCAATATGTCTTCAATCAAACTTTCGCTATTCTCTTTCGCGCAGGCTAACAAAAATGTATTTTAAATATTTTATTAGATAAAATGTAAATAACATTTTTCTATTTAAAAAAAAAAAATATTTTTAAAATCTAATTCTACCATTATGTGTCTTACAGGACAAAATAGCAGAATTACTTTTAAAAATGGTTTTATCTGTTAATTGTATGTTATTTGTCTATTTGGGTGTTTGAATTTACTTTTGTCATCAAACAATGCGATTTTATACCAAGAAGGCATAAGCCGGATCGATGTTCACAATTACTAAATTCTCTCAATCTCTTTTAAATGTGTTAGAGCATTTTTAGGATATTTTTTTATGTTTAATTGTAAATATATAAATAGCAGTTATAGCAAAAAAAAAAAAAAAAAAAAGCGTATAATGTTTAAATTTTAGTATAAATGTCTTCCTCATTCAAACTGTAAAATAATTTAATTGCAACTTTTTAAAGTTTTGGCGCAGATGTCATATACGCACCACATTCCCACGATTGCAACAAAATGGCGATTTTATGCCACACATGGTAAACCGACTATGGTTGTTTATTTATTAATAAACTATTTATTAACTTTCATTTTGTTTTTTAAAATAATATAAATCATTTTGTTCTATAGCTATTAATTAAATTTTTTATTTATTATTTTTTTCAAATAATACAAAATAATTAAAAAATATTTATGAAATTGGTAATTAAAAACCAAATTCTCCAAATTGGCGCCAGAAAAAAATTGCGCCAATGTGGTGCATACATGACATCTGTGTCAAAGTTATTCTTATACATAAGTAGGGAAAATGCAGTATAAATACCGTTTAAAGTTTTTTCCAAATGGAAATTTTGTCACGGATTTGGTCATATACTCATCGAGGTATCTCACTGGCGCTAAAATGGCATTATTTGCCTCATATGGTAACCCAGCTATAGTTGTTTATCTGATAAGTTGCTTATTTACTTTCATTTTTTTCTTTTTTGAAATGATATTTGTTGTTTTGTTCTACAGTTACTTTTTATTTATTGTTAATTGCTGTTTAAAATGATAGAAAATAATAAAATATACATGAATTTCTTTGGTATTCTAAAACGAGGATTTTGCCACATTGTAGGTGCAAGATAATCGTGCTAAACCTATTGCGTATATGATGTCTGTATAGGAATCTTTTGTGAAATATGAAAAGTGTAAATTGGCTACTACTTGATTATCACGTCAACCAATTTCGACAAATCGTTCGCCAAATTATACAAACTTACATAATTTTATCTTAAATAAATAAAGAGAAAATGCTTAAATACGAAAGAGCAAATAATTTTGTTTTCATTTTTCAGGAGGAAATTTTGCAATAATAAAGTAATTGTTGTAGTGAGAATTTTAATGTGTGTGTGTTTTTTTTTTATCGTTGGCAACTTGCTGTAACGAAAAATGTTTATTTTTTTCCCCTGCTATTGTTTTGTAAGAGCTGGTTTTGTGAAAGCCATGTTAAGATGGTATTAAAATTTTTGAACCCGTCCAAATTACCACCCCCTTGGGCCGATTTTGCTCATTTGCAATTCCCACTGAGATATTAACCATCTCAATGTACTTGACGAGTTTGAAGATGATTCTTGCATAATTGTGCCTTTTATCGCGCGGACAAAATTTAATATGTATATAAACTTTTTAGGTGGGAGTAGCTTTGGGTTCCTGGCTTCTAATGAAAAGTTGTGAAGAAATTTTTCAGAAGTTGTACCATGGTAACGGCTGTAATAATAAATATTTCTTCAGATAAGGGAAAATTTTAAATCCTGCTGCCATAATGGTCTCATTTCGCTTCCAAATGTGCACTGTTAGTAATAAACTAAAATAGTTACTTCTAAATATCTGGTTTTTGCGCAACGTTTAAGATAATTTAATATCACAATGGTGCCTAAATCGTTTTCAGCAACGAGCAAGGTGCTGCTGGAGGTCCGAATTATTTAAAATACAAATTTAAATTCACCAGTTCGTTTCATCCACGGTTGATTTTGAAATATTGACCAGCGCAGCGGGCATAGCCTGCTAGTATATTATAAAGCAGAAGTTCTGAAACTTCCAAACGGGTGTTTTCAAAAACTACATGATGGATTTTTTTGCCGATTGTATCATTCTATAGGAAATATTTTTCCGAAGGTTTATGATTCAAATTTACAGGGATAACTCTGATTTTTCGTAGTAAATTTCGTATTTTTCGGTTATTTTTGACAAAAGGGTTGCCAGTAGCTGTTTTTGGCGAAAATTATAATTGCTAAAAGAATTAAAATGGCTATATCTATTACAATTATTACAAATATCTTGCAAATAATAGCAGAAAATAACTACTGATAATATTAATAATAATAAAGAAAGACCGCTTAAATGAGGCGTAATATTATAAAAATATATTTATCTTGAAAATGAAAAAAATATTTGTAATACTTAAAAAATAATTTAACGCGAAATATAACAATTGGTTCAACTTTTGACGACTTATCCCTGGTGTTAGAATAAAAACATGAATTTCAGAAATTGATTAAATGAATTTTGAATGATAGTTATTTCCCTTTTTATTATTTCCTTTCTCTTTTTTATCGAATTTCCGTATAATATAACTTACAGCAGAAAAAAGCAGATCTGATTGTAAAAGACACTGTAAGTTGTGAGTTACTATTCGTTTCTATACCATTTTCATCTTGCTTTTGTCGCCAAAGAATGTGTTTTTAAGCCGAAAATGCACTACTAACTTAATGCCTGACTTACGTTCTTAATGGTCGCAATAATATTGCTTTTTTTCAAGTGAAGATAATTTTTAGAGTATATTTTAATATTCAATCGTAAATTATATAGATATGAGTATAACTCTTTTATTTGTTTTTGCAAATGTTTTCATTGTTAATTTAATTTTTCTTGCGCCATTTCGTCAATTTCACTTACAGGAAAAATTTCAGTTTTAAAATTTAAAAACTGAAGAAGGAAAGATTACCCCATCGATTAAAAATCTACCCCCAAATTCCAAGATTAAATGTCAATAATGGATGATCGTAAATGTCACATTCACTTGGCATTAAGCATAATATAAATACTAATTATGTCATCAAGTGATTTTTAATTCGACATTTTATTTCTACTTTTATATATGTTCTGCTAATTTGTTTTTCGTTATTTAAATGAAAATTTATGCTAATCTATATAATCTGGCTAATAGTTTGGCGATTTGTATAATTTAGCGAAACTGGTCGACGTAGTACTGAAGGAAAAATTTTGCAATTCAAAGTAAATTTATGCAATTATGCGTTATTACTAAAGATAAATTCAACATTTTGAAATGAAAAATTCCCGCTGAATAAAATTTTAATAATTGTCTTTTTTAATTGACCATTTCCTCTTCAATATTTCTTCAATCAAACTTTCGTTATTCTCTTTCGCGCAGGCTAACAAAAATGTATTTTAGATATTTTATTAGATAAAACGTAAATAACATTCTTCTATTTTTAAAAAAATATTTTTAAAATCTAATTCTACCATTATGTGTCTTACAGGACAAAATAGCAGAATTACTTTTAAAAATGGTTTTATCTGTTAATTGTATGTTATTTGTTTATTTGGGTGGTTGTATTTACTTTTGTCATCAAAAAATGCGATTTTATGCCAAGAAGGCATAAGCTGGAGCGATGTTCACAATTACTAAATTCTCTCACTCTATTTGTAATGTGTGAGAGCATTTTTAGGATATTTTTTATGTTTAATTGTAAATATATAAATAGCAGTTATAGCAAAAAAAAAAAAAAAAAAAAAAAAAAGCGTATAATGTTTAAATTTTAGTATAAATGTCTTCCTCATCCAAACTGTAAAATAATTTAATTGCAACTTTTTAAAGTTTTGGCGCAGATGTCATATACGCACCACATTCGCACGATTGCAACAAAATGGCGATTTTAAGCCACACTTGGTAAACCGACTATGGTTGTTTATTTATTAATAAACTATTTATTAACTTTCATTTTGTTTTTTAAAATAATATAAATCATTTTGTTCTATAGCTATTATTAAACTTTTTTATTTATTATTTTTTTTTCAAATAATACAAAATAATAAAAAAATATTTATGAAATTGGTAATTAAAAACCAAGTTCTCCAAATTGGCGCCAGAAAAAAATTGCGCCAATGTGGTGCATACATGACATCTGTGTCAAAGTTTTTTCTTATACATAAGTAGGGAAAATGCAGTATAAATACCGATTAAAGATTTTTTCAAATGAAAATTTTGTCACGGATTTGGTCATATACTCATCGATGTATCTCACTGGCGCCAAAATGGCATTATTTGCCTCATATGATAACCCAGCTATAGCTGTTTATCTGATGATAAGTTGTTTATTTACTTTCATTTTTTTTATTTTTTGAAATGATATTTGTTGTTTTGTTCTACAGTTACTTTTTATTTATTGTTAATTGCTGTTTAAAATGATAGAAAATAATAAAATATACATACATTTCTTTGGTATTCTAAAACGAGGATTTTGCCACATTGTAGTTGCAAGATAATCGTGCTAAACCTATTGTGTATATGATGTCTGTGTAGGAATCTTTTGTGAAATATGAAAAGTGTAAATTGACTACTACTTGATTATTACGTCAACCAATTTCGCCAAATCGTTCGCCAAATTATACAAATTTACATAATTTTATTTTAAATAACTAAAGAGAAAATGCTTAAATACGAAAGAGCAAATAATTTTATTTTCATTTTTCAGGAGGAAATTTTGCAATAATAAAGTAATTGTTATAGTGAGAATTTTAATGTGTGTTTTGTTTTTATCGTTGGCAACTTGCTGTAACGAAAAATGTTTTTTTTCCTGCTATTGTTTTGTAAGAGCTAGTTTTGTGAAAGCCATGCTAAGATGGTATTCAAATTTTTGAACCCTTCCCAATAACCACCCCCTTGGGCCGATTTTGCTCATTTGCAATTCCCACTGAGATATTAACCATCTCAATGTACTTGACGAGTTTGAAGATGATCTTGCATAATTCTGCCTTTTATCGCGCGGAAAAAATTTAATATATATATAAAGTTTTTAGGTGGGAGTAGCTTTGGGTTCCTAGCTTCACATAATGAAACGTTGTGAAGAAATTTTTCAGAAGTTGTACCGTCGTAACGACTGTAATAATTAATATTTCTTCAGATAATGGAAAATTTTAAATCCTGTTGCCATAATGGTCTCATTTCGCTTCCAAATGTGCACTGTTAGTAATAAACTAAAATAGTTACTTCTAAATAGCTGGTTTTTGTCCAACGTTTAATATAATTTAATATCACAATGGTGTCTAAATCGTTTTCAGCAATGAGCAAGGTGCTGCAGGAGGTCCAAATTATTTAAAATGCAAATTTAAATTCACCAGTTCGTTTCATCCACGGTTGATTTTGAAATATTGACCAGCGCAGCGGGCATAGCCTGCTAGTATATTATAAAGCAGAAATTCTGAAACTTCCACACGAGTGTTTTCAAAAACTACCCGATGGATTTTTTTGACGATTGTATCATTCGATAGGAAATATTTTTGCGGAGGTTTGTCATTCAAATATACAGGGATAAGTATGATTTTTGGTAATAAATTTTATATCTTTCGGTTATTTTTGATGAAAGGGTTGCCAGTAGTTATTTTTGGCGAAAATTATCATCACTAACAAATTAAAAATGATATATCTGTTAGAAATACTATAAACATGTTGCAAATAAAAGCAGAAAATAACTATTGATAATAATAATAATAATAATAAAGAAAAACCATTTAATGAGGCATGATATTATAAAAAAAATATTTATCTTAAAAATAAAAGAAATATTTGTAACGCTTAAAAAATAACTTAACGTGCAATATTACATTTGATGCAACATTTGGCGACTTAACTTGCGTTAGAATAAAAAAAAAAATAACTTGAAAATTTGATTAAATGACTTTTGAACGATATTTATTTTCCTTTCTATTATTTTCTTTCTCTTTTTTATCAAATTTCGATAGTATATAACTTACTCCAAAAAAGGCAGATCTAATTATAAAAGTAATTGTGAGTTATATATTTGTTTCTTTGAGATTTTTTTTTTACTTTTGTCGGCAAAGAATTAAGCCAAAAATGCATATGTCTAACATTAGGTCGCAATAATGTTGTTTTTCCAAAAGAAGATAATTTTTGGAGTATATTTTAGTATTCAATTGTAAATTCAATAAACATAAGTTAATATTTTAAAAATTGTAATCAAATATTTAAATTTTAGCTTTAGTGTGAAATTCTGCCACACAGATATATATTGTAAAATAATGTCATTTTTTTTCAAAAGTTTTTCACCGCAATTTTGAAAATTGTAATCAACAAACATACTTTTTTGCGCCATTTTGTCAAATTCTCTTCCAGGAAAAATTAGTTTTAAAATTTACAAACTGAACAAGGAAATCTATGCAATTTAAATGAAATTTATGCAATTTCGCGTTATTACTATCGATAAATTCAACATTTTGAAATAAAAATTGCCTGCTGAAAAAAAAATGGCACAGATGTCATATATGCACCACATTGGCGCGATTGCAACCATTTTTGGCGAAAATTATCATTACTAAACAAATTAAAAATGATATATCTGTTAGAAATACTATAAACATCTTGCAAATAAAAGCAGAAAATAACTATTGATAATAATAATAATAATAAAGAAAAACCATTTAATGAGGCATGATATTATAAAAAAAAATATATTTATCTTAAAAATAAAAGAAATATTTGTAACGCTTAAAAAATAACTTAACGTGCAATATTACATTTGATGCAACATTTGGCGACTTATCCTTGCGTTAGAATAAAAAAAAATAACTTGAAAATTTGATTAAATGAATATTGAACGATATTTATTTTCCTTTCTATTATTTTCTTTCTCTTTTTTATCAAATTTCGATAGTATTCGCGTTTGAAATTAAATAGACGCCCTCTCGCGGATAAAGTCTGAAACGAAATAGAACTGATACCGTGAACATCTTCCGCTTAAATGAGTGTTTAAAAGGCCGATAAATAAATAAACAGTTCTATAATAAATAAATAAATAAACAGTTCTATAACGCATGCAACGTTGGGTTCTTTGTATTAAAATTATCTAAAATCAAAATTTTATACACAAAGTTTAGATCTATAATATAAAAAAGTACATTTGACTTACTCATGGCAAAATAACATGACAGCAACACAATGCTTGCATGATTCGCTTGCTCCAGCTGCATGGAACAAACAGCATTACGTAAACAAACGATTATCAGGTCTATATAACGCCATCTTTCGGTCATTACAAACGCGAATATAACTTACTCCAAAAAAGACAGATCTAATTATAAAAGTAATAATTAAGAATTTTGTCATTGTCATCAACATTTTGTCAAATTCTCTTCCATGGAAAATTAGTTTTAAAATTTACAAACTGAACAAGGAAATCTATGCAATTTAAATGAAATTTATGCAATTTCGCGTTATTACTATCGATAAATTCAACATTTTGAAATAAAAATTGCCTGTTGAAAAAAAATGGCACAGATGTCATATATGCACCACATTGGCGCGATTGCAACAAAACGTCGATTTTATGTTCATATGGTACCTCGGCTATTGTATATTTATTAACAAACTATTTACTCTTATTTATTTTTTTTAATGATGTACATTGTTTTATTTTATAATTATTAAAAAACATTATTTATTTTTTTTATTTCCTTTTTAAAATAATAGAAAACAATTAAAAAATATATATGTAACTGATATTTTACAATTAAGTTTTCGCCAAATTGGCGTAAAAAGGGGGGGGGGAATGCACAAATGTGGTGCACATAAGGCATTTGTGCCAAAATATTTTACAAGTTTGTTTCAATTAGCCATTTCTTCTTCAATTTTCTTCATATTTTTCCTGTGTTAGATAATATTTAAAATGATATTGGACTAATCTTCAATAATTGAGGACCGCCAAATAGCATATTTACTATATTATTGAAAGTTTTATTGGCACAGATATTTATATCACCGAGATAACTAATAGACTTTTAATTGGCATTATTTTGTCTGAGATATATTAACCCGACTATTAATATTTATTTATAAATAAAATGCTTATTTACTTTATAAATTGTATAAATTGTTTTGTTATATACTTATTAAGTAAACTTTTTTCATAAATTTTTATTACTATTTAAATAATAGAAAATAATTTAAATGTTCACATGTAACTGGTATTCGAAAACAATGTTTCCGCCAAATTAGCATAAAAAATTATCGCGCCAAACTCGGCGCATATAACATCTTTGCCTTTTTGTTTATGTATTAAGGAGATTTCTAGATCATCAACGAGATCATAGAAAATTTGTCAGATTATTTTATTTGAGATTATTAAATTTATGGTTTTCCATTATGAAACAAACGAAGAAAAGAAAATTTACTATTGATGCAACTACAGAATTAATGACTGCTTGGCGTTATTTTTTTTTTAAAAATCGAAAAGGCGATTTTTTAATTATTTGTTTACTTTTTTGTTTACATTATTATAAACATGGATCATTCGAGACAACAGCTCAGCCGCTATAAGTCTCACCCCCCCCCCCCGCCCCTCCAAACAAACAAATTATAAACATTTTTCCATTTTTATATACGCATCACCTTGGCGCGTTTTTTTTAAATCTGACATAAGTTAGGCAAACACTGCGTTTTCAAATACCAGTTACATGTTATATTATTTTTAATTATTTTCTATTATTTT
Source organism: Maratus speculifer (assembly GCA_964019185.1). NCBI lineage: Eukaryota > Metazoa > Arthropoda > Arachnida > Araneae > Salticidae > Maratus > Maratus speculifer. The sequence goes on along the minus strand of OZ025298.1, from coordinate 5,999,543 downwards.
AAAAAGGAAACAATAATAAATAAGTGAACTTTAATTAACTAGTAGTTCGCCGCGAACGTGGACCTCGCGATTTTTTTTGACGTAAGTGTAGTACCGACTGGCATGATTACTGACCCGTTTGTACGGACAGTATTTACTTTTACATACGGACACGTTAAAAAAATGCTGTAATAGTACAAATACCGAAATTTAATGGAAAATTACCAGAACTGAAAATAAATACAAGCTAAACAGATAGTAACTATTCATTTGTAGAACTGTTTGTTACTGTTGCAGCAAAAAGATTCTCCAGTCTTCGTTCTTCACCTATTCTTAGCTGCAATAGTTTCATTTTTTTTATTTTTTCTAATCTTATAAAATCAAAACCTGGGTCAAACATTATATCTGTGAGCCGTTTACATCTTGAAAGAGCGACATATGAACAACCGGCCGCCAGTTCTTTTGCGCCAATGTCCACCACTACTTTATCCAAAGTCAGGCCTTGTGATTTGTGTACAATTATGGCATATGCAAGCGACAATGGAAACTGTGTGCGAGAGCACGAAACTTGGCCAGTCTTCCACGACCGGGTCATAGGTGGAATGGGAACCAAACCGTTTATATGCGGACCAGTATATTTGTCGAACTGTACACAAATCACAATTGGCATGTCATGTGGTGGAGCTGAACCTGGTTCGAATACAATGTCGCGCACATAGCCCAGAGCACCATTTACCAGTCCTTTATTGACCCATAAATTTGATTTAAGCATCACCCTGCTGCCTATTGCCAAATAAAGTATTTTTTCGAGTCCTTGCGCGACATCACTTTCAGCTTTGGCAGCAGTATCGTTGTTGTGTTTGGAAGTAATTTTTGCGACAGCGCTGTTTAAAGACTCTAGTTTGGCAATATTGTACGCAGAAACCGCTTCGTTAAATGGTATTAATCTCAACGCGTCCTCAAATGTGGCGATTTCAACATTCCCAAGTACGGATTTTTCACGAGTCATCAGCACTCTCCAATCAGCCAGAGTAGACTGTCCCACACTTAAACGATCCAAAATGCTCCTAAAAACATTTTGGTTTTCGTCTTGCCTATGTTCAGTTCGTAGTACTATACATCGATTATTTGATTTAAATAATATTTGGCCTTGATCAGAATGCGTGGAAATGTATCCATTTCCATAAAATGGACGATCCATCACTGGTGGCAACTGTTTGATATCCCCTAAAAGATACAAACACATGCCACCAAATGGGACTTGAGCATTATAGGGTTTTGCTTCACGACATCTCAGGTCTATTTTATGAAATAATGAGCAGCCCACCATGCTCATTTCATCAATTATAATGAAATGGCAATTTTCCATTTCTGCCTGAAAAGTTGAAGCAGCCTCTCCGTCTAATGACTTATACATTCTTTCAATCCCAATATGTAGCCCAGAGTGAATTGTACACCCGCTCACATTAACAGCAGCGACTCCAGTAGGCGCAAGTAATAAAAAGCTTTTTGGTCCCAGCTTTTCATTTAAAATATGACACATGGCTCCGATTATAGTGCTCTTTCCACTGCCTGCCTTTCCTTGTATTATCGTGCATTGGGCATCAAACGGTACGACTTGGCTGCGCCTAATCATATTTATTTGTTTGTTTAAATGAATTAATATGTCAGTTTGTTCCTGATTTAAATTTACTGCAGGCATGGCGTATCGAACAGTTTGATGACCAGATTGTGCTTTAGCTTCGGAAACAAATGAAGCAAGTGTACCTGGATTTAAATAATTTTGGTATGTGCTATGCCAAACAGTGCTTAAATCAAATTCTCGCGTACCCAATTCCGTTCTAGCAATACTTTGTTGGTTGGGACCCATTTCAGCTAAAATCATCCATTCCTCCCGTTCTCTTGTATTTTCAATTTCATCTTCATCATATTGGTCTTCATCTACTTCAGGAATTTCCAAAACTTCTACTTGATTAATGTCATTTTCTTCGTATAATTCTTGCCACGATTTTCCGGATTCTGTAAATTCTGTCAGACTGCGCCATGGTATGTTTAATATAATCTGCTGTTTATAGAACTCATCTTGATTTGTGACGTTTAAAATTCGCCGGGGAACTATACGCGGTACCGCTGGTTTTCTTCGTGTAGCCCACGAGTTACCTCTTTTGAAGTGTTTACTGAAGAAATCTTTCAGAGACAAGCTGTCAAATTGTTGAGAACGAAGAGGATATGTTTCCAGTGACGAACTTACTGCAACTTCACCAGACACAGCATTTAATCTTAGCCATTGGTCATTTTCCACATTTATTTTAACAAAAGCTCTACTGGCGTGAAATAAAGGCCAGCCCATCAAAATATGAAATGTTTCCTCTGCGAGATATCACGTTCTGCGCAAATTTTTAGAAATATTTTTTTTAGTACCTTTTTTGCTTGCCCATCACTTTGATTATCTAAAACTAACGAATACATTTCTTCGTAAGCTTTAGATCTTGGTTCTGATTTACTTGCATATTTAGCAATATAGTTCAGAATGGCTTTAGTAGATAGGATACATTGAATATCAGTATTGGCCCTCCAGTTTTCGGAAACAAATTTGTTATGCGGATTAATAAGCGGATCGTTGCGTATCGATTTAAATGTCCATTCTCCATTTTCTTGGACTATCGCATTTTGGTCATTTAATGGAAATGGAAATTTGAATCGGCACTCCTGAATCTTTGTCGTCTTATTAATTCGCAAACATTGTTTACCATGGCGCGTGTGTCTTTGACAGCAATTTATTAAGTTCTCGTAATCGTCTTGATGATTTTAACTTCTGAATAGTGCAACTGACATGGGTGAATTGCTGGTACAGACTTACCAATATTTGGGTTGACTGTTGTAATCAAAGTGCCAAAATAATTAGCAATCGCAGCTCTTTCCTCAGGTGACTTTCTATTAAGGTCTGAAACGTCAGGAGCCCCTTCCAACCATAAAATTCCATGAATATGGGGACTACCGCGATGTTGGAACTCAGTTCTGTACCAATAGTCTCTCACCGAAAAATGTGGTCCCATAATTTTTTTAATAAAGTAATCTGCTCTTTGTTGAAAGAACCAGGAGACGATTAATGGATTTTCGTTCAATAGCTTATTTTTTATTGTCTTGGCCCTACTTGGATTAACAGTTCTTAAATCTATATTTGGTGCTAAAAGACGGTACAATTCAGGCCAGTGCAAGTCAGCGGCACTCAAAGTAAAAAATAGTGTAGGAGTCCCTAAAAATTCCACCATATCCAATAGTTCACCACATCTGGAATGCCAGTATGCACTGGTTCCACGTAAATTAGCATTAAAACACGTCAATTTTCGCAATAATAATGGATCACGGTTAACTTTTTCTTTCAGCTCAGGAATTGTCATGTTACTGAATTCCGAATTCCTTCTGATACAAATGGAACTATTTTGTAGTGCCGTCCATCTCATATGGCTGTTTAATGCAAAAAATCGAAATCTGGAGTGTTTTGCAAATCGCTGATCTTTATATTGCATAAGATGTTGGAAATATTGAAGATGAGTAATAGTTTTTGGCCTAGGTGTTCTTAAATCTGCAGCACCGGTGGGGAAGAGTGTTGGAAAAGCCATAACAATATAACCGGCTGTAGTGAATTCGTTCATAGGGTTTGGTGATACTACAGGCCACATAATGGGATTTTCTGTTGTACCTAGAACACGTTGCACTATTCTTTGATTATCATTGGGAGCTATACCCAAAATATTTGTATCAACAAGCTCTTCGTTTTCAGTTTCATCTTCATTTAATTCAACATTGTCAGGTCCTAAATTTTGACTTAAAATTTCTGTTATATTTCCATCTTCCGGGATCACTTCTAAATTATCAACATTGATGTTTATATCTCTATAATAAATGTTATTTTCTTTGAGGAATAACAAAGCCCTATAGACTCTATTTCTGTTGACTCTAAAATCGCTGTAATTATTGGTACACTGACGTCTAATAACAATAACAGAGGAAAGTGAACTGACAGCATGTGGCAATTGAGTCGCAACAGAGTTAACTTCTTGGGGAAAATTAATAACCTGTCCACTAAACGCATATTGCTGGCCCCGAATCCGATACACCTGAACGACTGGATGCACTCTTGCTATCAGTTGTTCCTCTATCATTGATAACTCTTTTAATACTGCTGGGCATTCCCCAGGATCCATATTATTATCTAATGAAAAGATGTTAAAAAGATTTCTATTTTTAACACAATAAGCGCAAAGTGCGTCTTCATTTACTTTTAAGTTTGGAAATGATTTATTACAACCAGTGCAAAGTTGCCATGTCAAGTCCATTTGACTAATTTCAAAAATTGTGAAGTTAGAATTGTCGCCATAATGATGGTGATATCTAGTACCCTTTCATTTGTTTGGGCTAATTCAGAAAGAACACGCGTCTCTTCCTGACTTATAACATCTCTAGCACGTTCACGTACAGAACGTAAACGTTCCGAGCGTTCGGGAGATTGTTCATGCTCTCGAACCTGCGAAGCATGTTCACGCAATAAACGTAAACGTTCTGAGCGTTCGGGAGATTGTTCTTGTTCTCGTACCTCTCTAGCGTGCTCTCGCAGTAAACGCAAACGTTCCGAACGTTGAGATGAACTCTCGTCGGCACGAGAAGTACTGGCACGGTCCCGTTCCTGAGATAGACGTTCTTGGCGCTGCTCATTAGTCTCTAGGTTTCTTCGCAAAGCAGCTTCGCGAGCTCTTGTTGCCGCTGACTTCTTCTTTGTTCGTGGCATTATTTGAACTATAGTTCTACTACAGAAGTACAAACAAACAAAGATTTCGTTAGAACAGTAAGATTCCCGCTACACAGGTCTGTAGATTAATTCATTAAAGAAACATAATAATCTGTAGACGATGAAAACATATTAAGCCTTGAACTGAAGAATACACTGTAATTTTCCATCTTTATTTATTACGTCACAAAACCACAAAGGAAACGAGTATATTCACTATCTTAACATAAAAAAATTACTATTGCATATTTATATATCATACTTCAATTTACTGTTTTTATTTTAAATCCACCAAAGTTCCAGAAAATCAGCCGTTGCCACATTTTTTCAAATCCGAAGAAACTTGAATTCAGCACAATATTATGTCCGTGACATTTCATGCAAAGCCATGGGGTCAGCCCTTGGCGATAGAGTTGGTTCGCCAAGCTCCTTGACTCTTACAAGAACCAAAAGCAATTCGGCTACTCTATAATTAATTATTTACGTAAATATTAGTTGAATATCAAATGGAATTGATAACATTCAAAATTCAAAGAAATATCGATGAAAGTAACGTTCTCCTTTTAATAGAAGTCGGTTAAATGCGATAAAATTTCTTGAACTACTTATGTTAGGCGAAAAAACTTTGATAGCGCGTTCTAATTTGCGGTCAGCGCCATCTAGTTGTCAGGTTGGTAAACTAAAAGTATAAGTAAAAATAATTAACAAAAACATAAATATTTCAAATATTACTGAATCGATTTCGATGCTTTACTATCTGTGAAATAGTACCTACTGACATTTTTTACATATTTTCAAACTTTTGTCAAAATTGCACTTATAGTTTGGAAATAAATAGGATAATTATTATTTCTACAAAAATGTAAATATTTCTAAAACTGCTTAACCGATTTTGATGCCCAACGAACTTAAAAATTGTGTTGATGAGTACTACACACATATTAAATTTCAGCTCAATTAGAGCAACGGTTCGAGAGTTATCGCATTACAAAAAATGTGTTTTTTGCCCCAAGTTAAATTGTAGTTATCAACGCGTGTTGACAGCGCTATTGATTGCCCCAGGATAACAGGCGCGCTTTGTAGTATTACCTTCTGCGCGACTGCCCCATGCCCCAATGTTAAACGAATGGAGAATGATGCGGTTCTTCACCGTTAGATGGCGCAGTTGTTTTCTACCATGTTTACCGAGAAAGCAAACTTTACAGTGAAGTAATGTATTTATTAATGTATTTACATTGATTTTAAGTTAATTAAAGACCGTTAATTAACCGATTTTGATGCCCAACGAACTTAAAAATTGTGTTGATGAGTACTACACACATATTAAATTTCAGCTCAATTAGAGCAACGGTTCGAGAGTTATCGCATTACAAACATACATACAAAAAATGTGTTTTTGCCCCAAGTTAAATTGTAGACCTTGCTCGCTCCGCTCGCTCGGTCAATAATTATAGAACAAAATAATGAAGAAAGAAAAAAGTAAATAAACAACAACAACCAGATTACCACGCAATCCATAAAATCACAATTTTGTTGCAATCGCACCAACGTGATCCATACATGACACCTGACCAAAATATTATTGGCTATATTATTATTTATATTTTTTTACATTATTTGGTACTACTTGGTTATTCCCGCCACCAAAAAACTGCCGCCAAAATAAAAGATTAAATGTTAATAATGGATGATCACAAATGCCACATTCATTTGAAATTAAACATGTTACATGCGTTTGTTACGTCATTAACTACTTTTTAATTCGACGTTTTATTTGTATTTCTATTAATATTTTCGTAATTTATGGATTCTTTGGTTATTTAAATTAAAAGTTATATTCGTTTGTATAATATGGTGAATCGTTTTGCAATATGTATAATTTGGCGAAATTGATCTATGGAATAATAAAGTAGTACCTATTATTTATTAAAATTCTATATGGATATTTAAGTTGACAGAACTGGCGTACTTTTCAAGTCTCCGTAGAGGCATTCGCCAAGTTGTCGTTAATTCTGTGTTTTAGCCTTATTATATATTTTTCATCTGTAGTTATTTTACTATCCCTAAAAAAGCAATATTTACAATGTGCAGGAAAAATATTCGGAATATCAATGATATAGAATTAAAAAAAAATATATATTTGCAATTTATTTATCAATCATTCAGGTTAAAAAAAATACTTTAAAATTGGCTAAGAAAAAAATGTACATTAAATACCGACAGTAGAAAATTTTGTTTATGATGTTTATGTTGCAGCTTTAATTAACATTAAGCCCTATCAACAGAATTTTATCAAAAATTAACTATTAAATACTACTTCATTACCCCGTCGAACGCCCCCCCCCCCAAAAAAAAAAAAAAAAACTATCACCAAGATATAAGATTAAATGCAAATAATAGATTATTGTAAACTTCACTTTCATTTGACAATAAACACGAAATAAGTCTGATACATTTGTAACAAATCGTTATAAGCAATAATAATGTTTGACACCAAAATTCATAATGGAATTGATTACAAGCTGAAGGTTTATTTTTCTACAAAATTTAGCATCAAGATTATTTCCGATTTAACAGCTACATGTTTTCAATTGCCAGGGCTGCCACAGGCGACTATTTTTTAACTCTAACTGGCACCACTTTCTTTAAACAGAAATCCTTAACATACACTTTGACAATACTTGGAAGAAAAATTTATTTTGAAATTTATATTAGAAAAATACTGGTGCGAACGGAATATAAAACGAGTCGTCTGTGGCAGCCCTGCAACTGGTTTTAAAAAAAATGAAGAGGCAGTGAAACTGATGTAATTTTAATTTTACCCAAATAATTCAGCTTTAAAGCACACCTTTTATGCTTCATTGTTCTAATAAATATATAAATTAAACACTCTTTTTTACATTTTTTTGCTATGTACTTTGTTGGAACAGACCAAGGTAGATAGAAAACTGTAGTAGAGTTGCCAGAAGAGGCCGGTTTTTAAAAAATTTAATGCAACGTGTAATGAGATTGTATTTAGGCTACCAGATCTGCACATAGTGCAAGTTCAGATTCGGGAGTTTAAGAACTAACAAATGATAATGTGCTATTTGAAAATTAATAGAGTTTGATAATCATTGCAATGCTTTCTGACAAAATAATGTGATGAGTAGAGAACATTTTGATTCCTGCAGTCACAACGGTCTCATTTTCATATCGAACTCTACTATAAATGATGAAATAAGAGAGATGGTACTTAATTGCCCAAATTTTGTCCAAGGCATACAATAGTACAATATCGCAATGACATTGGCACTGGCATCGTTTTCAGCATTGCGGAAGGACATTCCAGGTGATGGTCTACACTGCTTTAAAAGAAATTTCAAATCACCATTTTGTTTGAGTCAAGATTTGTTTGGAAAAATGGACCAGCGCAGGGGGCATAGCCTGCCAGTTTTTTAATATAACATATAAGTGATGTAACAAATAAAATTACAAGTAAAACAATTATTGTAATTGGACTTTGTGTGGAAAAAGGGAAAAAAAATACATAAGAATACAATTCATAAAATACACAAGAATACAATTAAAATTAAAAACCGTAACGTATTCTACTGAAATAAGTTGACTTACCTTTGGGTTAGAGGCTGTTTGATAAAATACGGGAAATTATTGGTAGTTAGGAACTGGGGTACTTGGGATCAAAGATATTTTAAAAGCAATTTGTAACAAATAAAAAAATCGACCATTATTCTATAAGGTAATGTGCCCATATTTCGTCTCTTTCCCTAATTTCGCCCCCATTCATTTCTCTGCTTTTCTGAAAGTGTCGCCATTGACCACGCAAGGCAAAATGAACAGAAGGTAAAACGATTCAGAAGTGAAAATTTCACTCGCCAAGACAAATTCGTGTATTATTAATATCGGATTTCCTATTTTTAGGAGATCTAAGTTCTTGCTTCGTCATTTGTAGAACTATATTTACTTTACCGTAAGTATTTATTTCCTATTTATTGCATGTATTCTACGTAGGTAAGATATTAATAGTACCATGTAGTGCGTTTACGTTAACTGTATATATATTAAGCTAAGGTGTGTGGCACAAAAATCACGATTATTTGTTAATTGTTTAATGAATGGTAATGCCTGAATGAAACACATCTCATCGGTTACTGTGCTAAAGTTCTTAGTTAAGATTTAGGCTATGGTAAATAGGATTTATTTATGTTTTGTTCCTTCGCTGCAATTATGGAGCTTCAAAATGTCATTATTTTTATTTTTTTCTGTTCTTTTTACTTAAAAAAATAAAAAGTCATAAATTTTAAACTTTTCAGTTTCAATTTAAAGTTATGTAATAAATCAAATGAGTGAAAGGATTATATTAATATATTTTAAATAATTAATGAGACACGAAAAAATGCCACGGATGCAATATCTGGCGATTTAATATCTGCGCCAGGTTGGTATAAAAATACTGAGTTCTTGATTTATCAGCAAAGATGTCATATATGCACAACATTGGCGCTCTATTTTTCTGACGCCAATTTGGCGAAAACTAAGATGCAAATACCAGTTACATACATGCTTTTTAACTAATTTTTATTAATTTAAAAATGAAATAATAATAAATAAAAAAAAGTTTAGTTAATAGTTATAGAATAAAACAATTTATATCATTAAAAAAAGAAAATAAAAGTAAATAAACAGTTTATCATAACATATATATATTATAAAGCAGAAGTTCTGAAACTTCCAAACGGGTGTTTTCAAAAACTACCCGATGGATCTTTTTGCAGATTATATCATTCGATAGGAAATATTTTTGCGGAGGTTTATGATACAAATATACAGGGATAACTCTGATTTTTCGTACTAAATTTCGTATTTTTCGGTTATTTTTGACGGAAGGGTTGCAACAACTAATTTTTTGGCGATAATTATATTTCAAAAAAGAAATGAAATACTTTCTCTAATGGAAAATAATATAAACATTTCAAAAAAAAAAAAAACCTGTTAATTCATTGATTTAAAATAAATAATGATAAAAAGAAAAAAATCCGTTTAATGCAAAATAATATTATGAAAGGAAAAAAAAAATATCTTTAACGGAAAAAAAAGAATATTTATAATATTTAAAAAGTAACTCAATGTGAAAGAAAGTTTTGAAGTGACACAATGTTTGGCTATTTATTTCTTTCGAGCCAGATTAAAAGAAAACAACATCTCAAAAATTTCATTAGGTAAAACATAAGTATTTTTTTTTCTTTCTTTTTCTAAAAATATTTTTAAAACTAATTTCCCCGTTATGTGTTTTACAGAAGAAACTCGCAGAATTAATTTTTTTAAAAAAAGGCTCTAATTGTTTTTTGTATGTTGTTTCTTCAATTGGGTGTTTCAATCTACTTTTATCGCCAATCAATGCGATTCTAAACCAAAAAAAAGCACAAGACGGAGCGATGTTCGCAAGAACTATTTTCTCTCTTTTTCTCTCTTTTAATGAGTGAGAGCATTTTTAGGAAAAAAATTTACATTTAACTTAAATACATATATAGCAGTTAATACCACAAAAATGAATAATATTTAAATTTTAGGGTAAATATCTTTCCACATACATAGATATTGTAAAATAATTTAACTGCAACTTAAAAAAAATTTTTGGCACAGATATCTCATACGCACTACATTGGTGCGATTTGTCTCTTACGCCAATACCATATATACATCTGGGTAATTAACTGACGCCAAAGTGTCATTATTTTGCTTGATATGGCAACCCGGATGTTATTGTCTATTTATTAATAAATTGTCTATTTACAATTTGTTTCTTTTTTTTCCAATTATATAAACTATTTTAATCTAGGCACATTTGTCATATATGCGCCACATTTGCGCGACTGCAATAAAATGGCGATTTTATGCCTCACTTGGTAACCTGGCTGTTGTTTATTTATTAATAAATGTTTATTTTATTTTATTTTATTTTTTAAAGGATATAAATAGTTTTGTTTTATAATTATTAACTAAACTTTTTAAAATTTATTGTTATTTTCTATTTAAAATAACAGAAAATAATTGTAAACTATATATGTAACTGGTATTTGAAAACAAAATTTTCTCCGAATCGGCTTTAGAAGAAAAAAAAAAACTCGCCAATGTGGTGCGTATATGTCATGTATACATTTTTTCACTATACTACAGTATTTAAACATGCTGTATAAATAACGATTATTGTTTTTTCCGAACATGTTTGGCACAGATATTATATACACACTGAGGTATCTGACTATCGCCAAAACGGTGTTATTTTGCCTGATATGGTAACCCAGCAATAGTTGTTTCTGTATTAATAAATTGTTTATTTACTTTCAATTTCTTTTCAGAAATTCTATAAATTGTTTTGTGCTATAGTAACTTTTCTATTTATTATTATTTTCGTTTTAAAATAATGAAAATAATTTTTTTTAAATGCACATTTCTCCGCTATTCTAAAACGAGGATTTTGCCGCATTGGTATTGGAAGGAAAGCTTGCAAATCCTGGTTTGTGCCGGAGTTTTCTGTGAAATATGATATTTTCAAATGTAAATTGAGTGCTACTTGATTAACACGTTGGCCAGTTTCGCCAAACTATTCAAATTTACATAAATTCATTTTAAATAACGAAAGAACAATAAACATAAATAAAAAATACAAATTAAAAGTCGAATTAAAAAGCACTTATGACGTAAAAAAAATACGTGTATCACGTGTAATATCAATTGCTATCATACTTACGATCATCGATTATTGACATTTATTGCTATAATCTGCTATTAATTTTTTTCTCGACAGAATAATCAAGTAGTACCGTACATTGTACAAACTCCAGTTAATATTACAAAAATAGAGCTAAATAACTAAATTTAGGTGCAAATGCACACACCCATGTTGTAAGAAAGAGGCACAAATGTCATATATGCACCATGTTGGGGTGATACATTTCTGGCGCCACTTTAACGGAAACTTCGTTTTCAAATGACAGATACATTTCTATTTTCTATTTTACTTTTCTATGTATAGAGCATAACATTTTGTATCATTTTAAAATGCAAATGAAAGTAAATAAATAGTTCATTAATAAATTAAAAACAGAGCTGGATTACCATAAGAGGAATAAAATGTTCATTTTGTTTCAATCACGCTAACGTGATGCGTATATGACATCTGTATCAAAAAATGAATTTTGACACATTCAAAAAACATATTCACCTTACTTTTTCTAAGGCAAACTTTATTTAACTTTATTTATTCTGCTGCATTCCAAAAACGGAACATTGTAATAGATTTGTCAAGAGCAGATGTACGTTGCGAAATATAATATAATATTGATAGAGGATGTATTAAGGTTTCCATAGATACCCATATCCTCAAGTTGAGAAGTTTAGAGTTCAAAAACTATCAAATGAAAATGAATCACTTAAAAATTGTTTAAATTCAATGGTCAATCTCTGCGATCATAATGCTCGCTATTTTAGAAGTATAATGAATAGACAATATTTAAATTGCTATTTTCATAATTGCCTCATTTATCTATCAAACTCTACAATAAATGGTCAACTGAAATATTTTTTTTTCTTAAAAGCCCGAATTTTATCGAATGCATAAGCTGATACAACAACATAATATTTTATTATTATTTTAATATATTTTGGTGTCAACGGGCATTGATTCCATTGTTGTTGTTTTTATTTTTGCTCAGTTTTGTTTTTTCTAGCTGCCTGAGTTTTGCACTGATGAAGAATCTCGATAGTAGATTCGAAACAGCTGTTTGCTAACTTTTAATGCATTTTTGGTGCATTTATAATCGTTGATCTTCTATTTTTAAGTACAATGGTGTTTTGTATGATTTTCAGAAATGTGAAAGAGCATTCGAGGTGAAGTTGCTTTAAAAAACACAATCATATTCAATATTTTGTTTGATTCATATTTTGTTTTGAAAAATAGACCAGCGCAGTGGGCTTAGCCTGCTAGTATGTTATAAAGCAGAAGTTCTGAAACTTCCAAAGGAGTGTTTTCAAAAACTACCCGATGGACTTTTTTGCCGATTGTATCATTCGATAGGAAATATTTTTCCGAAGGTTTATGATTCAAATTTACAGGGATAACTCTGATTCTTCGTAGTAAATTTCGTATTTTTCGGTTATTTTTGACAAAAGGGTTGCCAGTAGCTGTTTTTGGCGAAAATTATAACTGCTAAAAGAATTAAAATGGCTATATGTATTAGAAATATTACAAATATCTTGCAAATAATAGCAGAAAATAACTACTGATAATATTATTAAAAAAAAAGAAAGACTGCTTAAATGAGGCGTAATATTATAAAAATATATTTATCTTGAAAATGAAAAAAATATTTGTAATGCTTAAAAAATAAATTAACGCGAAATATAACAATTGGTTCAACTTTTGGCGACTTATCCCTGGTGTTAGAATAAAAACATGAATTTCAGAAATTGATTAAATGAATTTTGAATGATAGTTAGTTCCCTTTTTATTATTTTCTTTCTATTTTTTATCGAATTTCCGTATAATATAACTTACGGCACAAAAAAGCAGATCTGATTGTAAAAGACACTGTAAGTTGTAAGTTACTATTCGTTTCTATACCATTTTCATCTTGCTTTTGTCGCCAAAGAATGTGTTTTTAAGCCGAAAATGCACTACTGACTTAATGCCTGACTTAGGTTCTTAATGGTCGCAATAATGTTGTTTTTTCTCAAGCGAAGATAGTTTTTTGGCGTATATTTTAATATTCAATCGTAAATTATATAGATATGAGTAAATATTTTAAAAAATTGAATCAAATATTTAAATTTTAGCTTTAGTATGACTTTTTGCCACACATATATATTGTAATATGTCATAACTTTTTCAAAAGTTTTTCACCGTAATTTTGAAGAATGTGATCAACGAATGTAACACTTTCATTTCTTTTTGCAAATGTTTTTTACTGTTAATTTAAATTTTCTTGCGCCATTTCGTCAATTTCACTTACATGAAAAATTAATTTTAAAATTTAGAAACTAAAGAAGGAAAGGTTATCCCGTCGATTAAAAATCTACCGCCAAATTCCAAAATTAAATGTCAATAACGAATGATCGTAAATGTCACATTCACTTGATATTAAGCATAATATAAATATTAATTATGTCATCAAGTGATTTTTAATTCGACATTTTATTTCTAATTTTATATATGTTCTGCTAATTTGTTTTTCGTTATTTAAATGAAAATTTATGCTAATCTATATAATCTGGCTAATAGTTTGGCGATTTGTATAATTTGGCGAAAGTGGTCGATGGTATAACCAAGTAGTACCGAAGGAAAAATTTTGCAATTCAAAGTAAATTTATTTAATTATGCGTTATTACTATAGATAAATTCAACTTTTTGAAATGAAAAATTCCCGCTGAATAAAATTTAAAAGTCTTTTTAATTGACCATTTCCTCTTCAAAATTTCTTCAATCAAACTTTCGCTATTCTCTTTCGCGCAGGCTAACAAAAATGTATTTTAAATATTTTATTAGATAAAACGTAAATAACATTTTTCTATTATAAAAAAAAAAAAAAATTAAATCTAATTCTACCATATGTGTCTTACATGACAAAATAGCAGAATTATTTTTAAAAATGGTTTTATCTGTTAATTGTATGTTATTTGTTTATTTAGGTGTTTGAATTTACTTTTGTCATCAAACAATGCGATTTTATACAAGAAGGTATAAGCCGGAGCGATGTTCACAATTACTATATTCTCTCACTCTCTTTTAAATGTGTGAGAGCATTTTTAGGATATTTTTTTAATGTTTAATTGTAAATATATAAATAGCAATTATAGCAAAAAAAATGCGTATAATGTTTAAATTTTAGTATAAATGTCTTCCTCATCCAAACTGTAAAATAATTTAATTGCAACTTTTTAAAGTTTTGGCGCGGATGACATATACGCACCACATTCGCACGATTGCAACAAAATGGCGATTTTATATCACACATGATAAACCAACTATGGATGTTTATTTATTAATAAGCTATTTATTAACTTTCATTTTGTTTCTTAAAATAATATAAATCATTTTGTTCTATAGCTATTAATTAAACTTTTTATTTATTATTTTTTTTTTTCAAATAATACAAAATAATTAAAAAATATTTATGAAATTCGTAATTAAAAACAAAGTTCTCCAAATTGGCACCAGAAACAAATTGCGCCAATGTGGTGCATACATGACATGTGTGTCAAAGTTTTATCTTATACATAAGTAAGGAAAATGCAGTATAAATACCGATTAAAGTTTTTTCGAAATGGAAATTTTGTCACGGATTTGGTCATATACTCATCGAGGTATCTCACTGGCGCCAAAATGGCATTATTTGCCTCATATGGTAACCCAGCTATAGTTGTTTATCTGATGATAAGTTGTTTATTTACTTTCATTTTTTTCTTTTTTGAAATGATATTTGTTGTTTTGTTCTACAGTTACTTTTTATTTATTGTTAATTGCTGTTTAAAATGATAGAAAATAATAAAATATACATAAATTTCTTTGGTATTCTAAAACGAGAATTTTGCCACATTTTAGTTGCAAGAAAATCGTGCTAAACCTATTTCGTATATGATGTAAGTGTAGAAATCTTTTGTGAAATATGAAAAGTGTAAATTGGCTACTACTTGATTATCGCGTCAACCAGTTTCGCCAAATTACAAATTAACATAATTTTATCTTAAATAACAAAGAAAAAATGCTTAAATACGAAAGAGCAAACAATTTTTTTTTTCATTTTTCAGGAGGAAATTTTGCAATAATAAAGTAATTGCTGTAGTAAGAATTTTAATGTTTTTTTTTTTTTTTTATCGTTGGCAACTTTCTGCAACGAAAAATGTTTTTTTTTTTCCTGCCATTGTTTTGTAAGAGCTGGTTTTGTCAAAGGCATGTTAAGGTGGTATTCAAAATTTTGAACCCTTCTCAATTACCACCCCCCTTGGGCCGATTTTGCTCATTTGCAGTTCCCACTGAGATATTAACCATCTCAATGTACTTGACGAGTTTGAAGATGATTCTTGCATAATTGTGCCTTTTAACGCACGGACAAAATTTAATATATATATAAACTTTTTAGGTGGGAGTAGCTTTGGGTTCCTGGCTTCACATAATGAAAAGTTGTGAAAAAAATTTTCAAAATTTGTACCATGGTAACGACTGTAATAATTAATATTTCTTCAGATAAGGGAAAATTTTAAATCCTGTTGCCATAATGGTCTCATTTCGCTTCCAAATGGGCACTGCATAAACTAAAGTAGTTACTTCTAAATAGCTGGGTTTTGCGCAACGTTTTAAATAATTTAATATCACAATGGTGTCTAAATCGTTTTCAGCAACGAGCAAGGGGCTGCTGGAGGTCCAAATTTTTTAAAATACAAATTTAAATTCACCAATTCGTTTCATCCACGGTTGATTTTGAAATAATAACCAGCGCAGCGGGCATAGCCTGCTAGTTAACAAATAAATAAAAATAGTCGGGTTACCATGTGAGGCACATATAACTGCCATTTTGTTGCAATCGCACTAATGTGCTGCGTATCTGACATCTGTGTCTATATCTCAATCAGAATCCTCTAATTTGGCAAAAAATTGAGCAATTAAAGTAAATTGTGAATAAAAGCAATATGATTTAATGCTTAGTATACATTTTAGAAAGACCAAATTGGTCGCCAAGGGCGGCTAGTTTACCTATAAATAGACTCGTTAAAAGAAAAAAAATAACAATATCACAGCCTGTGACTCTTCTTTAAAAATGAAGTTTATAAACATAGTAAAAAAAGCTACACTGAAAAAAAATTTCCCGTTAAAAAACAGAAATGTACTGGTAATCTAGACGCCAATACTACTTCCGTTTTTTAACGGAAAAATTTTTTCCAGAAATAGTTCCGCTTTTTTCACAAAATATTTCCGTTTTTTAATATTTCCTTATGTAAAAATTTTCGTTTGAAAAGTTAAAAGAATTTTTCAAGGACAAACTAACATCTTTGTGATTTTTATTCTTTACTTTACAAGGCACGTTAACATCAGGGATACATTATATACATTTTAATAGAACAACAGTGAAGAAATGTTATTTACCTTCCATGGGGTTCGAATCCGCGACCTCGTCTGTCGTAGCCAACAGTGTAATACCATTAAGCTAGAATTTCACATAACACCTTTTCAAATATCTTTAATTATTTCGGATGCATTTCATAAAGTAAAAACAAGATTTTGAACACGGGTTTATTTTCGTAGAGATAATATTTTTTTATTGAACGGATAGTCCTAAAACAAGTTTTACAGATTTTCTTTCTATAATTTCTAATATTTAGCTTTTTAATTTTAGCTTTATAAAAAAAAATTAGCCTTTAAAATATTACATACATGAATGAAAGTATTAAAAAATCTTGTTTCCTTCTTTTTTGGAAGAGTTTTAAAGTTCTATTGTAATACTATTCATATTTATTTATATATTTTATAAAAGGATACTAACACACTTTTAAAAAACATGTATTTTAAAAATATTTTGTATGACGATCTATTGTAAACTCAACAAAGATAATTACTATGGGTTATTAAAATTAATTACATTTATTGATTTTTATGACTTAGGTAATCGCCAAAATAATAATTTCGGTAATATATTTCAATATATTTTAAATTTTAGGTGCGAATTTCTTAATTTGAATATATTAAAGTATATATGTATATTAAAATTAAAAGTAGATTTTTTTTTCCAATTTAAAATATCTTACGCACTTTTTATATTATGATATAAATAAATTAAACACTAGTTTAAAATTATACTGAAAAAAACTTTTCTTAGCTATCTCAAACTTAAAAAGAATTAATAAATCTTATTATTATTATTATTATTATTAATATTGTAAAAATATGCTATCTTTTTAATATACTCTAAATTTTATGTGCGAGCTTCTTAATTTGAATAGATTAAAAAATATATACATTAAAATTAAAAGTAGATTTTTTTCCACTTTAAATAACCTACGCACTTTTTATTTTAAAATATAAATAAATTAAACAATATTTTAAAATCATACTGAAAAAAAAACTTTCCTTAACTATCTAAAACTTAAAAAGAATTAATGATTTTTATTATTATTATTAGTTAATTTTAGTTTTGCAAACTTTTGCTAAGTGGTTGACATCGAAGAAACGAAAGCACGTTCCTTTTCTTAATAAAGTATCTTTTCTTTTCGCCAGTGTAATTTTCCATACCGTTCTACAGTTTTGACTACGGTGTTTGTTTTCTCAAAAAAAACACTGTTCTTCCGATTTTTTATCATCCGCATTATACAGTTCGGCCGCCGTAGGAAGAGAAAAATTTTTATCTTTTCGATCGAATTTTGTTTCTCTGTTTACCGAAACATCTTTATCGAAAGAAAACCCACTTTTAGCTAATTTAACCTTTTGCTACATCTCAACTTCAATCTGAAAAAATTGCATTAAAATATCTAATTTATTAATTCCCTGATTTTTATCTTTATCTTTAACAGTTAAAGTACCAAGATGTCTTTCCCATAATGTAAGAATATCTGAAGGCAATGCCGATTCGACCAATGGATATAAAATCGACGAATAATTTTCGCTCGATACTCCTAACATTTTTAATGACCGAAGATAAGTTTTGATTTTATCGTATAATTTAACAAGAGACAGTTTTTGCCCTTGTCCCCAAGAATTATTAATAACTAATACTAAGACTGCGCGTATATATACTTCAATTAAAACATCTGTTCTACCGAACCGTGCCTTCAACGATTGTATCGCTTCTGGATAGCTTTTGGCTGTGGGGGGAAAAGAATCCACTAATTCTCTGACTCGCGATCCTTTTTGTGTAACCATATTGCATTTTATCTTCATTTGCTGTATCATTATCTTCGTGAATTTTCTCAAATTGCCCCCAAAAAGTTAACCAGTTTTTGATTTCACCGTTGAAAGGCAGGAGCTCTAATTTAGGCAACTTAAATTTTCTTCTTGTTGCAGTGCCATCTAATGTTAAAGAACTATCTGGATTAAGATCTTTTTCTAATTTTTGTATATAACGCGATAATTTATTTTTTTGTTTCACAAAAAATCATTGTATTTATCTATAGAATCATATTCAGTATCAAAAGCATCTTGCTTACAGGTTGGGTCTTCAGACAAATTATCAAGAATTTGTTTATCTAAATTCACAAGTTCGTTTTGTTTTGCTTCTAATCTTATTAAAATTGAAGACAAGCTATCTAAATCATCACAATTAGCCTGTATAAGCTCTTCTATTTCTTTAGTTAATTTCGTGAAATTCGAACGCACTGGCTTTCTTAACTTTCGTAATTTTTCCATAACTTTAAATCAAATTTTTTTCTAATTTCTAATTCATTTAACTACGGAGCACCCGATTCCGAAAGGGGATGCCACTTTTTGTAGCAGCTCTGTCTGTAATTATTTAATTAAGCAGTCGGAATTGTCACACTTGGAGTTCTAGAATTAAAATCAAACTCATCTATTAAGATCAACTTATTCTAAATTTAAACTCATCTAAAACTCCATATATTATTAAAAAAATGCAGTTTAATTCTATATAAAAGGCACATTCATCCAGAGAACTCAATCGTTCGCATACAGTCATACACTTATCAAAGTTCTTCGAATAATAATAAAAAAAATCAGACGATATTTTCATTTTCTTAATTTTCGCACAGCGCGTTCTATTAGTTTCACTTCATTTCATTTTACAACACTCCACACTCCCAATCCTCTATTCTTTCAAATCTTTCAGTCCAGGAAAGCACAATAACACGTTGAATGTAGATTCTGCCATTGCAGAATTCAGTTTCGCCTCCGATTAGGGAAAAAAATCGATAGGGTCTTTTAGAAGGGCGACCCCGTTTAGAATGCAATGAACTAACTTCATTTTTCTTGTGTTTATCAATATAATAGCAAACAGAACGGCGTGAAATATCCAATTGATTAGCAATTTCTCTAAGTCATTGGAATTGCGGAATAATAAAGAGATACAATTTGACGTACTACTTTTTCATTGACTAGCTTCATCAAAAACTTATTTTTTTCTTTAGTTTAAACGCTTGTTTATAGACGCTGAGAAAAAGGAAATGCATTTTAACAATAAAACGAGTGGATTCCCATCGAATTCGACGAACGAAATATTTAAAAGACCCGATCTATTTGATTAAAAAAAAAAGCAAATGTAATTACATTATTGAATCGATACGTAATAAATATATTTCCAAACTTAATGTCAAATTTGTCAGTTACAATTTTGCATGCAAACATTCGCACATCTTCAGTTAAAATTGTAATCTGAGTGCCGGCGAAATCCAGAAATTTTATTTTATATGCACTCACAGAAAAATAGTTTTATTAAAAAGAAAACTAATTTCATTTTTACTGTGACATTTTTTTCACTAACTGAAATCATCTGAAATTAAAATCTCCATCTCAGTGTCCATAATGAAAAGAAATATTGAAATGTAATATCGTTATGAGTAAAAATGCGATGTTTTAAATAGTGAAATCATTTTCTCTTCAAATGTTTTTTAAAAGTTACTGTTATTAGTAGTATGAAAAAGGCATAAGTAATAATATTGTAATTCCCATTTATCTGGTTGCTGAATGACATCATTTTCCTCATCTGAAATTTTTTTTAGACATTAATTTTTATCATAAATTATTTTCTGTTATTTTATTTACATTATTATTATTATTTCTCAGTAAATATATTTTTTTTTACCTCAATCAGTGCATAATTATACACAATCATTTTATTGTGGTTAAATTTTACGAAAACAATTGACTTTTTTCTTTTAAATGCAAGGACATGTTCACTGATGAAATAAAGCTTCTGACTCGTGGAAAGTGATAATGGAAAATATTTTTTTTATTATCGAGAGAAAAGCTAAACTGAGTTGCCACCATATTTAAGAAATATCGCAAGAAACATTTAAAATTAAAAATAAAATATAAAAATAGAAATAAATAAAAAAAAATAGCTAAAATGGGCACAGCTACAAATAAATAGCTTTCATTAAAAAAAAAAAATAATAATTATCAAAATCGGTTGAGTAGAAAATTCAGGGCTCACGACACGACATTTTTTAGCTTGTCTGAAAGAAATAGCATCGGAGGCTAATAAATCTATGAGACAAACCTTAAAATCTGGTTTTTAGGTGTTTTCCAGTAAGATATGACTTGGCAAATTGATTGCGTTTTAATACGCGAATCGAGATTTAACTAATCGTGGAATTTTATCCGTGAACTCGATGAGGTGATTGTTTGTGCTGCCACCTAGCGGTCAATTACATTTCAATATATATATATATTCTCATTCTATTGCAGGGTTCATACTCATTTTGCAAAAAAAAAAAAAAATCCCCTGAGAATCCCCTGATAATTTTCGCAATAAATTATTTTTTTCACATGAACATTTAACGACATTAAAAAATCAGTATCATGCCCACACCCACCCATAAAATAATTAATAAGAGTTAATCAGTAAAAGTAAAGATTATACATCATATATATAATTGTATTTATGTCCTCTAAGTCCATCCATAAAACAATAAAGAGGTAATCAGTTTAAGTAAACAATAAATTAAGAGGCAGTCAGTAAAAGTAAAGATATAAAAAATCAACAGATATATAAAAAAAAAATCTATATATATTTATTTTCTACTTACCCAAGTACTAAGTTGTATTATGTGTTAACTGTAATAATTGGCCAAGAAATCTGCTGAATTATAAGAGCACTAACATTTCTCAAAATTGAAAATTTTATTTCCTTCTTGCATTATGTACACAAAAAATTCAAAATCAAACAAATGCTTAAATTTAACAAGAAATTATCATTAAAAATAAAAATCCTTTAGAACAATGAGACAGTTGATTTTCATCAAGTTGTATATTTGTAGTAATGATTAAGAGGGTCTGAGAGTACAAATTTTTACAATGATTTTTTCTCTTAATAAGATGCTATATCAAATAAACTGCATATTCCTGATGGTTACATTAAGAATTACACAATGATTTTTGTGTTTTATTAATTGACTTTCCTAGCCTATAACAAAATTTATGCTTATTCCATTAAAAATCTTCTTTTTTTTTAATACTTTTAATTTATAACAATTTTTGTAAAAGCATCAAATTAACAAGAAACCTTTTCTGCACACAATAGTAAAAAAGTAACTCATGCAAGCGTTTGAGTTTTTAATATTAAAAAAGTAAATAAGTTTAATGCATTTTAAAATTTCCATTTTTAAAACCTTTTTGATTAACCTTTAAAACGTTTTCTGCACACAATTAGTAAAAAAGTAAACAAGTTTAATGTATTATTTTAAAATTTTAGTTTAAAACCTTTTTGATTGACCTTTAAAAAATTTTGTACACACAATAGTAAAAAAGTAACTCATGCAAGCATTGGAGTTTTTAATATTAAAAAAGTAAATAAGCTTAATGCATTATTTTAAAATTTCAGCTTTTAAAACCTTTTTAAAAATTAATCTTTATAGGAAAAAAAAAAAAAAGATTACCAGAGCCCCCCACCCTTCCCCAAGATGAAAGAAATGTTTTAATTTAAATTTTTTTCAAATTCCCAGATCTCTTGATCAATTTTTTCTGCCTGAATTGTAGCTTCTTTTGACAACTTTGCTTTTTTATTTTTCAAGATCTTTACTTGATCTTTAATTTTTCGCTTTTCATTGATATTCTTCATTTCATTTTGTTGTCTTTTTTTATTCTCCTCCAGTGCTTGATGATATCGTTGCCGTGACAATTTTGCATACAGTAACATTTCTGACGTCACAGTTACTGATGAAAGTCCCCCTTTTGATTTGATGGCATCATAGGTGCGACGCAGTGCAATTAATGAATTTTCCCCAAGGTTTTCAACCACAATGTCTTTGTTAACAGAGAAACCCGATTCAACAGATGCATTTCCATGCGATAAAGTCAGTATAAGTTTTATAACAGACCACAAATCTTTAAATTCACCTTTATTAGACAGCAAAGAATGATAAAAACTATCTAATCGGACTTCACTTTCAGAAAAGGTAGAAAATTCATGTTTAAAGTCACCTTCAACTTTGGCAATAAAAGAAATAAACAGCTGTTTTGCAGAGTCAGCAGATAATGCAGATAAATTGTAAGTGTCATGTAAAATTTGTAATAAGGTACCCATTCTTTACTCACTCAATACAGAATTGTTTCTTATTAGTATAGGATTTAAGCATGACAGTGATCTGAGGATTACAAAATTTACATTAAATTTAGTGATAATTTTGTTTGTCATTTCTACAAAGAAATCTCTGCATTCATTGAGGAACTGATTTTTTTCTGCTTCACTAGCCTTGCTTCGGGTCATGTAACTTTTTGGGCCTATTCCGATGTCAATTTCTTGTGCTCGTAATTGGTTTGTTCTTGAAGTAATTTCAATCTCAAATAGTTTGCTCGGTGTTTTGGCATTTGTTAACAAATCTCTTTTGATGAAGCGCAACATTATTCTGCGCAACAAATCAGAAATAGAGTCATATAAAAGGGGAACCATAGGTTTCGATGTTTGAAAGTTTCTTAGAAATGGTTCCAACATAGATGCAATGGAAGTAAAAAAGGAAATTTTTGCCAGTACCAGTGTGTCATTGCATGCATAGTCAATATTTGAATTGGTTATGGTGGGGGGCAAATTTGTTTTACATTCATTATAATATTTCATTACATGAGGAAACACTTCGAGGGCTCTTTCGGCAACTTTAACATTTTCAACCCATCTTACTTGACAAAATTTTAATGGGAACACGTTACTTTCTGTAATAGAAATAAAGTCTGCACGCCTTGCAGGGCTATCTTTAAAAATTCTATAGATAGCTGCTAGAATTTCATTTAATTTCCATTTGGTAATTTTGTTGCCTCTCTGAAACGCATTATGTATTATATGAAGGCTACAGGTGCCAATATCAATTAAAAAATGGCCCTTTTGTTCTTTAAGCTGTTCTTGCATAGTAGGCAAAAATTTCAGATTCACATTAAGTCCATCAAGACTAATTTGCAAAAGGTTGGATAAATTCAAATCAGCTGGCCCTTGAATAAAATTATCATACAAGTCTACAGCAGTAGAATGTCCAAGAAAAAGAGAATTTAAATATCTCACCTGCACTTCGCTGGAATTCTCTGGCCAATATCTTATCACCAAATCCATTTGGTTTTTTTGAGATATTTTATTCAATGCTTCGTCTATGCATATCACAAACTTTATATCCTTGTTAATACTATTCAATAATTCTTTGTAGAAAAAAGGAGATAATCCAAATGTTATCAGGTAAGCCATTTTTGAGCTGCTCAGAGTAACCTTTTTGCATATGTCACTATCGGGGAACATAAGTCTCAGAACTTCTGCCGCATCTTTGAAGCTGTTATATGACGAATGTGACATAATTAGTTTCATCGCCCATATTACTTCAGCCTTTATTACATCATCTTTTGAAACAAACTTCAAAATTCCAGCATCATGTTTTGTTCCATCACGTTTTGTCTCATCAACTTCATTTTTTTCAATATCCTTTCCTTTCAATATTTTTGGTTCAGCCATATCGTCCTTTGCTTTAGTGGTGCAGCTAAAGAATTTCTGGGTTTTTTGGAAATTGGCTACTAATTTTTTATGTTTATAGTACTTAGCATGGCTGGTGAGAGCTTGACGTCCCATATTACTGAGTAAATATGATTTTTGGCAAAAACGGAAACGAAACCCGTACGGATCGTCTTTAACACTTTCAACCCACAACGCGAATTCTGGATTGATATCCTTATCTGTCCAGTCTAAATTGAAAACAGTTTTTGATAAGGCCATTTTGATACGAAAAATATAGTTTTCACAAAAAATATTCTCCAAATTTGAAAGTCTGAACAACAAAAATCCAAACTAGCAGCAGTCAGATATCGAAGACTACGTTAAAAAAACTCCACTAATCTTTTTACATCCATTAAACATTACGTTTAAATCTAATAATACTTTACTTTCTCACTATTTCAAGATCTATTACATCTGTTTTAAACTATAGTTCGAAAAAAAATAAGAGATCATACACAAATTCTTCATTAATTACATCTACGATCGGCACTGCACATTTGCTTCCGTAAGCACGCTACACGATCATCGTTTACAAAACAAAGTTAAAGCTGTAGCCGTTGCCAAATTCATGAATGAAAAATCACGAGAGAAAAAAATTCCCAACGAGAAAATCTTTTAAAGGAAGGAGTGCCTGGCGATGTTAAAGGTGTGCCCGTGGACGTCGTCGGACGATAGAAGGCGTGGCTAGTTTCTGATTCGATATCTCTCGAAGTTTGGAAGGTGTGTCTTAGTTCGATTTCGTTATGACATCACAAAGCATGTGAGTAGAAGAGAATACCCTTATTTCCCAGAGTAAGCGAGTGTTTTGCCAAGTTTTCCCCTGTTTTGGGGTTTTTTTGCATTATCCCCTGAGATTCCCCTGATTTTTAAGGCCCAAATCTCATCCCCTGATTTTCCCAGGTTTCTCATATTCCCCTGATGCGTACGAACCCTGTATCAATAACCTTAACAAAAATTATAAATTTAAAAATGTATGGAATTGATATAAAACTGAAAAAATCAATTTTTGCACCTACATCTGAATTGAATGTTTCATTGTTTACATCCATAAAATATGTGCGGATTTTAGAGAGTTGTGGATTTTAGGAGTGCGGATTTGAGGGAGTCTACTGTATATGCAAATCATGACCCGTTCTTATGGAGAATTTACACAAACTGCTTCATAGGACAGAGCTTGATATGCAGTGCAGAAAGTATGATTTTCTTTCACCCAACTAAAGTGTTATTAATGACATTCCTTTCTCCAACATCCATGTTTTCTTTCTTAGGCCTCTCTTTTCTAATCTAGTGGTGTGTTTTATCCCTGCTATCCCAAAAATAGAAAAACAATAGTATTTTGTGTAACTTCTTTGCTGTCCAAGGACAATCATCTGGAGAATATTTAGGAAGAACTAATTTTTCTAACAGTCCTCTAAATTCATGACAAAATATAAGATTGTTTTTTTAAGAGAAGTAGGGTAGTAGACAATTTTGTCTTGTGTGATAAAATGTAAGCTTGGCTCTTTGTTCTAATAAATTTTTGTCTTTTAATCTTGAAACCAACCAGTAATTCAGAAGCTTCTTTTAAAACATTGAAATCTCTTTTGAAATCATTTAAATCAACCTGGTTGAAAAATTTAGGCATTGATGACGTCTCCTCATAATCACTGTTACCTTCACAGCGATCTAAAAGATGATCAGAAGGACAATATTCATCCTCACTAAGCTCTGGTAGCTGATGAAACGTTGGGATCGGTAGTTCCTCTGAGTGAGGAAGTGTTGGTCTTGAAGACACTAAATCACGATAACTTTTCTTATTACAATTGTTTCGATTAATTCAAAGAGTATTCCAGTGCTTGATAGAAATAATAGTCATAGAAATGGGTTTGGAGTTCTCTCCAAACCATTGGTAAACCGAATTTGAGACTTATTCTCTTCCGTCAGCTCACTGTCATAAATGCTCTGTACAAGTTTTACAGACCTGTTGCGGTGCGCAGATTTTATCCTGATCACCAAGTTTAACCCCAAAGTATCCAAGATAAGCTCTCTTTACAAAGTCAGTAACATATTTTCTGTGTTCTTTCAACTTTTATTCTCCGCATATGTAGCAAAACTTATCTGGATGATTTATACAACTTTTTCTACTTGAACTCATTTAAATTCCATTCTACAACGCAAACACAACAATCTACAACACTACGAGTTTTAAGTTAAATTGATACGAATTCTACCTTAAACACAAATATCATGGAAGTTCAAAAACTTTAGAAAGTCAAAGAAAGCCAGTTTTGTTTCCATGGAGCGAACTCTGAAACTAACCTTATCTCTTGGAGGCTTTTACATTTGGCTTTATGGATGAGCTGCACGAAATCATAAGGATGCACAGATCTTCAGTTTTGCTTGCACATTTCTTTTTTTGAAGATCTTGTGGTATTTCAACATCCTTTTAATCGCCTTGAGCGTCGTTACAGGGCTATGTATCATAAGGTAAGTTTAAGTGTTCAAGGTCACTTTAGTTCTAAAAAATCTTTAGTTCGCTTTGCATATCTAAAAAAGTAGAGCTGATAGAGAAAAACTGATTGCATATTTGGAATCAGCGTCCCAAATATATCCAAAATCAGTTGTAAAATCTCAGGCACCAAAAAAAAAATTTTTTTTTTTGTAGGCCTGTGTAATCAATGCATAATGTTATGTTACATACTGAAATTGCCACGAGAAATTATCTACTATACATAAATCATTAAAATTCTTTCAGCCAAACTCAAATTATAACAGCCAAAATAAAATTTTCATTACAATTAAATTACATTAGAATTTAAATATGTAACACTATTTTCCTAATATTACCTGTTATTTATATAATTTACATTTGAATGTAAGAAATTACTCAAAAGGTTGTTGTACACTTGAAAATCAATGCAAAAAATTTCAAATGACTAAAAAATGTATTAAAAATATTGCTCAAATTAAAAAATTGTAGATGTTGAAATTTATTATATTAGACTGCAAGTTTGAAATTGAAATCATTTTTGAAATGTCAAAAAATTTCATTAAAAATTTTGCTAAAAATCACTAAATATTAAAAAATTGTAGAATGTTGAATGGATAAATCATTGTAATCAGAAGACAAAATTTTCAAAAATGACATTAAAAACTTAAAATTCCAAATAGTTTCACTATGTTAGACTAAAAATTTCAATCCAAAATCCTTAAGTTATATAAATGAAATATATGAAGCTCAAAATAGTGAAATGCGATTATATAATGTTTTTTTTTTTTTTTTTTTTTTTTTTTGAAACCCTTAAAAAGTGATGGATTAAGATTCTATGTTATTTATAATTTATATAATATAAAGAAGTCAGTTTTTATATAAAAACAGAAGTAAATAGTATGTAAAAAGCAATAATGTATACATATGTATAAATAACTGTATATATAAATATAAACAAACCTCACAAGGTTTCTTCTCATAGTCATTTATTATATCATTCGACAAAAAATTGCACTTTCTGAAGCCCAAATTGCAAGAACCATTTTTCATAAAATTCCAAGGCACCAAAAACTCTATATGTACATAACTGGAGGTAGAATCATACCAGATCCAGAATTTAATAAATTATAAAAGAAAATAGTTCAACAATATCATTAAAAGAAAAAAAAAGAACAAAATATGATTACCTTTTATCTGTTCATGTTATCATAAGAAATATTCAATATATGAACTTTTGAATGGAAATGCTCTGACATCTATATTTCTAGAAGCTATCCCTTTCAGTATAATCTTGAAATAGTTATGGAAATTTAAAATTTCTAGATATAAAGGCAATTGAGAAACTAATACCACTTATGCTAATTTACAATTTTATGGAATTAAAATTCTTATACATGAAAATAATTTTCATCTAGAAATGGCATTTTATAAGGTTCAGAACAGACAGATTTTTTGAGAGAAGAAAACGCATAGTTAAAATCTATTCAAATCCAGCACCACTCAAAAAACCTGCCAACCTTGATTTGTTTACTTTTATTGCAAATATAAATAATCAAATTCATAAGTAACTCTGGGGGAGGGGGGGGGGTGAGAAAATTTAAAAGATGTTATTAAATATGGTGTTAGAAATTAATAAAAGCTGGGAGAAAGCTGAAACTTCATAAAGGAACATCAATACATACATAACAAAAACTCTGTGTTATCAAACTACTTTTTATTCCAAACTTTACTTATTAAAAAGAAAATTTATGAAAAGTTTCAAAAAAGACTTCAAGTAAAGAATATAATTTTTGAGATTTTGATTACTCTAAATTTTATAGATGTTTATACAGAGCAAAAATTGAATTTAAAGTAAATAAAAATTAGGCAGGGACAATCTGAATACAATTCCCATGATACTTACTACCTGTGAAAAAGCTTAAAAACTGATAAAAATAAATAAATGAAAATAAATATTATTAATATAACATCAATAATTCTTTAGTAATAAAAAATCCTTATGAATGAGTATTAAATAAACAAGAAACAGCAAGCAATAAACATAAACAATGTGTAAACAGCGCCCCCTGGTGCTGCTTTAACATAACAATGATATAAGCACTAGCACCATCTATTGATGAAATATTGAATAATAAAATGGTTTCAAACTATGGATGTTTAGAGAGAAAAAAAATCAAACTCTAATATTCAGAAGATTAAAAAATGAGAAAATATTATATATATCTTATTAAAAAAAAAATGCAAATGTCTTATCTTGAAAAATAATTTAATGTTCATATAATGCAAACTCTTTAAATAATTTATATTTGGAGGATTTTACTAATTTCTCTTTAATATCTTTCAAAAAACTCATGTATCTTAATAATATTGCTATCAAAAAGTTAAACAAACCTATCAAATAAAATGTTTCCTGTTTAAAATTATATTTTGTAATAAAAATATTCGATAAGTATATATAATTCGCACATATATATACATATTTACATATATATATCATAGGTACAGATTCATGGCAGACATATATGTGTTAACTAGATTTTTTTGTTGTGGCCACTAACTTTTTGTGTATAACTTTTTTTAGCGATATTTTCCCTCTTGTTAGGATGAGCGAAGCGAATCCTCTACTAGGCCACTCAAATGACACTTTGTCGTACACTTTACAAAAAAAACTGTGCAGTATTTTGACTTGAAATTAAACACAAATATAAATTATGATCTGTAGATTTGCAGAATATTATTTTTTTATAGAAATACTTTTCAATGAATTATTATTTTAATTAATTTATTTTACATGCTTTTCCATTACGAACGCATTTTTTCAAATAAAACGTGAAACATGTACGTTTTCAGAAGAAAAACTTAAATCATGGGGTCAGTGATTATAGCTAGAATCATCATTAAATAAATAAATAAATAAAATATATTTTCATTATTCTGATAAAATATTTCAAAAACTGCTTTCAGATTTTCAAACTATGCTCATTCCTTTTAACTCAGTTTCATGATTTCTTTTATAAAATACTTTTTTTAGAAAAATTATAGCATATTTTTAATGAATTAAAATTTGTGAAAATTCTTTTATTAACATTTAATTATAAAAGTATTTTTCTGTGTTAGGAATTCAAATACACAATTTATTCTTATTTTGTGAAATCATTTAAGCAGACGATATTTATGAATTTTAAAAGAATTATAATATGTTTTTGTGAAGTGGCAATAAAAGAATTGTAAACAAATAAAATTAATTAATATTTTGTATAATTCTACTTCGAAAATATTTTTATTTATATGTTTTTGTGGAGTGGCGATAAAAGAATTGTAAACAAATAAAATTATTTAATATTTTGTATAATTCTACTTCGAAAATATTTTTATTTATACCAGTCTTATATCATAAATAAACAACACTGTAAAAAATATGACTATTTTGCTGCATCGTCAGTCCCCCGCTTTTATAGAATATCACTCTTTTGGTCACTGAAAATGTTCCATGTTAGCCTGAAGTAACCGTTTTCTATACAAGCGGTGGAGTGACGATGTAGCAAAGAAGTCGTATTTTTTTTCCAGTGAATCTAAGGAAATTCATAGTTATTTGGTTGAAATACATTTTTAAATTAAAATGCCCCGAAACTTTAAATTACATTTTTGCTTAATGCAAAAATAAGATGCAAAAGTAATTGAAAAAATATATTATTACTTTCAAATATTTATCTGATAGCATAATACTTCGCGAATCCAAACAAAGCATGGCTTTTGCTAGTAATAATAATTTTTTAAAAAAAGGCCTGGTTTGTACTTTTATTTTTATAGTGTATAATAATCTCATATATTCACAATTTTTTAAGCCTACTTTTGTATGACAAAACCAAAATAAGAAATATCGTTTTCCTTGCATTTTCCATTATCATAATTGCTGTTTTTTTAAGTGTATCTTGCCCAACATATTTTTCCAACTGTGCATGTTTAAGATTTATACTTTACTTAATTCAAATTTCAAGAGTTTTATGATTAAGGGTCTTGTCTCTGCCCCCGAAAACACTCATAAGCTAATGCTATTCCTATAAGGAGGCATTTTTCTAATAACTCATAGGAATTGAATATTTCCAACTGAGTGAAAAATTGCCTAGGTCGGGAATTGAACCCAGATCCTTGGCTTACAAAGCCAATACTTTACCATTTAAGCTAATTGGGCAATAGCCGGCCGGGATTTTTCACTCAGATCTATCAATCTAATAACTCTTTCGCATTTTGACATTTTTAAATAATTCTCTTTGCATTGGATAGCTGAGGTTTTGTCAATCGGAAACCGAAAAATCGCTTTTTTTTTTTTTTTTTTTTTTTTGATCAGATATCGAAAAATTGCAAATTTCTTTGGTCTGAAACAAGAATATTGCGAAATTTGTTGATCGCATGCGGAAAAATTGCTAATTAAGCCGATCAGGTTCTAATAAAATCTCAAATTTCGTTGATCAAGTGCACAAAAATCGCAAAATTTGTCGATCATATGAAGAAACATTGGGAATTTTGTCAATTGGCTTTATAAATTTCGCTAATTTCATTAAAATTGCGAATTTCGTCCAGCAAGCTCAGAAAAATCGGGAATGTAATTGATCTTGAACGATAAAATATTGCGAATTTCGTTCATGGACTTCATAAAAATTGAGAACTTCGTCAATCAGCTTTCTAAATATCGTGAATACCGTCTATCGGCTTCAAAAAATTAGCGAGTTGTGTTGATAAGGTGCAGAAAGATCAGGAATTTTCTCTATCGACTTTGTAAAATTTAAGAATTTTGCCGATTAGGAGAGAAAAAAATCATGAATTTCATTGATGAGGTGCGGAAAAGTCTAAATTTTTTCAGCTTTGTAAATATTGTGAATTTCATTCACCAACTTTGTAAAAATCGCAAACTTTGTTGATCCAGTTCGAAAGAACCGTGAATTTTCTTGATCAAGTTAGGAAAAATTGCATATTTTATCAATCGGCTTTGTAAAAATCATGAATTTTGTCAATCAGCTTGAGAAAAATCACGAATTCTGTCGATTGTCTTCATAAAATCGTGAAGTTTGTCGATTCCCTTAGTAAAAATCGTGAATTTCGCTGATCAGCTTTGTAAACATTGTGAAATTTGTTGATCATGTCATGAAAGGATCGTGAATTTTCACAATTGGTTTCGTAAAAATTGCGAATTTTGTCAATCAGTAATTTCTTCAATCATACGAAGAAAACCACCAAATTTCGTCGATCATGCAAAGAAAAATCGGGAATTCCATCGATCATGCGAAGGAAGTCTAATTGCATTGATTGTGCGAAGAAAATCGCAAATTTCGTCCTTCGACTCCTTAAAAATCATGAATTTCATTTATCATGCGAAGGAAAGTCACAAATTTCGTTGATCTTGTGAAGAAAAATAGCATATTTCATCGACCAGCTATGTAAAAATCACAATATTCCTTGATCGGCTTTTTTAAATTCTTGAATTTTGTTGATTAGGCATGGAAAAATCGTGAATTCCTCGATCGTTTTTGTAAGAATTGCGAATTTTGTTGACCATATAAGGGAAGATCGTTAATTTTCTCGATTAGCTTCGTAAAAATTGTGAATTTTGTAAAAGCACAAATTTGTTCGATCAGGCATAGAATTATAAATTTCATTGATTGAACACAGAAAATCGTGAATTTCATTGATCAGACATGCAAAAATCTTGTTGATCGATTGCTTCTCTCTTCTTCGTTCATAAAGCTCAGATTTTTTTAGGCACCACCATTTATGCATGTTTTTTTAGCACTTTTATAAAAAAAATTTACTCTCCAGAATAACGTCAAAGAATATTTTTACATCTTGAAAAAAATCCTTGTTATATAGAACATTTTTTGCGATTCTTCGATGAAAAATGGTTTTATTTAGCGTCCTTTTGAGTATATTCGCATTTATTCTTTGACCCTTTAACGAAATTCACGTATTTTTAGAAATTCGCGTTTATTCTATGACCTTTTTGATAGCAGAATAATGCTATCAATAACAAATCATACCTTTTTTAAATCATATATACAAAACAAACAAGGGGTGCCATTTCAGATCTTTCTTGGAGGGGGGAGGGGAGGAAGTTTTTTTTTCAGCAGCCAAAGATAAGGATTTGGGAGGGGAAAGCTTAACTCACCCCCTCCCCCCTCCATACGAAAGCATATGAAAAATCCATTTTAGACAGGTTTTCATTTTAGCAAGTACAATTTTAAGACAATAAGAAAATTATCTATTTAAAACAGGATTAATTCTAGACAGGTTTCATTTCTACAAGTATCCTAAGGCTGTTACAACTTTCTTTCTACAGTGTGTGTTCTGAAGTGCATAGGTGTATTTTTTTTGCAGGAAAAGATTTAAAATAGTCTGCAAAATTTTGCCCTCTTAATTTCTTTCTTTCTCAAGTATGGGATACTTGCAGTAATATTTTTTAATTCTCAAGGAAAACCGCAATATTTTTTATTTTATAGTGAAACTTTGCAAAATCCATTCTTCAACTGAACATGAAAAAACTAAAAAACAAACATTAAAAAATCATTTATTTTATAAATATAGCATTAAAAGAAATAATTCGATTCTCATATATTATAATGCACTGTCATAAATTCATAGATTACAATAACTAGTGTAAGTGAAAAGCTTTATGAAGAACCTTGTCAAATTAGATATTTTTATTTTAGATTTCTATAATTTAAAGTAATCCAACACGTAAATATACAGAAACACCATTCTTTTGATGAA
Organism: Maratus speculifer; assembly: GCA_964019185.1. NCBI lineage: Eukaryota > Metazoa > Arthropoda > Arachnida > Araneae > Salticidae > Maratus > Maratus speculifer. The sequence continues at coordinate 5,965,858 of OZ025298.1, read as the reverse complement.
TGCTAGGATTTGAATTTGAAATACATAAATCACAGTTTAATGTTATTAAATATGCACGAGAAAAATAATACGCAGGTGTTTGGAATAAAAATCAACATAAATGGCAAGAAAAAGCTATACTTTCCAAACTTGAAACTGTTCGATTTTCATAGTGGATCCATTAAATAAAATTTTACTGCAGATTATTTAGTGTTTGGCTAGCAAGTATACACCTTCAAAGCAGAAGAAGAAATTTCACTTGCTGCTTCAAAAGTGTCCCCAGCTGGCCAATAATTTCAAAAATTGAATTAAAAAATGTCCGCACTTTCTTTTATATTGAAAAAATCTTACATAAACAATCGCTCTGTTTCGAGAAGCACATGGCAGCTACATAAATTAAAATTACAAAACTAAAAATAACTGGTACCTAAATTTTGACATTTCCTTGGTTTATGCATAATAGAAAAAAATATTTCATATACTACAAGTAAATCATTCAAATAAACATATTTTTAAAATCTATCTAATACATCCACAGGCATTTCGTGGTGTAAACAAACCTCGTCGAACTTCGCATGCGCGCCATAAGTTGTGCGAGTGAATTTAATTTGGTATAACCCTATTGCTTTAGCACTCTCGCCAAGCACCTTCGCCGACGATTTTCGCCAAGGTGGCGAATCGAACACAATTTAGAAAATCGCTTCACCGATCACGCCAAAGCTACTGCGCCAAAAGTGCACCGTTCGAGGGAAGATTCTTAATTCGCTATTGGACTGCTCGGACTGCCCTATTTTGCCCACAGTGACGTCAGCTGCCCTTTCCAGCTCACACACTCTCGACCTACTGGAAAATTTAAGTGTCTACTTTTCTCTTTTCATAACTCCATGGCTTACGGTAACAGTTTCATCTACGATTTATCGATTTGTTTTGTAAGAATGGCAATACCATAAATATTTATTGCCATGGTAACATTGCGGAATTATATTTTTTTACTAAATGTTTTTTATATTCTTTTTGTTTAAAAAATGCGAAAAGTAAATTTCTGAAAGTGGATCTCACATCTGAACTATCATTAATTGTAATTTAATGTAAGAGAATTAAGTTAATTTTTCATCTCATATTGCCATGGCGAAATGTTTTGACATATCGAAATTAAGAAACGTTATTTGCTTTTAATCCTTTTTACATGCCATTATATTAAGAAAGTGCAGTTAGTTTTTTTGCACTTTAAATTTCTGATCTAATTATTGGTTGTGAAACGACATAAAGATCGAACTTTTTTTTAAATGTAAACAATGCCTGTATGTTTATTAGTTTTTTTTCCTTTCGATATTTTATGACATTTATTTTGATGTTTTTGCTTAAATCATACTTATTTTGTTTCTTAGGTCGAAGCTCCAGAGGCAGAAAACATTAAAGTTGTCGTGAGATGTCGACCTATGAACGATAATGAAAAAGTTGCCAACTGCAAGAGTATTGTAGAGGTACTATTAAATTCTTTCTGTAGTTTATGTTTCAAAAAAATTCTAAATGATCGTATTTTACTCAAAAGATTTTTTTAATTCTATTTTAAATATTTGTACTGCTCTGTTTTCCCGTTGATCACATTCTATAATAGTCGATATTGTCTAAAGTGTGCCAGTAACATCCTATTCGTTATGAAAACATTCGCTTCGTCAGTGACGTTACATTTTCGGCTTATAACCATGGTCGAATGCTCCGTAAGTGTAACTTGTTTGTAGAAGATTGTAACTTTTTAAATATACTTTTAGTAATTTATTTAGATTTTCTTTTTCAATTTTATACTGAGGTATACCTAAAAAGAAAGCTTATCTTTCAGCATTAGTTAATAAATTTAATATAAATATACATTGGCAAGTTATATTTATTTATTATTTACTAAAAATATTTGTTTTGTTAAATATATTTTAAAAATATATTTTAGTTTGTTTGACCTTAAATGAATTAGCAAAACTGTTCTAATGAATATAGACTCATTTTATTTGTGCGGCATATAAGCTGTGGCTTATCTGATGAAAATTGAATTTTTATCGCTCGTTTTTCACTGGTGTGGCTTATCTACCGGAAATTACGGTAAGCGTCTTTTTACTTTCTTCTATCTTCAATAGAAGAAAGTATTGTAATCGAAATTTTTTCAACTTCCGTTTTTTTGACGGATTTGCACGTTTTAGGGATCATAGTTTCCAAAAAAAAAAAAACTGTTTTTACAAAATGTCTGTCTGTGTGTGTGTATGTCAACTTTCTACCATCATAAAGTGTATGAAGTTATGCATAGAAATAAACCAAATTTTTTGTGAATGTTTCTGGCCATGGCAAGCAGGTCCTCCTTCAGTTTTGAAATATTCTGCTGGAAGGGGGGTGCTGCAATTGCGATTTTTCTGCCATTTTTAATATTGTACCGAAGAAAAGTATATGAATTTATACAACAAATTGAACCAAATTTTTTGTGTAAGTGTATGGCTTTGGCTAGTTGATCCTCCCTGAATTTGAAAAAAATCTGCCGGAATTGGGCGCTGCAGTAGCTGATTTTATGCAATTTTCAATATTGCACCACCTAAAAATGTATGAATTTAGTCCTAGAACTGAACTAAAATTTTTGCATATAAATATTTTTTGGTAAGGCAAATAGGTCCTCCCTAAATAAATAAAAAAAAAAAAAAAAAAAAAAAAAAAAAAAAAAAAAAATCTTTCTATTATTCTATTATTCATCGGCTCGTATAGAGACAGAAATTCGTTTTTACTGCGATAAAATTGGTTGAAGAATTGAAATAAACCAAATACAGAAATTTAAGATGAAAACCAAAGTTCGTATGGTATTGAATTAAAATTATTAAAACGATTAACTATTTTTTAAAAATATTAAAATGTATGTATAAGATAGAAGAAAGTTTTGGGATTTGCACGTTCAACTATTAACGATATTAAGTTGTAAAAATCATGATTAATAATAATTTCACAACTTTTCTTTTTCCAAAAATAATAAGGTATCGCAAAAACATTGCCAAAATTGGATTTTATTTTATTATTGTTATTTCTTTAATTTAAATTCCTGTGACTTACTTTGATATTTGTAATTGCTATTTATTTAATTTTTTATAACATTAGCTTTATGTATATACGTTTTAAATATGTTACTGTAATTATAACATTGATTTTTAAATTATAAGTCTTAAATTTCTTACTATAATTTTTTTAAATTTAGTTTTAGAATTTTGTTTTTCAATATTTTTCATGACAAGTTTGTTATTCTTGTAATTTGCATTATTTATTGAGTATTCATAAATCGGAAATCACAGTTTAAAAAAAAATTGTATGTTTGTTGTTTTTAAAATTTAAGACAGATGGTGACACTGCATAAATTAAAATATACATAATTTTTTAAAAAACATTCATTTTTGAGCATTTTTAATTGATTTTTCTCAGTGTTTCAAATTATCCAATTCCTTGCATTTTTCTATTGCCATATTAATAAGAGATAGTAGTATTATCATTAATCTACATGCATTCTAGTTACAAAACTTCTGTAATCTGAAATTTTCTACAATTCGAACTTTCTGTGAATGCGATGATTCTGGACTAAAGAAATTATACTGTATATTCACCATTTACCTCAAAACAGAAAACCTAGGTCGAATGCTAAAATGTTATTTCTTAATAATCTGATTGGTCTTTCACCCCTAAGTCCAATCAAGATAAGCAGGGATGTCATTTGAACATTCAACCCACGTTGAGGTAGGGTGGTGAATACGAGCATTTACATCTTAAAAGTACCCACTAGACCAAATTTCTAGATTCAACAATATTCCAGATCTGAGTTTTAGAATATTTTTTGTTCTTGCACCCCTTTTTAAGTTGTTTTACTGATGTAAAATATATCCAGTGTTGGAATAAAAATGGTTACCAGCATTTTGCTACCAGTATTGAGATTCCATTCTGCACTTGAAAGAGTTATTATAAGATTATTTGGGTGTCTTGTTTTGCTCGCACTCAGTGGGGGAGTTGAGGGCACTCGATTGTACTTAACGATGTAGAATCCTCAAGGATTGTTGGTAATGGTTTTAAAAAAATGTGTCAGTAATTAGCTGATATATTAATTAAAAACATATATAGAAAATATTTGTACGGATGATAATAGTGTTGGGTATTTCCATGAGTACTTGTCGCATAAGTCACATTATTAGTCTCTAATAAGTTGTTGGCCACCGTTATTTTCTAAAGGTTTGCATGGTCATATTTAATTAATTAAATCTATACTAATAAAAGAACAAAACGCTCTGTCTGCGTGTGTGTGTGTCTGCGATGGCTAGCAAAATCTACAGCACGTACGAAGCTCAAAATTTTTTTGAGAGTAGCCCAATACCTGATGCACCTGAGGCTCAGAATTTTAATTTTTTGATTAGTTTCATAGATATTAATTATGAAGCAGAACTCACTCTCATCAAAAAGTCATTTTTAAAATGTTATGGGAAAGAAAACGTTTGCACATGCGCAGAAACTCAATTACGCATCTAATCGGAGGAAGAACCTTTTTCCCCCGTTTATTTCTGTTTTTGGATCATTTTGTTTAAATCCAAATCAACCAAACTGCTCGACGTAGTTGAACTTAAGAGAGATATTTCGAAAGATCATATTTTTAGGTCTCAAATGCAATAATCAATTCGAAAAAATGTTGCAGTTAACTCTTTGAAAACAAATATTCAAAAATGGTCGTTTTTTCCAAAACTATTTTTCTCCCTTTTGTCAATGCCCCTCCAGGGCGTAATTTTTAAGATATAAACAAACCAAAAAAAAGATCTTAAAGTCGAAACTTTCTTCTGACTGATGGTGTAATTGGTTTTAAAATATTTGGATTTTAACCCTTTCAAATACACTGGCAAAAGAAGGTCATTTTGCAACTCGCAGAGAGGATATTTTTTCCGTGCTAAAATTATCTTAACGTGCATATTTCAACTCAATCTTTTAAAATCTTCTCAATAGACCAAATTTATACTCCCTACAAAAAATTCGACACGTTGGAACGGATAGAAATATTTCTTACTAAATGAAATGTGCGAAAAATTTGATGAAATCAATAAAAAACAGATTGTTTTCAGTGCGGTTTTGACTTAGCAAAACGCAATCCTATAGGTATCGGTAAACAAAAAACATATTCTTTAATCTTAAAAAAATTTTTATAATCTATGATGCAATCGGTTTTTAAAATATAAGATTTAACCCTTTCAAATACACCGGCAAAAGGAGGCACTGTGCGACTCACAAATAGAATATTTTTTCTACGCTAAAAGTATCTAAGCGTACATATTTCAGCCCAAACTTTTAAAAGCATCTAAATAGATCAAATTTACACCTTCTTAAAAATTTTTAAAATGTTCGGACGAGTAGAAATAATTTTTACAAAATAAAAAGTGCGAAAAATTTGAGGAAATCAATAAAAACCAGATCGTTTCATTGCGGTTTTGCCTTTGCAGGGTGCAATTCTATATACGTCCTCACAAACCGAAAATATTTTCTTAAAGCTAAAACATTCTCATAATTTATGTTGCAATTTGTTTAAAAAAATATGAGATTTAACCTGTTCAAATTAGTGGTGTACCGAGTAGTACTTTGGCCGAGTAGCCGAGTACCGAGTACTCGGCCACTGACTACTCGGCCGAGTACCGAATGCCGAGTACCGAGTAGTTGTATAATAAGAAAATAAAACACTGATGTGCACATATTGTGAGCTTAGGTGTACATATATATAAAAATACCTGTGTACACATATCTATACCTGTGTGTACATATAATATACACATATAGTATAAACAAATTAACTCATTAAATTTGAAATTTATCTGTGCACCTTTTAAAGACAATTTTTGACAGTTCAAAACTAATAAAAAAGGATAATTGATACATGACAACTACAGTTATTAACTAATATAAAATTTAAACATTCTTTAACCCTCCAATTTATTCCAACCATAGAAATATGTCTATCAAAAATTAAAATGTTTATTGGTTACTGTAACAATTCATTGAATAATGCAAACATTTCATATTTATTTTGTAACTGTCTGTACCTTATTTTCTTCTGATTAAAAAAAATGTATTGGCTTTGCAGTTTCTTTTCATTTTTTATGTGTACAGATTATATTATGTTATTTAAAATTTATTATTTTTTAAATATTTTAGTAAAAAACTAACCTTTTTCAATGGAAATTATAAATGTGTAAATTAAAATTGTCTTAAAAAGCAAGCTCTAAAATTGAAGAGTTTAGATGATCTAGAACTTGAAAATGCACCAAAGAAACAAACAAGTTGGGAATTGCACGTGAAGCGTAGCAAATGAAGTGCATTCGTACGATAACGAAGTTTTAAAAATATTGCTCTCATACATCAATCTCATAAAATTGTAAATAATTACAATTAAAATGCGCACCAAATATAGGGCAAAATTGGGAAATTTCTTTAGCGGCCACTGGCCAGTAAGACTAATTTTTCAAGTGGCCACTATGTTTAAACTAGTGGCCACTTATTTATTTAAAAATATTAAACAGTTAAAATTTCTATAAGTACTAATGTAAGACTGAATAGCACAAATAAATATGTTAATATAAATATATTGGAACCTAAAAAAGTAGAATCATTGATGAAATATTAGTAAATTGTATTCTCTCCTTGTAAAAAAAAGTGGCCACAAGGTGGCCGCTGATAGACAGTTTTTTACTGGCCACTTTTTCTCATTTACTGGCCCTGTGGCTGGTGGCTAGTGCTAATTTAGCCCTTTAGCACCAAATGATGTTCTCCCTATACTATTATGTAATGGAATATTTTTGTGTGTCCTTGTAAATCAATAACAAATATTCTTTGCACCACAGATTATGCAAAATGTATATTATAATATGTACTTTATAGATGCATATCAATTTTATTACGTTCGAATGAGTGTAACACCATTAAAATGCATTTGAAACATTTTCCCCCATTAACCGTAATGTAACGGAACACTTTTGATTGTCCCTGTAGTTGAACTATGCATCCAATTTTGATAAAATTTGAAATAACTCAACAAAATTATGTAATAATTATGTATTTAAAATTTCAAACGATTAAAATGCATTTGAAACTTTTTTCCCCATTGACCGTAATGTAACGGAATCCTTTTGATTGTCCCTGTAATTGATCTATGCATCCGATTTTCATAAAATTTGAAACGACTTGACCAAATTATGTAATAATTATGTATTTTAAATTTCAAACGATTCAGTTGGGTAGTTTTTGCGTTGTTATATGCAGACATACAGTCGGACGGACTGAACGACAACAATAGATGCTACGTATTTACATAATTACGAACGCACCTAAAAGTAAATATGAGAATGCTAATGTCAACGAACCAAAAGAGAAAATGCTAGCAAAAAGTTCATCTATTTTCTGGCAATGTTTTGAGGAAATTGTGAATGAACAAAAAGATTGTGGCACTAGCACTAGTTTAAAATCACCGCATGAAGAATTGGTACAAAAAGAGTTGCAGGCTTTCTTAACGGAAGACTTGTAAAACTGACACTCCATTTGCATGGTAAAAGAAAAAAAAACTTTTTTGATTATGTACAACTTTGCAAAAAACTCTTATATGCACCTTCAACAACTGTTTATTCTGAACATAATAGAGGCCGGCCAAATTTATAGTCGTAAAAGAAATGCCCTGTCTACTGATAATGTAGAATGTTTGGTGTTTTTGCACCATAATTTGAAATATAATAAATTTAATTATTAATTTTTTATTGCATTTATTGTATTTTCAGTTTCTTTATCCAAAATAAGTCGTTTCTGTTTTCCTATACATAAAAAAGTATTTTTATTTGTATAAATGTGAAATTTTTTTAGGGATTTTGTTCTTAACTTTTTTTATATTTTGCAGACATATTGTTAAATACAGAGTAAATAATTTTATGAATTACTACATATATTATACATTGATTTTCGAATAATTTTTACAGATCAGTTATCAATTCATATGCTTAAAAAATGAAACTCTTACAACTACTCGGTATTGGCCGAGTACTCGGCCAAAATTTGGCTGAATACCGAGTACTCGGCAAACTGGCCGAGTAGGCCGAATACCGAGTATTTACCGAGTACTCGGTACGGTTCTAGTTCAAATACACCGACAAACAGGAATTACATCCCGGCTAAAAGTAACTAGATGCCTATATTTTAGCACAATCTTTTTAGAGCCTTTCAATAAACCAGATTTACATTACTTTCAAAAATTTTGGAACTTTCGTATGGATAAAATTCTTTTTTTACAAAAAAAAAAAAATGTTGTGAAAATTTTCACGAATTCAGTAAAAACCTGAATGTTCCGTCGCGGTTTCGTTCGCTCTCGGTTTGCGTAGTTTCCAAAAAATCAAATTACATAGAAAACAAAATACCAAACAGCATGTGCTTTCAATTCAATATCTTTTCGCAATTTTTCCGTTTTAAAAATATAAATTTTCACAAAATGGACTTAAAGATATAAAATCATAGAAATTTGAGTTTAATTTAAGGGTCATTTAGAAAGCAAATAACACATTTGAAAACTGAATAACATCACGGGCCCGGGCAGGACAGCTAGTATCTGATAAAATAAGTCATGTTTTTCCATTCTAGAATACTGGTATGCAAAATTATTGTATGTGACTTACATGACATATGTTCATGGAAATACCCATTGCTACTTTAAGATCTCCTTTCAAAGTGCACTTGGCGCAATTTCAAGTGTAAACTTTATATAACATCTTTATTTTAAGCAAGGTGAACGTTCTGATTAGAAAAATTTTTCTTTCTGACTGAATTCAATTATTGAAGGCAAATACTAAAAGAGTATTCATATAATAATTCGAAGACATTAAAAGTCACTAATTTTGAGACAACAATCACTTATAATTCAGTAAAGAATTCATTTAAAATGAAAATACTTTTTGATCATAAATCACTTGAATAATTATGTCTCCCTATGCTTTTATTTTTAAAAATGAAATTGAAGTTTTTACTTGAAGTTAAGCATACTTTCTTTTAATTTTTTTAAAATAATGTGTTATTACATGAACTATAATTGACAAGTGACTTTTTGTGAGAATCTCTACAATCTCTTTCCCAAACATGATTGGTTCTCTGTGAAGTACAAACTTAGTACAAGGTCTGTGTTTTAGAATGAAAAATATTCATCTGTTTTCATTCCAGGAGAATTAAATTATGGCATGGCATTGTTGTATCTATGAGAGTGTGTAATTTTTGAACAATTCTGATATTTTGTATAGAAAATCCTTTGTATGAGTAAAATTTGTGAAAGACTGATTATCTTTTTTAATCCATTTCGTAGTTCCAAATTCAACTCCTATAAAAAAGATTTTTTTGGTACTACTTGGTTATTTTGTCGTCCAATTTCGCCAAATTATACAAATTGCCAAATTTTGCATATTGATGTAATTTTTATCTATAATAATAAACAGACAAGTATGTTTGTCTGTCAGTGCTGTTCTAAAGACACTGCTGCACGTAGAGTTACAAAATTTGGAGGGAAGGTACCTCTATACATGTAGTTTTGCACCTCGAAGCTTGATTTTTGATTTTTTTATTAGATTTTTTTAAATAATTTTTTTAGGCAATTTTTAATATTCTTTTTGCGGTTTTATCCCAATAGTGAAAGAAATGCGGTTTCATTCTTTTAACACAATATAGAATTTTTTTTTTTCTCTTTCCAACAAAGTTTATTCGAAATTCTTACATGGATTTTTTTATGCGATTTTTAGTGTTTTTTCACATTTTGCAGCTATTTTTTGATACTGATAAAAGGAAAATTGTTTTGAACTTTTATTGTAATGCACAAAAACTTATCTGCTACGATTTTTAGATTTCAACAATTTTTAATTCAATTTAGAATTTTTTTGCGAAATCTACCTATAATGTCAAAAGTTTAGTTACCACCATTTTTTAATAGAAATTTCCTCAAATATCTTAAATTCTTGCTTAAGACTGCCACGAGTAATATATCTCCTGATAGTTTTTTTAATGGAGTTTTGTTTAGATATAGTTTTGATAAGAATAGAGTGCTTTCCCTGGTGGTAGAATATGGAACCAACAGACAGCGATTTTGTTAAAATTGGGAAATCTTATAATATGATTTGTTTTAAACTGTATGATTGTTTATAATACATGATAAAAAAAAATAAAAAAAAGCGGTGTAACATATTTCAGGGTGCGAAAAGAGAGGGTCGTGTGCAAAATTAGGAAATGTAAAAAGAAGGCCTGTTTGAAACTTTAAGATAGCTTATAATACATACTAAAAATTTTTAAATGCCGACGATGTCCTGGATAGACTGCTGCATGAAGAGCTACAAAATTTTAGTGGAAAGTTCCTCTATATATGAAGTTTAGCACGCCTCGAAGATCGATTTTTGATTTTTTAATATAATTTTTATTTGATTTTTAGCAGGTTTTTATAATGTTACAAGGTGGTTTTTCTCCATTAGCGAAAATAATGCAGTTTCATCCTTTTAACCTAATATAATGAATTTTGTTCTTTTTTTAATATAATTTATTTGGATTTCGCATAATGACTTTTGGATTTTTAGTGCAATTTTTAATGTTTTTTCGTATTTTGCACTGTATTTTGATATTAGTAAAAGGAATTTTGACTCAGTATTTTGATAGACCAAAAATGATGTTAGTAGTATAAATTTTGCGCAAACCAAATTTCCGTGCCCAGGGCAATCGACCTTTTCGTCCCCCTCCCCTTTTACATGGTCTGCTAAAATTCATGAATTTCAGCGATTTTTAATGCAATTTTTCGAGATTTTTTGCGCTTGATGTCGAATTTTCATCATTCTTGAAATATTTCCAATTAGAATAAATTTTTAACCCAGCTATTTTTATGCACTTTCAATGAAATATTTAGCGTTTTTTTTTTTTTTTTTTTTTTTTTTTTTTTTTTTTTTTTTTTTTTTTTTTTAGTTCTATAGTAATTTTTGATATTTGAAATAAAAATTGATTATTAAACTTTTAATCGTATGTAATTTTATAGATTTTTAATGTATTATTTAAAAGACTTTTTGCATGCCGCATCGTTTTTTTATCATCCATAAAAGATTTCTGCGTAATACTTGTTTATGCTGTCATCAATTTTGCCAAATTATATAAATAATCAAACGACTCGCCAAAGTATGCAAATTGATGTAATTTTTATGTTAAATAATGAAAGGACAAATAAATTCAAAAAGCATTAATAAAAATACAAATAAAACAACAAAGTAAAAAATCACTAATTTTTTAATGCAATTAGTATATTTTTTTTTATCTCCACAGTAATGTTTAAACAACTAAAAAAGGAATTTGGTTTCAAATTTTTAGATTAATTTAGTAAATTTCACCATCTATATTTTTAAAATTTTGATTATTTTCAATGCAATTTTTGGATACATTTTGTGTTCTGCGTCAACTTTTTTGTAATTCATGAAAAATGTGATTGCTATGTTTTACCCGACTACAATAAATTTTTATGATGAATTTTTCAATGATTGTTTTAGTGGTTATTAGAATTTCATGGCTTTTTTTTGAAATTTATAAAAGGAATTTAATTTCAAATTTTTATCCTTACTCTTTAAACAATTTTGCCATTTGCAAATTTTGAAATTTAGCAATTTGTAATGCGATTTATAGCATTTTTAATTTTTTTTTTTTTTTTTTTTTTTTTTTTTTTTTTACATTTTGCATAAATTTTTTTGCCATTCTTGAAAGTTTTCTAGTTGCATTGTTTTACCCTTATATACCCTAGCCTAATGTATTTTATTTTCTATGTATCTATATTTAATACGATTTTTCGAGATTTTCTATGCTTTGCGCCGATTTTTTAATCATTCGTGAATGATTTTCGATTTCAGTGTTTTACCCAAATGCAGTAAACTAGCAGCCCTTGGTGAGCAGATTAGTCTCCTTTTATGTAAACCAACCATTAAATCATATTTCCTTTATTCATTTGTATTAATGTGTATCAATTTATTTTAATTGCTTAATTTTTTGCTATATTAGAAGATTCTGCAGAGAAATTGACACAAGATGTCATATACGCATCACGTTGGTGCGATTGCAACAAAATAGCAATTATATGCGCTTCACATGGTAACCCTCCTATTGTTACTTATTTATTAATAAACTGTTTATTTTCTTTTTTAAAAGATATGAATTGTTTTACTCTATAATAATTAACTTAGCTTTTTTATGATTATTTCCTTTTAAAATAATAGAAATTAGTTAAAATATATCCACATATCTGATTTTCGCCAAATTGGCACCTGAAAAATAGTGCGCCAATGTGGTGCATATATGACATCTGTGACAATTAGCCATTTGTTTCATTCCTTGGCAATTTTTTGCCATTCGGAATCCTACTTCGATTTTAAACTTTCTTACTAATATAGTTATTTTTTGATTGCACTGTTTTATCCTTTAATAGGATTTTCGGCATTCCATGTCAACATTTTGTTATTCATGAATAATTTCTGATTACAACCCCCCCCCCCCTTTCATATTAATTTTTTACTCATTGACTTCCAAATATTTAGTGATTTTTAATGCAATTTTCAATGTGATTTTAAGCCATTCTTCATGTTTCGTGACGATTCTTTGACACTTGGAAAGTGATTTGGATTTCAAACATTTTGTTTAATATAGTTAATTTTTTAATTGCAGTGTTTTATTTTTTACCGTAAATTTTTACCCTAGCAATTTTTTACTATTTGCAATTTTTAATACCATTTTCAGTGCAATTTTCGGGCTTTCACAGTCATTTTTTGACATTTTTCAAAGGAATTCGATTTAAAGATTCTAGCCTAACAATAATTTGGTTTCAAACTTTTAGTCTTTATGGTAGTTGTCTTGCTTTCCTATTTTGATATCCAGCAATTTTTAATGCAATGTTTTAGATTTTTTTTTTGTTTGTTTGTTTGAGTTCACGGCGATTTTTTTTTTTTTTTTTTTTGATACGGAAAAGGAATTCAGTTTTAAACTTCTTTCTAATATGAAAAACTTTCTCCTGTGCAATTTTTGCTATATTAAAGGTTTTTATTGCGATTTTTAAATTTTTTTATTCACATTGCACTGCTTGCCATTTTATTACATTAATTAGATTCAAAACTTTTATCCAAATAGAGTAAATTTTTAGTGCCTTGATTTTTGAAATTTTAGCCTTTTTTAATGCTGCAATGCTTACGTTTCTTCGCGATCCACTTCGATTTTTTAGACGTTCAATTTTTGACCGAATGTAGTAAATTCTGCCCTCTTTTCCTCTAAGCTGATTCGAATTTCAAAATACAACTTTTGAATTTTGTTTTATATTTTTACAAACTTTTTAATGCTTTCGCAATTTTGTAAGATTTTTCCAGATTAGTAAAAAGCATCCAGTTTCAATTTTCTAACACTTCTCTTTTCCATGAACGTTAAACAAAATTCATCCAACAATTTTTAATTATTTCGAGTTTTTTTATTTTTATTTAAAAAAAAATTTCACAATTCTTGTTGTTTTTTTTACTAATCTGAGCAACACCGAGTTGATTAGCTAGTTTTAAATAATGAAACAAATAAATTAGTAAAGCATTGAAAAAAATACAAATCAAAAATCAAAATAACAATCACTTGATGATGTTTTAAACACGTATTTCGTGTAGAATATGATTGAATGTGATGTCACGGTCAACCATTATTGGCATTTCATCTTGTAATTTGGCGATAGTTTTTTGGTCGATGGGATAATTAAGTAGTACCACGTTTTTTAATAATGTAATACAAATACACAGGGTTAATACTGTGCTTGAAAGTACTTGAAAGTCCTTGAATTTTTAGGAGAGAAAAAAAGTCCTTGAAAGTGCTTGAATTTTTTTAAATTTTAATGAAGGTGCTTGATTTTTATTATATGTTTTTGTGGGTGCTTAATTTTTCTTATTCAGATGTTCAAAATTAAATAAAATCTTCAAGTGTTGAAAAAGATAAATGTCAAATTAAAAAAATCAGGCAAAAATATTTCTTCTGAAATAGTTTTCCTTTCTGGAGATCATAGTACGGGCATTTGTATTTTGCTTTGTTTTATATACTGAACTTGATTAGTTGATGCATGTACACATGCACATACTCAGGTCTTTGCAACAAATAGTTTTTTCTCTGCCTTCTGTTGATCTTTAGTAGTTAATTATTCTTTGAGATATGTACAATAGCAAGAAAGTGTACTTTCAATAAACTGTGGATGGAACAATAAAGATACAAGTGTTAGTTTGAAGCAGTACCAAATTGCATATCAGTTTCAATGCATGCAAGTGCTATGCTGTGTTACTTAGAAAATAGAGAATAAAGAAAAATCTGCATTAAAAACTTATATAAGAGCATTTTCCATAATAATAATTTCTATTATATATATATATAGATCTGTTATTGCAAAATATACAGGATTGCAGGTGATATCATTGTTATTTATGTGTCGTGAAACATGGCTACCAACAAAGAGGAGCAGGAAAGGTTATGACCCTTGTAAGATTTAAAAAATTTAAATTAGACAATTTAAGTTATTTAGACTTCATTTTTGATTTAAAAAAATGAAATTTAATTTTTCTCACTCGTTTTCTCTCTTGTTTTTGATTAATCAAATTATTATTTATTAATAATGTAAAAAATGAACTCTCTTCCACCAAAAAGAAAGCACAAGTATTCCATATCTAAATTTACCTTTGATGCTGCCCATGCAATGAATTGATTGTTATTTTTATTGCGTACTAACTACTGCACCCAGTATTAACTGTATCCTGATTGAATTTGTGTAATTTTATGTTTTTAAATGAAAATCCTTTAAAACAAACCTACGATTGATGGCCCCACTGGTTTCAGAAGCATATTTTCATGCATTCTCTTCAACATTGCTTGGGCTTCAATCGAATTTTTATGATTTTAAATTTTTAAAGGAATATTTTTCAAAAGGAACCTTATTGCTATTAAAAATAAATAGGAATTGTTTTATTTTTAATAATTTCATTTTTAAGCAATTACTTTCATTATTTCTTTTTCAATATGCTAATTAATCCCCTTATTTCTTTTCCTCATTTTTTTTTTTAATGAAAAAAAAATGTGTATAAACATAAGTTTTTAATATTAATTTTTTTTAATATTTTTATTTTATATTTTCAAAAAAATGATAGTAACCAAAATGAATTGATTTAACAAAGAAAAAAAAATAGGATGTTAAGCCTGAAATTCTTGTTCAAATTTGATCTTATTTATTAACTTTTGTTATTTAAAAAAATGAACATTCTTTAAAGTTTTTGATTGTACTTTTTGCTATAATAAATGAACAATTAAATTCATCAATGAATCTATTACTGGGGTCAGGTGGAATAAAATAGTTATTAAAACAGTACATAGTTTTTTTAAAAAAAAGTCAAGCAAGTCTTCAAGATTATTATGAACTATTGACAACTGGTAATAGTGCCTTGAAGTTTTATAGATAGGTTGACAGACTAGCAGCTATACAAAGAGCGATTGAAATCTTGGAATATTTATAGTCATTCCTTTCTTGTGTCCAAAAGAAAAAAAAAATCTCAATAATTACATGTATAATTCTATTGTACCTTTTTAAAAGACAAATTTATTGTTAAGTTGCATTTTCCTTCATCAGTTGTATCTTCGGTGCATCTTTTAATGGCAAAATTTCAAACTGAAAACCAATGCTGCTATTTTTTGCGGCTGATTTAACATAGTTGATTCAGTCATGCTAATTAGAAAACAAAATTCTTAAGGATGTGAAATAAAACATGTAACAGTTTCTAAACTTCCTTGTCTTGAATTCAAAGCTAATACAGTAAAACCCGTCTTAGATACGAATTAAGGGACAGAGAAAATTTTGTATCTCAAGTGGGATTGTATCTTATCCAGGTAATTTTACGTAGGTTTCCTTTTCAAGCTACTGCAGATTAATTGTCTCATAAGCGGGATCATATATTAAACGGGTATATCTTAAACAAATTTCACAAATATTGAACTCAAAAGACATATGTTAGAATGCAAAAAGATTTTCTTTATTTTTCAGAGCCTTTCTCATAACATTTCACATTTAAGACTTTGCTACTGTATGTTATGTTTAGCATTCGCCTGAAAATATGTGAAAATGAAAAAAATATGATACTTTTGTAACATAGTATTTTAAAACATTAAAATTTTCATTTCTGGAAAGGTGCTTGAAATTTGGATTAGGTGCTTGAATTTTATCACAGAAAGATAGTATGAAACCTGTTTAAAAAATATATATGACATTTTTTTTTTGTGTGTGTGTTTGTGTGAATGTGCTTCTAAGCGAAATAGAATTAGGCAATTAGATATATGCGAATAATCAGTTTCTTATTCAATTTTATATCAAATATTTTCCTTTCTCTTTTCGCCAGATCAAGCCTGTAGAAGGCTCTGTGACTTTAAGCAACCCGGTTGCGCCTGAGTTCGATCCACCGAAGACATTCACATTAGATTATGTATTTCAGAGTTTCCCCCAGGTTTAAAAAGGGGCAGGGCGCTACTGTTCTGAAAAGGGCACTTTTTACATTATTCAGGGCACTTTTTTGATTTTTAAGGGCACTTTTATAGAGTTGAATTGAGAATGTAATGATTAAAAAAATCGTGAAAAAACAGAAATTTCGTCAAAAAATCGAGAAAAAGCAAAAATTTTGCCAAAAAATTGAACAAAAAGCTAAAAAGGTAAATTTTATCAAACGATCACGGAAAACCTGTCGATTTTGTTAAAAGATCGCGAAAAAACAGCAGATTTTGTTAAAAGATCGAAAAAACGGCAGATTTTGCTAAAAAATCACGAAAAAAGACAAATTTCATGAAAGATCGCGTAAAAAACGATAAATTTTGTTAAAAGATCGCGAAAAAACGTCCGATTTTCTTAAAAGATTGTTAAGGGGCAAACCTGATTTATTGAAAAGACATTTTTTTTTTGAAGAAAAGAATACTTTTGTTGAACAATGGGCTCTTTTTGTTTCATAAACGGGGCTGCTTTCATGATTCACATTTAGAAAGTTTTGGACAGTCAAAAGGGGATTGTGAACAGGGGGAGGGGGGGAGGTGTTCACCCCGGGCGCAGAAATTCAGGGTGTGCCAAATTTGTACTACAGACGTCATTTTTGTGCTATCACAAGAAAAAGTTGGGATAAGGGTGGGGAGGGGGAAGGCCTCAAACTCTAATTATGCCTCGGGTGCAATTTTCTCTTCACACGCCTTGATTGTGAAGCAGGAAAATCCGCTTTTTGAGGATTAAAAACATAATTTTGCAGCAGGAAAATTAGTTTTTAGAACAGAAAAATTCACTTTTGGCATTAACTTTTTTTTGTGTGTATGCATCTTTGACGAAATTTGCATTTTTTCGCGATTTTTTGACGAAATCTGCCGTCTTTTCGGGATATTTTGCGTTTTCTCGCGAATTTTTGGCAAAATTAGCCGTTTTTCGCAATTTTTTTGACAGAATTTTCCGTTTTATTGCGATTTTCAGACGAAATTTGTCATTTTTTACGATTTTTAAAGGAAATTGCCGTTTTTAGGGGTTTTTGTGACGAAATTAGCCATTTTTTTGTGAATTTTGCCTGAAATTAATCGTTATTTTGCGATTTTTTTAAAGTAAAATTTTACTCTTTTTCGCAATTTTTTGACCAAATTACACGTTTTGTGGGAGGCGTAAGAGCTATTTTTCACGTTCCGTCGCCGATATTTTACGTAATTTACACGTTATAGCACATCTGCATCATCACTGAAGGGAAGCGTTTTTTCAAATGTGGGGCAAGAAGGGCGCTATTTTTTGAATGAGCGACAAGAGGGGCACTATTTTTTGGATGCGGGGCAGGAGGGGCGCTATTTTTTAAACTAAAGGGCAGGAGGGGCGCAGCGCCCCTCTGAAACCGTCTGGGGGAAACTCTGTGTATTTGGACCCGATTCTACTCAACCAGACGTCTACAACCTGGCTGCATGATCTATTATCAACATTGTTCTGGAAGGCTACAATGGTAAGCGTAGTGGAAAAAATAGATGTTATTGTGAGGGGGATTTCATTTGATTTTGATGAAACAAAGAAAAATTCCATTTTAACTTTTCCAGATCGCTAATTTTGTCAAAATTCCTACAATGTTTTGCTGCTCCAAAATGACTTTTGTGCACTTTCCTCAATGATCTGTGAACACAATGAGATGATTGTGCTGCTGCCTCACAGTCTATTAGTTTATACATATTCTTTTCTAACTGTATTTTTCCCTAACTTCATCTTTTGACTGTACATAATTTAAAATTTATGTAATTCTAAAATCTTATTCAAATTTAAAGAGTAATTATAATTAAATTAAGTATACACATTTGAAATATTTAGTCTGTATTTTATTGCACATGTATATGTACATTAAATAATCTGTTTTTCACTTTAAATTCCTGAGCATTTATGTTTAGTTTCTCGCCTTTATATAAACATTAGTGATTTTTTTTTTTTATGTATTTGTTTCAAATTGTGGCCATTGAATTTTTTGTATTTAGCAGTCAGTGACTCCTTTCAGATTTTGGGAAGCTGCACTTAAATGTTGAAAACAGTAGAGTCGCATCATTAAGTTCTTTTGTAAAGATTTTTATATAGAAATGTAAAACTATTTAGAAATCAATTTAGGTATATTTAAAAGGCTATTATAATAGGCCAGGTAATGTCAGGTAGTTCAATTAGTTATAGAATAAAAACTTTTAAATCATTGTGCGAAATGTATCGAAAATGTTAAATGTGATGAGGCACACAAAGTTTTTACATTACTTTTTCTGAACAACAATTTTTGCAGCCTAATTCTACTACATTTGCGATAAAAATCTATGAAGAAGTTTATTGTTTGGAAATAGTGGTGTTAAAAATTTTTGAAAAAAAAAATTTTTCTGATGCAAATGCTCAACCATAATGATAATTTTAACTTTCTAACAATGCTTTGTTATGCCTCTTTCTTTAAGAGTGTTGTCTAAAAAAACAAATGGATGTTTTTACTCCAGATAAAAGATTGACTACGGCTGATGAAGGCAATTAGTTTTTAAAACAATCAAGTTTGTTAATTGAAAATTGACAGAAGCTACCTTTGAAGAATTGTTCAGACAGAGGGAAAAATATTTTTTATTACTGCGCACTCACTGTGGCATGCTCTACTTTTTATAGCTCTGAAATTGTCCTTTCACTTTTAATATTGAATTGAAAATAAGATATGGTTTTTGTGTGTATTGAAGAAATTTTTTAAATTTTGAACTGATCAAAGCCATGTTACCTTTTAATAAATCTTTTTTAAGGGCATGCATTTTTTCATTTTTATCTGCATCTGGCACCCTTAAAAATTCTCGTGAAATGATCTTCTTATTTATATTATTAGTTAACTTTAGCTTTAACATCTTCAGGATTGGCAGCTTTTACACAAATTTTATTTGGTTGGCACCACTTAAAAAAATCAGTAATAATAATAATAATAAATATAATTATAATAATAATAAACCTTTTATCCCAATAATTACCAAAATGCTCCGAATTAAAAATTCAGTACAGTCTCCAAAATCCGCAAATCTTGGAAATCCATACGTATTCCAAAATCTAAAAAATGAAATTTTCAATTATAAAGTATTCTTTATAATCTTTATTCCAATCAACAGTGAATGAAAATAAAATAATTTTTAACATTAATTTATGAGAAAATAGTACTGACACAGGATATTACATAAACTACTTTTATTATACAGAAATTTACATACTCGAACATGCAAAACAACAGAAATTGATGATAGATGTAAGCAAATGCAGAAATCTTTTAGTAATTAATTACCTATTGGCCACTAAAGAAAATTGCAGATTAATTTATTTTACATTTCATGCTAGCTTTTAATTAATGCATGATTTAAAATATGACTTGGCTCTTTATCCAAAATGAGGATAAAGATTTTATATTTAATCTTACCATAAACTAAAGCATCTGAACTCTGTTGAATTACCCAATCCAGATTCACAAGAGTTTTTAAAGAAAAAATTGCTGAATGATGTATAATAAAAGTGAATTCATCATATCATATTGCATATTTTCAATAATGAACCCACTGAAACTGAATTGGACAGTAAATGTCAGGTTTTAGGTGAAAATTTTGAAATTCTTGAAGCGCCAGGGTTGTACAGACCAACAGGCAATAAGGACTATTTCAAGAATTCAAAAAGAAAATTCACCAAGAGAAAATTGAAGTTCTCAACCAAAATATTATTTAAGAAATGTTTAAAAATTGTCACAAAAAATAATTTTGGGTATTAAAATGATAATGCATAGGTAAATAAAAGTGATTCAATTTTTGATTTGCCTTAATTGAATTATTACATGCTCTTCTTGGAAATAAAAAAGGTAAGTTGAAAAAATAAATCATTCAATCCAAAATCTACAGAACTTTAAAATCCAGAAAACTCTAAAATCTACACAGCTTCTGGTCCCCGGCTGTGCAGATTTTTGAGACTTTATTGCATTACTTTTGTTTTTTACACATATTGTTTTGCATGCAAATGCACCCAAAGTTTTGAGTGCGTTAAAATAATTTTTGAAATGTGATTAGATGGCATAACATAATGCAGTTTATCAACAGGTATTAATCTATTGTCTATTGGTACTGCTTGTAAATATTGAGATATGAATTAAAATTTTTCTCAATTTGTGTTAGGTTTCTGGTACGAGCCACCTGCATCGAGATCTATAATGAAGAAGTGAGATATCTTGGAAAAAGTCAGATGATCCGATTAGAGGTATGTGACCTTTTCATTTAGATTTCGCATCTGGTATGTTTCAAATAATATTAACATTGCATAAAATTCTCATCTGAAATTAATGGTAGAAGTTTAAATTTTGGATCTACTATGCAAACTCATTTGGGCAAATGTTATGCAGCATTTTTAATTATATCTCATTCCTCATCTGAGTCAGTGTTATGTGGTTAAGTGACCATATCTATCCTTATGTCACTCTCTATTAAAAGAGATGCATGATGCAATGTAGCAACAGGTTATTAATCATTCTCTATAAAATGCGTGCTTTCTTTTTTATAGTCGCCATTTTTTTTAAAGGTGCCCAGATGAAAGAAATTTTGCAGGCTCTAAATTCTTTTTTAATTGACTTTTTTAGGACCCCTATAAAAGTTGGAGTCCAAGATTCAAAACTTTTAGGCTCCATTTTTTAAAATATCTTTTTCTTTTTTATCTCTTTGAGGAGGGGGGGGGGTTAATAAGTTTCAAAATTTCCTTAATGCTATTATTTTCTTCAATCAAATATGATCCATTCTTTGTAAAAACACCCAGATAAAAGAAATTTCACACAAGCTGTAAATGCTTTTAAAAAAATATATAACTTTTAATTGAAATTCATACATTCAAAATACGTATATTACTTAAAATAATTTGGGAGATTTGTCTATGGATATCATAAAACTATTAAAAATCAAATTGAATTTTTAAGACTGCATTATAAACTCATTAGTTCACAGGTGATTGATGTCAAACTCATATTCATACTACAGAATTTAAAATATTTAATGTGCAAAAGTTTTTTAATTTTTATCTTGAATTTTTTTAAATAAATGACTTACTACTCATTGTTTACATTTGTGAAATTAATCACAATTTCTGAAATGTTTGATTACATAAGTAATTTGTTGCTGGTAGCTGGTTCATTTTTAATTTAGAACATAAACATTATATATAATTGTATAGTTTTTTATGGATTTAGAGAAAATGAATAGTAGATGAAATACAATTTGGATTATTTCCATAAGTCGAACAATTGCCTAATCTATGGCATTAGAATAATAGCCTTGTAATGTTTGTGTTATTTTCTGAAGATATAAGAAGGATAAATTTATGTACACTGGTGTGCAAAAAATAAGCACATGATTTTTTTTAACATTGTACAGAAGCTCTGCAAATCAATATAAATTGTACCATAATATCCTCAAGATATAAAAATACGAGAAAAGTAAACAGAATATCTATTTAAAATAAAGAATTACAAATTTGTACTGTTTTTTGTTGTTGTTATTGTTTTACTATTGTGTTAATTTCTTCATTTCATCCTTAATTTTTGCATACCAGTGTGTATATATACAGTTTAATATCTTTAGTTCGAACATCTATAATCTGGAAACTTCTGAAATCTGGACACTTTGATACGTTTACTCATTTAGGATTAGAGATAATAGATGGCGTTATAGGTCTTATGTAAAGGAATTTCAGAAAATGGTTAAGAAAATGAAAAATTACACATAACACAACATTTTTCTTTTTTTCAATATTAAAACAGTTAGAACTTTCTAAATTACATTTGTAATTAATATCTTTTTAGCTACAGGGCTGTAAAAATTCATGATTGATATTAATTTCAGTTATTTTTCTTTTTCGAAAGATAAGATGTCACTAAAATATCACAAAATCTCATTTTTTTATTGTTATTTCTTTTAAGTATTTAACTTATGACTTACTTTGATATTTATAATTTTAATTTTTTATATTGTTAGCATTACATATCACATTTTTAAATGTGGTACTGTGATTATAAGATTGATTTTTAAATTATAATTGTAAGTCTTAAATTTCTTACTGTAATTTTTTAGAATTTAGTTTTTTAATATTTTTATGATGAGTCTATCATTCTTGTGATATGCATTGTTTATTAAGTATTCATTAAGCAAAAATCGCAATTTTTAAAAAAATCGTATGTTTGTAATTTTTTTATTTTACAATAGATGGTGACACTGCATAGAATCAACGTAACACTGCATAAAATATACATAATTAAAAAAAGAATAAAAACCCATTCATTTTTGAGCATTTTGAATTGATTTTTCTCAATGGTTACAATTATTTAGTTCCTGTTATGTAGTTCTTATTAGTATTATCAATTATCATTAATCTTCATGCATTTTAGCTACACAACTTCTGTAATCCAGAATTTTCTATAATTTGGACTCGCTGTAATCGCGACGATTCCTGATTAAAGAAGTATACTCTATCATCATCATCATTATAATCAACCATTTTCAATCCACTGCTGAATGTAGGTCTCTCCAAGATTTTTCCAATGTTTCTTGTCTAGTGCTTTCGTCATCCAATTTACACCGGTTACTTTTCCGATTTCTTCACTCCACCTCACTTGTATACTTTTTTTTGTGGTTTTACATATCTCTGGGATATCACTATAGGATATTTGTGTTCCATCTACTGTCTTGTCTTCTTGCAGTGTGCCCAGCCCATTTCCATTTTAGCTGCTTAATTCTTTGAATAATATCAAAAACTTTTATTTGATTTTTTATCCAGGTTATATATATCAATATATATAAAATAAAGTCTGGATTTCGTATTAATCACAGCATAAAAAAATCTACTGAACCAAAAATGTTGAAAATTGGGGTAAAAATACTTCTTATAACATCGAGTGCCACTAAGGGATTTTCGAAAATTTCACTCCTAAGGGGGGGTAAAAAAAAGAACGAACTTTTTAAAAATTCCTTAAAAATCAGCTTTTATAGTTATTTTTCAAATGATAGCATATTTTAGTGTATTTTTTCATGCTGAATCGAATGGTACTAAGCAAATTCTTTTAAATCCAGTAGTTCGTGAGATACGTCACATTTTCCTAATCTGGCGATGTCTTCGTCGCTAAAACCTGCAAATTTTCATTCCTTATCTATATATATAAAAGAAAGATGGTGACACTGCATATACTACTGATGACACTACATTTCATATTAATCACAGCATAAAAAAATCTACCGAACCAAAAATCTTGAAAATTGGGCTAAAAATACTTCTTATAACATTGAGTGCCGCTAAGAAGGGATTTTCGAAAATTCCACTCCTAAGGGGGGTAAAGGAAAGAACAAACTTTAAAAAAATTCCTTAAAAGTCAGCTTTTGTAGTTATTTTTCAAATAACATATTTTAGTTTATTTTTTCATGCTGAATCGAATGGTGCTAAGCAAATTCTTTTAAATCCAGTAGTTCGTGAGATACGTCACATTTTCCTAATTTAGCGATGTCTTCGGCGCAGAAATCTGAAATTTTCAATCCTTATCTATATATATTTCACAGCATAAAAAAATCTACTGAACGAAAAATCTTGAAAATTGGGGTAAAAACATTTCTTATAACATCGAGTGTCGCTAAGAAGGGATTTTCGCAAATTCCACTCCTAAGGGGGGGGGGGGGGTAAAAAAAGAACGAACTTTTAAAAAATTCCTTAAAAATCAGCTTTTGTAGTTATTTTTCAAATGATAACATATTTCAGTGTATTTTTTCATGCTGAATCGAATGGTACTAAGCAAATTCTTCTAAATCCAGTAGTTCATGAGATACGTCACATTTTCCAAATTTGGCGATGTCTTCGTCGCTAAAACCTGCAAATTTTAATCTATATATATATATATATATATAAAATCTGGATTTCATATTAATCATCGAACAAAAAAAATCTATTGAACCTATAATTTTGAAAAGGAGATCTATAATCATGTTAACATGATTATATACGCTATATTTAATTATCTCAATATATATAAGCTTCAAAGTGAACTTTCTTTCCAGCCACTTATAACTTAAGTTCTACTAGATAGATTTTAATGGAACTTACATTGTGTTGAATAATTTTTCAGGAATTTTGTAATAAATATCCTATTTTGTAATAAATAAAATGTAGCATTCTACGTTGTTTAATTGACTACTTATGGAGATGTTTTAAATCAGATGAACCCAATTGTAAAAGATTGGCTTTATTTGAAAGGTTCCACTGAATTAATTTTTATTTGATTAAAACTGTTAACATGTTGACTGTTACGTCATTCATTGGTGACTAACATTGAACTTTCCGTTTAGATGACTGACTTTTCACTGATAACAAACAGACTAAAATATGATATAAAACTAAAAATTACTATGATATTTACTATATAATTTCTTTTGATTCAAAGTTTCTTTAAAAAAAAAAAACTGACCAGCGTAGCGGGCGAAAGCTGCTAGTATTTATAGATATATATATTCTCTGGGGGCCAGATTTTTTTTTTTAATTTATATAGCCATGTTCATGATTGAATAGCTTTATTTGCAACTTTTTTGTGACTTCCATAATTTACAATATCAACAAGCATGCTGTCTTGTCTCCCTTTGGGTGGAGTCTCTTGTGCTGACTTTTTCACATGGAGAGAATTTCATAATTTTGGGTAAGAATTTGTCACACCAGTCTAAATTTCAGTGCACAAAAGTAGGATATGACAAATCAGATCTCAGCTATAAACCTTGATCAGTGGGATATGAATAACTTTCAAGTGATTTATCCTTCTAATAAATTTAACATTTACAGTATAGAACCATTTATCCAGAATAGTTGGGATCAGATGTATTCCAGATAACTGGTTTTTCTGATTAACTGAATTGGCATTAAAGCAGCATCCATTTGATAAGTTTTATGGAATATATGTGGTTGTGGTACTGCTTCTAATTTTAAATTACTATATTCCTTGAACTAAGAATCAGATGCAAATAAGATCAAATGTTAGAGTTTGAAAGAAGGTAATTTATGGAAATTCTTTGGGAAAAAAATTCTTCCGTTTACTCTGCATAAAAATGAAAACATCTGTATCATAACTATATATGCTTCAATTTCAAATACTAGATGATGTTATCAAACTGTACAATTGTTTCAAGCAATATACTGTGAAACCTCCGAATAAGGGACACCTATGAGACCAGAACTTTTGTCCCTTAAATAGAGGTGTCCTTTATTTGGAGTTTTTATCATTTTTTTTTTATTTAATTGTCCTGAAGGATATGAAAATAACATTACATTAAAGGTGAAGTTTAAAATATACTCAAAGTGTATAAAATATGTTAATCAGACACAAAAGGTGTAGAGAATTAATTAAAACTTTTAATTGATTACTAAATCATTAAATGATTCGTATTTTTTATGAAAAGTGTATGCATGCAAAAAGTATAAAAACATTTAAAAGAATCATACTTGAAGTAATCAATCAAAAGTGATTGTTTTGCAAATTTCAAATTTTCACTATAAATTTTTCAAGTGTTCATTTACCATACTTATAGATTTTAGTTCTTCCTTATCAGCAGTATTCACAAAAAGAAAAAAAAAAAACTATTTAACTGTTTTGTGTATTTTAAGACAACAAATCTCTCAGCTACTGAGCTCAGTAAGCAGAAAACGTTTTGACACATTTGCAAATTCCTTTTTTAACGGAAAGTTATAAAATTGGAGCTTCTGACTACGGAAGCGATATGGAATCAAACTCTGTTTTTAAGTTTTGAATAAATTAGCTATTGAGTTATAAGTGATTTTGATCATATTGCAGACATTTTTCACCCCTTCTTGAATACTCATTCTTCTTTTGCATATAAATTTGGTTCAAAACACCTATGTTGACAATGTCGCCTAAAAAATTTATTGCGTTTTTTTTTTTTTTTTTTTTTTTTTTTTGGAAAACAAAGAAAAAAAAACAGAAAAAACAGTTTGATTACATAGTTGACACTGAACAATAAAGCCTGCTAGTTTCATGCATTTCTGAATAAAAATAAACTTAAACTTTTGTCATAAAATTTGCCCTTTTGAATTTGAGAATAGCCTTAAGGCCCCTGTCCTCTCTCGAGGAAACGCTCGCGAGCTAATGCTATTCCTATGGCGAAGCATTTTTCTAACATCTCTTTTGCATTTTGATATTTTTTTATAATTTTTTTTTTGCATTGGATAGCTGAGGTGCATGCCGACAGCGCACCTTTTTTACTTTTTTGATTTTGGTTGCAGATATTTTTTACAAAGTTAGTTTCACTTTGAAAACCAGTTTCGAAACTGAAAGTGCTTTTTAAAAAATGTATCTGCAACCAAAATCGAAAAAGTAAAAAAAGGTGCGCAGTTGGCATGCACCTCAGCTATCCAATGCAAAAAAAATTATTCAAAAATGTCAAAATGCGAAAGAGTTATTAGAAATATGCTTCCCCATAGGAATAGCATTAGCTCGCGAGCGTTTCCTCGAGTGAGGACAGGGGTCTTAAGGGTGTATTTCGATTCAAACTGCTTACTTTCCGGTTTATTTTTAAATTAATTTTTGCTCTCAAACGCATCAAACTGGCAAATTTTCTTTTTTAGAAAGTACACAAGGTGCCGTGATTGTCGATTCTTTGATAAATGCAGAAAATATTGCAAAAAAAGCAATCAAAAACATCATTTTGAACTGATTTTTCCAAAGCGGGAGATGTGGGGACGAAAAAGTGATTATTAATCAAATTCTAATGAATTGAGATTAAAATGACATCACAGGGCACCTTATACGTCTCTTCAAAAATCTTCTCAGCAAGTCTCATATTTCTACTTTTAAAAATGTGTCTGAAATTGTATCACAAAATTTCGAGCTGTTGAAAGTGGAAAAGCGTTTTTTCGAATCCACCCTTAAAGCATCTGTCAAGTTCTTTATTTCACAATTTTCTTTTATTCTTCACTTTCAGAATCATCCTCATAATTTTCAGCATTACTTTCAATGGGATAAACGAACTGAAGTCGAATCAAAATTGTAGGTAAATAAAAAATGCTTGTCAATTGTGTCGTATGCCTTTGTTTCAACATGGTTGTCTGTCAGTTTGATAAATTCACAAAAATCTGTATTTTCATTTTCATCTCAGACTACTTCATTATCTGAAATTCAAAAGCCAGTCCTTTTAATCTCATCTTCAAGTGTCCCTTAAATCAAGTGTCCCTTATTCAGAGGTAAATAAATACATTACACGTCCTATATAAAGAGACTGGGACTGGAAGTTTTGTCCCTTAAGTAGAGATGCCCCTTATTCGGAGTGTCCCTTATTTAGGGGTTTCACTGTATATGTCAAACTGGCAGTGTATGACACTTTTTTCTACAAAGATTCTAGCATCAGTCTATTAAAAATATCATTCCGAATAATTTATTTTCCAGTTAACTGATTTCTGGATAAATGGCTCCATACTGTACCACTAATGGGTTAAGGGGAACTCAATTATAGTATAGTCAATCAGGATAACTTTGGGTCAAGAGAGAAAAACAGATTAAGTCTTCTACATCACTTGAGTTCACAGCAAAGTTTTGGCCTTAAAATATAGGTAGCAGCACTAGGGTGAGTTTGGCAGCTCATTGGGAAAAATTCGTCACAATTTCACCATGGCAGAATGGATCAAAGTTTCGTAAAGGTGGAGCAAATTTAGCCTGACTGATTGTACTTGAAAAAAAAAAAGACTGTAAATTTTCTGAATTTATATAATATCTAGAAAGATATATATATACAGTAGACTCCCTTAAATCCGCGTCCCTAAAATCTGAATTTTTTTTCACATGTAAACAATGAAATTAAAGACGGCGCTAAAGTCAGCAGCTGATGCAATACAAATAATTCTATAACAACATCTATTTTTAAATCATTTTCAACTTCTTCCTTTTTTATTAATGTCTTTCAATTTAAATTCTGCAGTGTTAAATAATGTTTCTTAGATGTACAATGATCGATATTTAATCGAAATAATCATTGTCGTATCATAGTTGCAGTATAATATAATTTTCAATGGTCATTTGGTAGTGTTTGTAAATTGCATGGTAGGATAATTTTTGCTATATAATATCATTATTTTATTGTTCTATTACTATTTTCTTATCCCTGCTAGTTACGAAACAAATTTGGGATATACATCTGGTTTACTAATTAGGATGATCAATATTTAATCAAAATTATCATTATCATATCGTAGTCCCAGCGTAATGTAACTTTCAATGACCATTTGGTAGTGTTTGTAATTCGAGGGGCAGGATAACTTTTGTTGTATAAAATGAATATTTTAAAATTAATCAAGCTTTTTTTGTTTATTAACAAAGGTAAATATTTTTCTTTATAAAAAAGATCAATGTTTTCCTCATCATTTTTTATATTTAGTGTTGTATTTTAATTATCTTCTTTATTTTAATATTTTCCTATAATTTTATTTCACTTAATTTTTTTTGTAATAATTACTTGTTTTTAACTATTTATTTATTTAAATATTTTATTTAATTATTTTAATATTTGAATTTATTGCATGCATAATAGGCTTAACTACCAATGAAATTAATGTTTAAAAAATTTAGACAAATCAATGACCAGAAATCTGCACAATTTTAAAATCCGCACAACCCCTGGTCCCAAGCTTTGCAGATCTGAGGGAGTCTACTGTACATATATATGTATACAGGGTAATTAAAAAAAAGTGGGCAAAGTGATATGACAAATCAAGCGTACAACAAGGATAAAAAATCACATAGGAACATAGGGTCGCAACCTACTTATCGAGTCACAAATGCAGGGTGTTTCATTCTAGTTACACCCAGTTTGAAAGTAATAATTTCGAGGAAAATAAAAATATTGTAATGAAAATACAATGATATGTACCTTATTTTGTGTGATATGTGATAACATTACAAAAAGATCTGGAAAAACATATTGCTCAAGCAATCGATGATACCCTATAAACTGATTATCACAGTACAAAATGTGAGGTGCCAAGTTCATATTGTTGGTGCACATAATGCAAACTTCTACCACTTTTGTTTGGTGTTATCACATTTAAAACAAGTGAGAATGCCTGTTGTACTTCAGTTTCTGAAATTTATTACTGTTAACCCAAATTGAGTTGGGATGAAACACCCTTTATTTGTGACTCAATAAGTGGTTGTAGCCCTATGTTCCTATGTGATTTTTTATTCATATCATATGCCTGATTTGTCATATCAATTTATCCACTTTTTTTTTATCATCCTATATATATGTATTGGATTTAAAGCTTATACGAATTACAGTGCAAAATAAGGTTAAATCAACTAATCCATCCTGTGTTCATTTATTTATTTTTTAAATAGGAGGTTATCAACATAAAATTCTATTTCATCTTTCTTTATCTGTAGGTCAAAGAACGTCCAGACATAGGAGTGTATGTGAGAAATCTGACCAGAGTAATTGTTAAAAATGCTGGTGACTTGGATCGTATCATGACACTTGGGAGTAAAAATAGTAAGTGGGTGACGTGCAGAGCTTAAACAACATATGTTCATTGTAGTCTAGAAACTGGTGACACCAAATCCTCTGTCATTGTGTAATTGAAAAGTTTTATGTAAATCAATAGTAAAAACATGAAGAAAATGAATGTGGTATGACTAAGTTTGACAAGCATGGAGAAAAAAAATGTTCAGTTAAATTATTGTTAAAAGAAATATTGTTAAAAGGAATTGCTCCATTTTGGAACGACTCCGAGGAGTTGAACCTTTTCGGAACGAGTGCCAGGATTTTGCCCTTTTTGGAGTTTCGGACAGATTCCGAGGATTCGAACCTTTAGGGAACCTTTCCAAAAAAGGACCGATTATATTATTTCGTTTCTTTTCGGAATCGTTCTGAAAAGGACGGATTGTTTACAGACTGGAATCGTTCCTCAACAAATGACACATCTCTACTAAAAAACTGATTACAGTTAACGTTGAAACGACTTATTCAGCAAAAAGTAAGTTTAAAATAAGTAACATTTTATACTGTTGTTTTTACCCTCTCAAATCAAGAGCATTATTTCTCGCTGCCCGTTAGTGCAATACTTGGCGATAGTTCTTCCAAACCCAGAAATAACTGTATTTAAACAGTAAAAAAAAAAAAAAAAAAAAAAAAAAAAAAAAAAAAAAAAAAAAACTTTACAACATGAGAGAACTCTCTATATTTCGCGGCATAGTGAAAAAAATTTACAAATTTCGATGTTTTTAAAAAAATTTTAAGGTTTAAAAATTGTAGAAAAAATATCAAGATTTCCAATTTTTTAAAAAAAATCTTTGTATAACTTGCACTGTTAATAAGCCGCAGTGGCTTTTCCGAAGGTTTTTTTCTTGTATAAGCTGCGTACTATACACCCGAAAATACAGTAACATAAAGTTTTTAGTAAAATGTTTATATAAAAGATGAATATCTTAAAATCTTATGATTAAAAAATCTATTGGATTTATTAAACTTTTTAATAAAAATTTAGATAATATTTAAAGTGATTAAACTATTAAAAGCAAAGGTTAATAATCAATATTATACGATTAAATATTCATTATATAGATGAAATGTGTTTTTCCCAAATTATTCAATGAAACTTGCCTCATAAAAGTACATTACTAATTCTCATCAGGATCATAAAGTAATGCAGCTTTATTTCAGGTTTAGCCAGACTTAATAATTAAAAAAGCTTCATTAATACATAAATATACAGGGTTAGTCATAAATATCGAAACAACGGGCTATCTCCTTAAATATTGCCCCTAGACCCATACTTCCAATTGCAAAAATTCATAAAAAAAGGTGAAATTTTTGATAAGATAAGTTGCAACTCCATTGGGGGGTCTATTTAAAAAAGTACAAAAATTAAATTTTTATACGGCCCCCGTAGGATAAAAATTCCAATTAGGAAAACTTTCCTTATGCAGTCCTGAATAACACACAAAAAGTTGCATCTTCATATCTTTAAAACTCGCAAAGTTATAGCCATTTAAAAAAATCATCAGGTTTTAAGGGATTAGACACAAATTGAAAAGTGCGCAATTGAAAAAACAACTTTAACATTTCTAGGAAACATGTAAAAATCTATCTTTTGAGTTAGAGTTTTGATTTTTTTTTCTTTTTTTTGTGATGGTAAGCCATATAATTTGCTAAGAAAAACACATCCTAAAATTTCTCATACAATTTATAAAATTTTCATATGATTAGTACTGGTTTAAATGAGATAATTAAAAATCGTTATAACTCGAAATATTATTTATCGGATTTCAATTTCTTTCCATTTAATTAAAAATGAAAATCTGATTATAGTTTTGTTCAGGGTTTTTGTTTTTCAATATTAATTCTGAAACTATTATAAATATTTATTGATAAAAAGATATAACTTAAAAAAATCATATTTTCAAAAGTAATTTTTTTTGTAAACATTTTTTTCAAATTTGCCAAAACAAAACTAATGTAAAACAATAAAAAATGACATGTTTCAAGTTTTTTTTTTTTTTACAATTTTTAACTTTTGATAATTTAAAGACAAGAAATAGTGGGGATAAATTCATTATGCAGGAAAATGAAGTGTACTGTTTAAATGTTCGTCAGTTATTTAAAAGAATGCATTTTCTAAAATGCATGCATTTTCTAAAATGCAGATTAAGTCTCTTTCTTTTAATTTAGCTCCCACAACTTCAGGCTTTTTATCGTCCTGGAGAGGCTGTTAATCGCTTTTATTTTACAAAAAAAAAAAAAAAAAAAAAAAAAACTTTAAAATTTATTTGTTTTAAGGAATAGTATATTTAAAGGCAAAAAACTTAAGTACGATAAACCAGTGAAAAAAATCTGCCTATGATGGAATTCTGTCTTAAACAGATAATGTGTTGATCCATGCAAAATAAATACAATAATACCTGAGGAAAAAATAAACTCCATTTACACCTCCTAGGAAGGTTATTTGTCTATAACGTATTTTTTCTTTCCTATGTGATTTCGTCTTAAAAAGGTTTTACTGTATAACATTTTTCAAAGTCTCCAATGCATGGGTATATGGAGTAGCGATATTAAAATATAAGTGAAACATTTACATATAGATTCATTCATAAAATAAATATATCACAACTTTTGAAGATTCTTAAATAATAAAAAGTATAAATATAAAAAACAAAAAGTTATAATAAGTATTTTTGGTCAGAACTCCTCCATTCGAAACAATTTTTAACCATACTGAAGTAAAAAACTATGTAGAAATTCACGGCTGAGCCAGGCTATGATTTAAACTTTTTTCGAGGGCGGTCTGTGCTGTGATTTTAACATTTTTCCAGGCTGGGCCGAACTCTTTTACCTATGGGTCAGTTTGGCACCGGACCTGGGTATTTCGATCCATGCAGACTTGCAATGTAGAGTACCAACATATTTTGAAAACAAATTCAGATTTAATTCAATACGCTGCTTTGTTATTATCTAAATAAGAGGCACTGTCTTAAACCGACATATAATAATGCACAATTTGTGGACGATCCCTCATCTGCTCTTAAAATGCATTAAAAATTCTTTGTTTACAAGGCATAGTTAAGTGGTGTAAGTCACGAATTTTGGAGAATTTTGGATTTTAATATCTCTGTCAGGTTTTTAGATAAGGAGATGAAATTTTTTTGTTCAATTTAGGAATGCATAAGGAATAATTTCCTAATTGGGAATTTTGCCCTACGAGGGACATATAAAAATTTAATTTTCGCATTTTTTTAAACAGACCCCCGTGGAGTTGCAACTTATCTTATAAGAAAATTCAACTTTTTTTATGGATTTTTGCAATTGGAAGTATGGGTCTATGGACAATATTTAAGGAGATAGCCTATTGTTTCGATATTTATGACTCACCCTGTATTTGGTAAGGTTCTTTATTCATGAAAAAACATGAATTCAATAACCTTAACAAAAAATAGCAATTAAAAAAAGTATGGAATTGATATATGTATATTTAAAAAAAAAGAGTCAAATTTTGCACCCACATTTGAATTGAATATTTCATTGTTTACATCTGTAAAATATGTGCGAATTTTAGAGAATTCCAGATTTTAGGAGTGCGGATTCGAGGGAGTTTACTGTACTTGTGTTTCCTTTTTGGTTACCAAATTTGTAGTTTAAAAATGTTACTGATAGACTTAAGTTTAAAAAATATAAGTACAGTGATATATCTAATGATTGTATCTGTATGTATGTTTTATTTCTTTACTCAGATTCCAATAATTGTCCTTTTGATTGTTTTTCAGGAGCGGTGAGTGCAATTAACATGAACTTGCACAATTCCTGCTCTCGTGCCATCTTCAGCATCACTGTTGAGAGCTGTGAAGAAAGTTTCAATGGAAAAGAGCATATCAGAGCTGGGAAGCTACACCTCCTGGACTTGGCTGTACGATTTGTTTTTTTAACTATTTGGAAAATAGTTGTTGTTCTCGGAAGAGAAATGGGAAATCTGAAGTATATCTGAATCTTTTTATGGGTTGAATTCTGCAACTTATTTTATTTTATTCGTTTTCCGATGGGTCCATGTTTAATGTCTAAACATGGAATACTTTTGTTGCCACAATGACAAAAAGAGTAATAAAAACTTTAAAACAATAATAATAATTAAAAAATAAATTATGATGAAGATTTCAAACAAATTTCTTTTAAAAGTGCATTTTTTTCTCTACGCAATGGTGTAAAAATTTAAAGTGTGCAATGTTTAAAAATTTGCAGTTCTGAAAACTGTAAAACTGAAATTTCATTGATGAATGGTCCAGGAATATGAATGTTTAATCCATGTCGCATGTAATAGGAGGCGTTTAAATGTCAGTCTTATAAACTCCGTCAAATAAAAATGCATATTTTAAATAGTTAAAGTTGTATATCTTTAAACTTTTTTTTCTAATCATTGGTCTAGAAATATGAATGTTTAATGCATGGTGCATATAGTATAGCACTCATTAGGATCATCATAAAAATGATGTTTATTATTAATTTTTTTAAAAGTTTTTAAAATTTTAGTCTGTGAAAATGTCGTTTTCCAAATAGTTGTCATTATTTGTTGAATTACAATTTTATTATAAACATTTGTACTTATAAAAAATATTTTTGTGACGTATTGTGATATCAATTGCACATAAAGCTCTGAAATTTTTTTAAAAAGTTTATAGAGGTCCAGGGTGGCTACAGATTCTGGAAATCATGGAATCAGGGAAAAATCAGAGAAGTTTATCTCGAAAAATCAGAGAAATTTTTCTCAAGTGAAAATATTTGTGTTTTTGCTTTATCAACAAGATTGATTTGTTGCCAAACAGGTGATATTTAAGCCAACAACTTCCCATCATCATCCAAAGTACACATGTGACTGTTTAAAATTAATATTCTGATAATGACAATAATTTGAACAGGTATAAATATTTTATTAATTATTGATAATCTACCCAATTGTTAAATATATATGAGGAGTCCAGAAGCCAAGGGGTATAAGTGACAAAATTGAGTTAAATGCACAGGCTATCTGGAAATAAGTCTATTTATTTGTAGGTAAAGAGTTATGAGTGATTTTTTAATTATGTACTGAGTTTTAGTGGTCAGTTACTTAACCTCTTTCCCGAAACTGTGAAACGTGTGGAGGCCAAGGGGTATAAGTGCTGTTGTATTCGTTGACGTCTATATAGTTGAAGCGCGACCAACGACATACAAGGCCAGTTCATAACTCTGAAAACGCCCCAGGAGTTTGATCATTTTTAAACGTCGATTGGTACAAAAAGACGATTGCATACCAATTTGTATCAATCACAGTTTAAAGATTATTTACTCCGTGTGGCATTTCAAACCTCAGGAACAGGAATTGTATGTTGTTTTTCAAAATGTTTTCCACTTTTTTTTTCTTTTAAAAATGTGCTCTTTAATGCATTTAATATTACATTAAATAAATGCAAATTGTTAACAAGTAAGAAAAATCAAACATTAAGCATAGACTGTGAAACAATTTCCATCATTTCCTGAAATCTGTAACAAAATTTCGCTATTTGGGATATTAAAGTGTTACTGCCCATAGCCTAATATGTATTTTAATACTTTTGAACAGCCCTGTGTTTGATTTGTCGGTTGATATGTATACTGTAAAAAGAAAAATTTAATTTAGGAAGAAAATGCGTAGCGGTTTGAAATTTATGTTTCAGCAGTTTATACTAATAGATGGAAACCTACTTGTATATTTTTGTTCATTCCTGGAGTTTACCTGGAACCTTTATTATACGCCAATATTTAGCTAAAGTTTAGTTCAAACTTGAACACGCTTAAGACTACTGAAATCACATTTCAAGAAATTATCATCCATAAATGAACATGTATCCAATTCTGTCCTTTGCCCCGTATATCATTTTATCTATATTCTACAAAAATTTCTGAGTAAATTGAATTAAATTCAGCATAAAAATACTTAACTTATTTAAAACCAATCTTTAAGTATATTACACTCATATTCAGTAAACTTTACCAGATCTTTTGTGTAGCTCTGTATATCAATAACAGCAGTTATACTTTTAACATGCATAAATTTAGTGAAACTTAAAAAGTGCATATCACAAATAAAAAGGCATTTCATCCATCCATCAACCATATTGATAATATAGAGTATTTTAGATAGAATATACTATTTCAAGTCTTTTGTGTGTCCCTGTAAATGCTATGCACTTCATATTATGCACGAAATAACTTATCTTAAATCTCATCGAGATACATCAATTTTATTATACATGGAAAATTTAATATAATTAAAATATGTCGCAAACAATTTCTACTTTACCATTATGTAATTGAATTCTTTTGTGTGGGCCTGAAAATGAATATTAGCTTTTCTTTTCACCACATATTTTACATGGCATTGCATGTTTTAATGAATTTCATAGATGCATATAAATTTTACTATGTTTGACAAGGTGTAACAGCACCTTTAAAATTCATCTGAAACAATTTTTCCCCATAGTCCGTAATGAAACGTAAAACTTTTGACTGTCCCTGTAAATAAACTAATAATGTTAGAAACTTTATTTGAAATAGGGTTCGTACTAGGATAAGGGTGAATAATCTCCAAAAATTTCAGGGCAATCTGAGTATATTTACGAGAGTTAGAGAGAGAGAGACAGACAGACAGACAAACTGAAATTATACTCACTTTGGTGGACAATGTTAGAATAAAAGTTTATTCTTTCATTCATTCGTATCAACATTGATCTTAAATTTTTCGTATATTCATTTTTTTTATTTCATAATTTTTCCTTTTTAGAACTTTTATTAAAACAAAATTTTGTTCTTTCATTTATTTATATCAGCATTGTTCTTACATTTTTATAAATTTATCTTTTTATTTCCTATTTTTTTTGTTTCTTGTATTCATTCGACACTTGTACCCTTTGGCTTTCAAGCAGTTTTCATTAATGCTTGGAAGCCAAAGGGTACAAGTGAAGAATGGTGATAAATATTGCTTAGTTATAAATTTAAAACAAATTTTACTCCACTTATTTTCTAAGCAGTTATTGAAATGAGAGTTTAAAGATCATTAAGAAATAAGCAAAAAATTCATATCTCAGTTCATTCAATTACAATTGATGTTTTACTCTGAACTCAATTTACTTGAAACCTAAATTTTGTCACTTGTACCCCTTGACTTCTGAGGTCCTCATATGAAAGTGACGATCTTCGTTAATATGATAGATTTCATTAAGCTTTGATTTTAAAACCAGACATTAGAAAATCCTCTTGCATTTGTACTTTTTTGGAAATACTATTGGTTAATTATTTTTTATCTTTTTTCTGTAACTAAAAATATTTTCAGTGTTTGATTTCGATAATTATTAGAGGTGAAAATACTTTTAATGTGTTTTATATGCTATATTTTTTTCATATGCTGGTTTAGTCTTGCCCAATATTTTTTTTTTAAATATACACATGATATGATTTTTTTTATATTTAAAACAAATTGAAATGATTAGATTTCCTTATTATTTCTGGATACCACTTATCCTGAAGGCAATTTCAGCCTTTTTAAAATTTTTGAATGGCACATTAACATAATCTGAGCAAGTGGCAGACTTAATCTAATTAGCTATCTCATCAGATGTAGATGTCTTGGAATTGAAAATTCTTCTGAAAATGAAATTTTCTGGTCACCATATATCCATTCGCTACATTTGAGTTTGGATAAATAAAATTGTGAAATAGTTTTTAAATACTGTGCAATTTTTGTTTTTTTTTTTCTCCCAAACAAGATATTTGCAAGCTGGATAAATGTGCTTTACAAGAAAGCAGAATACTTAAAAAAAAAAGACCATACATAAGCCATAACCCATCATTAGTCGCGTGTCGGTCTTTTCGCCGCCCGTATAACTTATCTTCTCCTAACTTATATTACATTACAAATACAGCGGAGATCTACTATGTAGCTGACTTTGAAGCATTCTCGAGCACCTTAGTGAAGTAACAGGACACCTCTGTTTTT
This sequence comes from Maratus speculifer, assembly GCA_964019185.1. Classification (NCBI taxonomy): domain Eukaryota; kingdom Metazoa; phylum Arthropoda; class Arachnida; order Araneae; family Salticidae; genus Maratus; species Maratus speculifer. The sequence continues at coordinate 5,927,721 of OZ025298.1, read as the reverse complement.
CTTTCCGGTAGATTTTTAGAAACAAAGTTTAAATAGGCAAAAAAGTCTACGTAAAAGTCACTAATTCGAGTTCATTTTTACTTTTCCCAATTACTCCAGATCTCATGAATAAAATGCATAATTTAAGAAAACTGCAAATTTATATCTTCGTTGTAATGTTATTTTCGTATATTAGGTGAAAAATATTTCTTATTTTACATATTTGGTATGCGGGGGGCCAGCGGCGAAAAGACCGAGCGCGACTAATGACGTTGTGAAAAAAGTCGCGACTACTCGCGGGTTAATAGTAAAAATCAGGGCGATCTAGACAGGGAATCGGGGAACTTTTTTTCTGTAGCCACCCTGTAGCTCCCAATGCACTCAGATTTTTTATACTGTGCAATTTTCCAAGTACACTGGCAGCTCAGTGTTATAAAGACAATCAAAGTTCAGTCTTTTAGCTATGTAAGTCACAAAATAATTTGAATATATTGGGATTTATAGTGTTAAAAATATTGGCTTGTTTAAATTTCATTAACCGGTTAGCACACGCATGGGATCCCATTTTATCTCGCCTATTTTTTGGCTCAATAAGTTTTGAAAACAAATCTATCACTCTGTGTTGTAAAATGTATCAGTACAGTAGATTTCCTAAAATCTAGGGCCTGACTTGTAAGTTTCTGTTCCCAGGGCACTTTTATTTATTCCGTGCCCCCTTAGAAATGATGATTTACTGGTGTTAGATTTTTTTTTTCACATATTACACAAAAAACATTCTAAATAGAAAAACATAAAGTAAACAGTAAGCATTGCGTAATGAAGGATATACAGCTCTATCAAATTATATTACATGTATTCACAAAGTGTCAATTAAAAATTAAGATTTTCGGAAAATTGAAAAGAGGTTCCAGGTACATAAAAAAGTATATTTCCTATTATTAAGTAAAATTTGCTTTTAACTGTATATTTATATATTTAACCGTATATTTTTGTCATTAATATCTAAAAATATCACTTTTCCTCTAGTGCCCATGCAGTAGTCAGGTCCTGCTAAAATCTACAATTTTCTAAAATCCACAATGAAAATTAACAATGAAATTTTTTAGTTCAGATGTAGGTACAAAATTTGACATTTTTTAAAATTTTGATATCAATTCCATATATACTTTAATGTGTAATTTTCTTTAATATTATTAAATTTGTGTTTTTTCATGAAGGAAGAATAAATCAATTTATGAAAAAATTCAAGGTATTGGTATCACTGGTCACAACTATCTTTTTGTCAAATTATTTATGCATTAATCAAGCTTTTTTGGTTATTCAGTTTGGTTAAACCTGAAATAAAACTTCCTTTTTTTATGATCTTGAAGTAAATTAGTAGTGTACCTTTATGAGGCAAATTCCGTTGAATAATTTAGGTAAAATGCATTTCATCTTTATAACAAATATTTAATCATACATTACTCGTTTTTAATATTTTTAAAGTTATCTTAATTTTTATTATTTTAGTTTATTACTTTGTTTAATTGTTTTAATATTTTCACTCTATCATAAGCATTCATTAGAGTTTTGACTGCATTATTAATCATATTCAAGTTATTGTTTCGAAAATGTGAACAAAGCAGTGATCAGAAATCTTCTAGTCCAAAAATGTGCAGATTTGAGGAAGTCTACTGTACTACTTCTTTTTAGGTAAAAAAAAATTCATGCTTATCCTATTTATTTTCAGATTTTGTAGCATTTTCTGTAAAAATCACATTTTACTGTAGAAAATATGTAAATTATTTGTGTTACATTTCAATGTATGAATTATTTCACAAAATAGGTATTACAGTATAACTTCTTTAATCTGGAATCGTCGCGATTACAGCGAGTCCGAATTATAGAAAATTCCGGATTACAGATGTTATAAAGCTAAATTGCATAAAGATTAATGATAATCCTAATATCTCGTATATTAATATGGCAATACCATAAAAGTAAGGAACTGCATGATTGAAAACATTCAGAAAAATCAATTCAAAATGCTCAAAAATGAATATTTAAAAAAAAATTTTGTTAATTTTATGCAGTGTTGCTATCTGTCGCAAACTAAAAGTAACAAACGTACGATTATTTAAAAAATTGCGATTTCTGATTAATGAATACGTCATAAATATTGCATATCACTAGAATAAGAGACTCGTCATGAAAAATATTGAAAAATTAAATTCTAAAATCCAAAAAAATTACAGTTAAAAATTTAAGGTTTACAATTATAATTTAAAAATCAACCTTATAATTAAAGTAACGTATTTAAAACTGTTTTATATAACACTAATAATATAAAAAATGAAATATATATCATCTATAAATATCAAAGTAAGTCATAAGTTAAATAAATAAAAGAAATAACAATTGAAAAATTCCGCTTTTGTGATATTTTAGCAACAGCTTTGGAAAGAGAAAAAATAAGTAAAATTACTATCAATCATGAATTTTTACAACTTCATATCTAAAAAGACACCTGTATTAATTATAAATGTAATGTAAAGAGTTCTTGCAGTTTTAACATTGTACAAAAGTTGTGTTGTTATGTAATCTTTTCATTTTCTTAACCATTTTCTGAAATTCATTTACATAAGACCTATTGTCTTTAATTCAAAATAAAAACGAATAAACGCACCAAAGTGTTCAGATTACAGAAGTTTCCGGATTAAAGATGTTATACAGTAATTATATTTAATTTCAAATCATCAATGTATATAGAAGTATAGTTTTTATGTTACTCTTTTGTTAAAATTATTTTAATGTGTGTTATCCTGTAAGAAAGGAATGTATCAGAAGGAATTGTTTATAATCAGGACAATTATAATTGTTTATATATCAGGATTGTGCAATCCCAAGAGGTATGTTGCTTTCCTCATAGCAAACAAAGATAAGACATTCTGGCATTGATATCCTATACTCACCATATTGGCATAAATTTTTTTCTGGTGAAAATTTGGTGAAAACTGTGTTTTCTAATTCCAGTTGCATATATATTAATCGACGATCTCTGAAGCCAAGGGTTACAATTGACAAAAGCGTGATTTGGAGTAAATTGATGTTAAGTTTAAAAATCAATAATAATTGACTGAATTGAAATAAGAGACTGCCACTAGTTTCATTGTGGTCTTTAAACGTTTTTTTTTTTTTCCAATAGCTGTAAATAAAATAAAATACAATTTTCTTTAAATTTATGATTAATCAATATTGATTATTATTTGGCTAAAATGGTTTATCTGTAGAACACAGCACATAATTAGAAAATCAATTATACTTCATTACAAGTAAAGGGCTTCTTGGGTACTCAATTATTTTCTAGTAATTTAAAAAGGAAATAATAAATAAATAAAGTTCAATTAATAATTATAGACCAAAAAAATTTATATCACATGAAAAAAGAAAAACATAAATAAACAACAATAGTCAGGTTAGCATTGTTGAAAGAAACTAGTAATAACCCTAAGATAAATGCAGGGGTGATTCTCGTCCGAAAATTTAAGGCATCCTCTTCCGAAAATTTGAAATTGGGTTATCAGTTCCGCATAGTTGCCAACTTGTACGGTTTTGCGCGCGGAAAAAACAATTGCGTAGAAATGCAAATTTCGTGATAGGATCGCCGAAATAGCATACATTTCGTCAATATTTCATGGAAAAACGACGATTTCGTCAATGTTTTTGTAACGAACTTTGTCAAAAGATCGATGAAAAACGCGAATTTCCTGTGCGGATCGCGGAGAAAACGGCAATTTCACCAAATATCGCAGATAAAACGCTGATTTCTTCTGAAGATGGCGGGAAAATGCCGATTTCGTCAAAAGATTGCGGATATAACGCCTATTTCGTTAAAAGATCGCGGGAAAAAACGCCGTTTTCGATAAAAGATCGCTTAAAAATATTTTGTCAAAAGAATATTTGAAAAAATACTCAGATTTCATCAAAAGATCACGAAAAAAACGCCGATTTTGTCAAAAGATCACGGGAATAAAACGCCGTTTTCGAGAAAAAATCGCGTAAAAAAGCAAATTTTGTCTAAAGATCGTCGAAAAAACGCCGATTTCACTTTAAAAAAACATGGGAAAACGCCGATTTCGTCAAAAGATCGCGGAAAAACCGCCGATTTTGGCAAAAGATCACAATAAATAGCCGATTTTGCTAAATTATTGCTGATTTCGTCTGAAGATGGTGGGAAAACGCTGATTTTGTCCGAAGATCGCTGTAGAAGGGGGGGACTCACGACCCCCCCCCTCCCCCGCTCGCCGGTTTCCGAAAATGCGATGCGAATTTCCGAAAAAAAAAATTTCATCCAGAATCACCCCTGGATAAATGAAACATTCCACTTAAAATCTGACATTAATTCATTTTCTGATATAGTAAACATTTTGTGTCATCGAAAGAAATGGTTAGTGTAATAGTTTAAACAGACTATAATCAACGATTGCAAAATCAAGATGAAACGAAATTGAAATAATGTTTTTAAGGACTTTTATTCCGAATCACAAGTGTACTGCATCAACATCAACGTGATCACAAATGAAATAAACAAAAAAGAATGTCAAAAACTTTTTTTTGTATCTTCGGTTTTTTATCATCTTCTGTTCAGTGTTTTTGATTGTCTTGAGATGTAAATATTAAGCACTCAACATGTAATTTTTTATGTATTCAATATATAATTATCTTCAAGATATGAAACGACATTTGTTTTTTAATCAGCCGACAATTAACTAATTATTATAAATCATTTTTACTGATTAAAGTAAATAATAAGATTATAGTTATAGAATATAAATAAAAAGGTTTTTTACAAATCAACTGTGACAGATCAACCAAAGTGTGATATGTGTGTTTCGAGGAAGGATGCGCGTGTAGCCAAGAAAGGGTTAAAGTTTACTTCATAAAAAAAATCTGATATGTGTGTTTGGAGAACGGATGCGCGTGTACCCGAGAAAAGGTTAAAGTAAACTTCATAAAAAACTGATATGTGTGTTTGGTGGACGGATGCGTGTGTAGCCAAGAAAGGGTTAAAGTTAACTTCATAAAAAACTGATATGCGTGTTTGAATGACGGATGCACGTGTAGCCGAGAAGGGGTTAAAGTTAACTTCATAAAAAACTGAGATGTGTGTTTGGATGACGGATGCGCGTGTAGCCGAGAAGGGGTTAAAATTAACTTCATAAAAAACTGATATGTCTGTTTGGATGACGGATGCGCGTGTAGCTGGGAAAGGGTTAAAGTTAACTTCATAAAAAACTGAGATGTGTGTTTGGATGACGGATGCGCGTGTAGCCGGGAAAGGGTGAAAGTTAACTTCATAAAAAACTGATATGTGTGTTTGGTGGACGGATGCGTGAGTAGCCAAGAAAGGGTTAAAGTTTACTTCATAAAAAAATCTGATATGTGTGTTTGGAGAACGGATGCGCGTGTAGCCGAGAAAGGGTTAAAGTTAACTTCATAAAAAACTGATATGTGTGTATGGTGGACGGATGCGTGTGTAGCCAAGAAAGGGTTAAAGTTAACTTCATAAAAAACTGATATGTGTGTTTGGTGGACGGATGCGTGTGTAGCCAAGAAAGGGTTAAAGTTTACTTCATAAAAAAATCTGATACGTGTGTTTGGTGAACGGATGCGCGTGTAGCCGAGAAAGGGTTAAAGTTAACTTCATAAAAAACTGATATGTGTGTTTGGTGGACGGATGCGTGTGTAGCCAAGAAAGGGTTAAAGTTTACTTCATAAAAAAATCTGATACGTGTGTTTGGTGAACGGATGCGCGTGTAGCCGAGAAAGGGTTAAAGTTAACTTCATAAAAAACTGATATGTGTGTATGGTGGACGGATGCGTGTGTAGCCAAGAAAGGGTTAAAGTTAACTTCATAAAAAACTGATATGCGTGTTTGGATGACGGATGCGCGTGTAGCCGAGAAGGGGTTAAAGTTAACTTCATAAAAAACTGATATGTGTGTTTGGTGGACGGATGCGTGTGTAGCCAAGAAAGGGTTAAAGTTAACTTCATAAAAAAATCTGATATGTGTGTTTGGAGAACGGATGCGCGTGTAGCGGAGAAAGGGTTAAAGTTAACTTCATAAAAAACTGATATGTGTGTTTGGTGGACGGATGCGTGTGTAGCCGAGAAGGGGTTAAAGTTAACTTCATAAAAAAACTGATATGTGTGTTTGGTGGACGGATGCGTGTGTAGCCAAGAAAGGGTTAAAGTTTACTTCATAAAAAAATCTGATACGTGTGTTTGGTGAACGGATGCGCGTGTAGCCGAGAAAGGGTTAAAGTTAACTTCATAAAAAACTGATATGTGTTTGGTGGACGGATGCGTGTGTAGCCAAGAAAGGGTTAAAGTTAACTTCATAAAAAACTGATATGCGTGTTTGGTGGACGGATGCGTGTGTAGCCAAGAAAGGGTTAAAGTTTACTTCATAAAAAAATCTGATACGTGTGTTTGGTGAACGGATGCGCGTGTAGCCGAGAAAGGGTTAAAGTTAACTTCATAAAAAACTGATATGTGTTTGGTGGACGGATGCGTGTGTAGCCAAGAAAGGGTTAAAGTTAACTTCATAAAAAACTGATATGCGTGTTTGGATGACGGATGCGCGTGTAGCCGAGAAGGGGTTAAAGTTAACTTCATAAAAAACTGATATGTGTGTTTGGTGGACGGATGCGTGTGTAGCCAAGAAAGGGTTAAAGTTTACTTCATAAAAAAATCTGATATGTGTGTTTGGAGAACGGATGCGCGTGTAGCCGAGAAAGGGTTAAAGTTAACTTCATAAAAAACTGATATGTGTGTTTGGTGGACGGATGCGTGTGTAGCCAAGAAAGGGTTAAAGTTAACTTCATAAAAAACTGATATGCGTGTTTGGATGACGGATGCGCGTGTAGCCAAGAAGGGGTTAAAGTTAACTTCATAAAAAACTGATATGTGTGTTTGGTCATAGCCTACTATAATACTATTAAAAGCCTGTTTATTTCAGATTAATGTATGAAGTCTCCCGCCAGAGGACGCTGATACCTTGCCCAAGTTAATCAGACCAATCATGTAAACCCTGAACCAAAACAATGACACGTGTACAAACATGTGCACAGAACAGAAAGCAGCTTATTCAATGCTAATTTGGGCAGGGTTTGCGTCACGTGGACTCACACGTGGTTCAATGAAATGGTTCAGGGTTTGAAGCTGTTGCCAGCTTCACTTTTTCGGCGGTTTTTCGCGAAATGGCTCGGCTGGTAGTATTATAGTAGGCTATGGTTTGGTGGACGGATGCGTGTGTAGCCAAGAAAGGGTTAAAGTTTACTTCATAAAAAAATCTGATACGTGTGTTTGGAGAACGGATGCGCGTGTTGCCGAGAAAGGGTTAAAGTTAACTTCATAAAAAACTGATATGTGTGTGGTGGACGGATGCGTGTGTAGCCAAGAAAGGGTTAAAGTTAATTTCATAAAAAACTGATATGCGTGTTTGGATGACGGATGCCCTGTAGCCGAGAAGGGGTTAAAGTTAACTTCATAAAAAACTGATATGTGTGTTTGGTGGACGGATGCGCGTGTAGCTGGGAAAGGGTTAAAGTTAACTTCATAAAAAACTGATATGTGTGTTTGGATGAGGGATGCGCGTGTAGCCGAGAAGGGGTTAAAGTTAACTTCATAAAAAACTGATATGTGTGTTTGGATGACGGATGCGCGTGTAGCCGAGAAGGGGTTAAAATTAACTTCATAAAAAACTGATATGTGTGTTTGGATGACGGATGCGCGTGTAGCTGGGAAAGGGTTAAAGTTAACTTCATAAAAAACTAATATGTGTGTTTGGATGACGGATGCGCGTGTAGCCGGGAAAGGGTTAAAGTTAACTTCATAAAAAACTGATATGTGTGTTTGGTGGACGGATGCGTGTGTAGCCAAGAAAGGGTTAAAGTTAACATCATAAAAAACTGATATGCGTGTTTGGATGACGGATGCGCGTGTAGCAGAGAAGGGGTTAAAGTTAACTTCATAAAAAACTAATATGTGTGTTTGGATGACGGATGCATGTGTGGCCGGGAAAGGGTTAAAGTTAACTTCATAAAAAATTGATATGTGTGTTTGGATGACGGATGTGCGTGTAGGTGAGAAGGGGTTAAACTTCATAAAAAAATCTGATATGTGTGTTTGGAGGACGGATGCGCGTGTAGCTGGGAAAGGGTTAAAGTTAACTTCATAAAAAACTGATATGTGTGTTTGGATGAGGGATGCGCGTGTAGCCGAAAAGGGGTTAAAGTTAACTTCATAAAAAACTGATATGTGTGTTTGGATGACGGATGCGCGTGTAGCCGAGAAGGGGTTAAAATTAACTTCATAAAAAACTGATATGTGTGTTTGGATGACGGATGCGCGTGTAGCTGGGAAAGGGTTAAAGTTAACTTCATAAAAAACTAATATGTGTGTTTGGATGACGGATGCGCGTGTAGCTGGGAAAGGGTTAAAGTTAACATCATAAAAAACTGATATGAGTGTTTGGATGACGGATGCGCGTGTAGCCGAGAAGGGGTTAAAGTTAACTTCATAAAAAACTGAGATGTGTGTTTGGATGACGGATGCGCGTGTAGCCGAGAAGGGGTTAAAATTAACTTCATAAAAAACTGATATGTGTGTTTGGATGACGGATGCGCGTGTAGCCGAGAAGGGGTTAAAATTAACTTCATAAAAAACTGATATGTGTGTTTGGATGACGGATGCGCGTGTAGCTGGGAAAGGGTTAAAGTTAACTTCATAAAAAACTGATATGTGTGTTTGGATGACGGATGCGCGTGTAGCCGGGAAAGGGTTAAAGTTAACTTCATAAAAAACTGATATGTGTCTTTGGATGACGGATGCGCGTGTAGCCGAGAAGGGGTTAAAGTTAACTTCATAAAAAACTGATATGCGTGTTTGGATGACGGATGCGCGTGTAGCCGAGAAGGGGTTAAAATTAACTTCATAAAAAACTGATATGTGTGTTTGGATGACGGATGCGCGTGTAGCCGAGAAGGGGTTAAAGTTAACTTCATAAAAAACTGATATGTGTCTTTGGATGACGGATGCGCGTGTAGCCGAGAAGGGGTTAAAGTTAACTTCATAAAAAAATCTGATATGTGAATTTGGAGGACGGATGCGCGTGCAGCCGAGAAGGGGTTAAAGTTAATTTAATAAAAAACTGACATGTGTGTTTGGATGACGGATGCGCGTGTAGCCGGGAAAGGGTGAAAGTTAACTTCATAAAAAACTGATATGTGTGTTTGGATGACGGATGCGCGTGTAGCCGAGAAGGGGTTTAAAATTAACTTAATAAAAAACTGATATGTCTGTTTGGATGACAGATGCGCGTGTAGCCGGGAAAGGGTTAAAGTTAACTTCATAAAAAACTGATATGTGTGTTTGGATGACGGATGCGCGTGTAGCCGGGAAAGGGTTAAAGTTAACTTCATAAAAAACTGATATGTGTGTTTGGATGACGGATGCGCGTGTAGCCGGGAAAGGGTTAAAGTTAACTTCATAAAAAACTGATATGTGTGTTTGGATGACGGATGCGTGTGTAGCCGGGAAAGGGTTAAAGTTAACTTCATAAAAAACTGATGTGTGTTTGGATGACGGATGCGCGTGTAGCCGAGAAAGGGTTAAAATTAACTTCATAAAAAACTGATATGTGTGTTTGGATGACGGATGCGTGTGTAGCCGGGAAAGGGTTAAAGTTAACTTCATAAAAAACTGATGTGTGTTTGGATGACGGATGCGCGTGTAGCCGAGAAAGGGTTAAAATTAACTTCATAAAAAACTGATATGTGTGTTTGGATGACGGATGCGCGTGTAGCCGAGAAGGGGTTAAAGTTAACTTCATAAAAAACTGATATGTGTGTTTGGTGGACGGATGCGTGTGTAGCCAAGAAAGGGTTAAAGTTAACATCATAAAAAACTGATATGCGTGTTTGGATGACGGATGCGCGTGTAGCAGAGAAGGGGTTAAAGTTAACTTCATAAAAAACTAATATGTGTGTTTGGATGACGGATGCATGTGTGGCCGGGAAAGGGTTAAAGTTAACTTCATAAAAAATTGATATGTGTGTTTGGATGACGGATGTGCGTGTAGGTGAGAAGGGGTTAAACTTCATAAAAAAATCTGATATGTGTGTTTGGAGGACGGATGCGCGTGTAGCTGGGAAAGGGTTAAAGTTAACTTCATAAAAAACTGATATGTGTGTTTGGATGAGGGATGCGCGTGTAGCCGAAAAGGGGTTAAAGTTAACTTCATAAAAAACTGATATGTGTGTTTGGATGACGGATGCGCGTGTAGCCGAGAAGGGGTTAAAATTAACTTCATAAAAAACTGATATGTGTGTTTGGATGACGGATGCGCGTGTAGCTGGGAAAGGGTTAAAGTTAACTTCATAAAAAACTAATATGTGTGTTTGGATGACGGATGCGCGTGTAGCTGGGAAAGGGTTAAAGTTAACATCATAAAAAACTGATATGCGTGTTTGGATGACGGATGCGCGTGTAGCCGAGAAGGGGTTAAAGTTAACTTCATAAAAAACTGAGATGTGTGTTTGGATGACGGATGCGCGTGTAGCCGAGAAGGGGTTAAAATTAACTTCATAAAAAACTGATATGTGTGTTTGGATGACGGATGCGCGTGTAGCTGGGAAAGGGTTAAAGTTAACTTCATAAAAAACTGATATGTGTGTTTGGATGACGGATGCGCGTGTAGCCGGGAAAGGGTTAAAGTTAACTTCATAAAAAACTGATATGTGTCTTTGGATGACGGATGCGCGTGTAGCCGAGAAGGGGTTAAAGTTAACTTCATAAAAAACTGATATGCGTGTTTGGATGACGGATGCGCGTGTAGCCGAGAAGGGGTTAAAATTAACTTCATAAAAAACTGATATGTGTGTTTGGATGACGGATGCGCGTGTAGCCGAGAAGGGGTTAAAGTTAACTTCATAAAAAACTGATATGTGTCTTTGGATGACGGATGCGCGTGTAGCCGAGAAGGGGTTAAAGTTAACTTCATAAAAAAATCTGATATGTGAATTTGGAGGACGGATGCGCGTGCAGCCGAGAAGGGGTTAAAGTTAATTTAATAAAAAACTGACATGTGTGTTTGGATGACGGATGCGCGTGTAGCCGGGAAAGGGTGAAAGTTAACTTCATAAAAAACTGATATGTGTGTTTGGATGACGGATGCGCGTGTAGCCGAGAAGGGGTTTAAAATTAACTTAATAAAAAACTGATATGTCTGTTTGGATGACAGATGCGCGTGTAGCCGGGAAAGGGTTAAAGTTAACTTCATAAAAAACTGATATGTGTGTTTGGATGACGGATGCGCGTGTAGCCGGGAAAGGGTTAAAGTTAACTTCATAAAAAACTGATATGTGTGTTTGGATGACGGATGCGCGTGTAGCCGGGAAAGGGTTAAAGTTAACTTCATAAAAAACTGATATGTGTGTTTGGATGACGGATGCGTGTGTAGCCGGGAAAGGGTTAAAGTTAACTTCATAAAAAACTGATGTGTGTTTGGATGACGGATGCGCGTGTAGCCGAGAAAGGGTTAAAATTAACTTCATAAAAAACTGATATGTGTGTTTGGATGACGGATGCGCGTGTAGCCGAGAAGGGGTTAAAGTTAACTTCATAAAAAACTGATGTGTGTTTGGATGACGGATGCGCGTGTAGCTGGGAAAGGGTTAAAGTTAACTTCATAAAAAACTAATATGTGTGTTTGGATGACGGATGCGCGTGTATCCGGCAAAGGGTTAAAGTTAACTTCATAAGAAAATCTGATGTATGTATTTGGAGGACGGATGCGCGTGTAGCCGAGAAGGGGTTAAAGTTAATTTAATAAAAAACTGACATGTCTGTTTGGATGACGGATGCGCGTGTAGCCGGGAAAGGATTAAAGTTAACTTCATAAAAAACTGACATGTCTGTTTGGATGACGGATGCGCGTGTAGCCGGGAAAGGGTTAAAGTTAACTTCATAAAAAACTGACATGTCTGTTTGGATGACGGATGCGCGTGTAGCCGGGAAAGGATTAAAGTTAACTTCATAAAAAACTGATATTTGTGTTTGGATGACGGATGCGCTTGTAGCCGAAAAGGGGTTAAAATTAACTTCATAAAAAACATATCTGTGTTTGGATGACGGATGCGCTTGTAGCCGAGAAGGGGTGAAAGTTTAATTCATAAAAAACATATGTGTGTTTGGATGACGGATGCACGTGTAGCCGAGAAGGGGTGAAAGTTTAATTCATAAAAAACATATGTGTGTTTGGATGACGGATGCACGTGTAGCCGAGAAGGGGTTAAAGTTAACTTCATAAAAAACTGAGATGTGTGTTTGGATGACGGATGTGCGTGTAGGTGAGAAGGGGTTAAACTTCATAAAAAAATCTGATATGTGTGTTTGGAGGACGGATGCGCGTGTAGCTGGGAAAGGGTTAAAGTTAACTTCATAAAAAACTGATATGTGTGTTTGGATGACGGATGCACGTGTAGCCCGGAAAGGGTTAAAGTTAACTTCATAAAAAATCTTATATGTGTTTTTGGAGGACGGATGCGCGTGTAGCCGAGAAGGGGTTAAAGTTAACTTCATAAAAAACTGATGTGCGTGTTTGGAGGACGGATGCGCGTGTAGCCGAGAAAGGGTTAAAATTAACTTCATAAAAAACTGATGTGCGTGTTTGGAGGACGGATGCCCGTGTAGTCGGGAAAGGGTTACAGTTAACTTCATAAAAAACTGATGTGCGTGTTTGGAGGACGGATGCACGTGTAGTCGGGAAAGGGTTAAAGTTAACTTCATAAAAAACTGGTATGTGTGTTTGGATGACGGATGCGCGTGTAGCCGGGAAAGGGTTAAAGTTAACTTCATAATAAACTCTGTTATATGTGTTTGGAGGACGGATGCGCGTGTAGTCGAGAAAGGGTTAAAGTTAACTTCATAAAAAAAACTATGATATGTGTGTTTGGAGGACGGATGCGCGTGTAGCCCAGAAAGGATTACTCAAAGGATTAATCAAAAAATTTTTTGTGTGTGTGTGTGCAGATTGTTATACTTCTTTAAAAGCAAACGTTTATTTTGAAGTTTTCACGGCTATGTGCGTCGCAAAGGGTTAAATGTATCAATGTAAAATAATCAAAATGGTATGACATGGGATTAGGACTACCTCATCTTTCTGAAGGGTTTACTTTTTTTTTTTACTTGCAAGCATTTAAACTTTTTGAAAAAGAAACGGACTTATTTTCTGTGTTATCGGAGCGGCTCTGCAGACGCCCAAGGGTTAAGCGGTTTCAAATAGAATGCTATAAATTATTGAAAGGAATCTATCTTTTCTCCATTTTTAGCAAATTTTTTCAAGTAAAAATATTTTGAAAACTCTTTGAAAGCAAACTATATGTTTGGGGATTGGATGAGAGTCTGGCGTATAGAGAGTTATAGTTTATAAAATAAAGATACTATGAAATAATATCCGCCTTTCTCTTCCAGTTTGGTCTGCGTTAAATGTATAGTACGTATAAATCGTATTGTGTTTATTCATAATTTATTTTAATTGCTCAATTTTTGGCCAAATTAGACCATTTTGCTTTGAGAAATAAACACAGATGTTATATACCCATCACATTGGCGCGATTGCAACAAAATTGCAATTATATACGTCTCACATGGTAACCCGGCTATTGTTGTTTATTTATTAATAAACTGTTTATTTTATTTATTTATTTATTCATTTTTTAAGAATTTTAATTGTTTTTCTACATTTAACTAAACTTTTTTTATCAGGGCTTGAAATTCAATTTTTCGAAGGAGGGGAGTCTCCCTACCAACATTTATAAATGGAGGGGAGTTTGGCTGTTTGGAAGGAAAAAAATGTTTAAAACCCACCATTATTTTATGTGCTATTTAAAGAATTACCAGAATGCAGACATTAAAAAATATCACTGAAGCAATTTTTATCAATAATTCAGAATAATTATACGATATGTGTAAAAAGACTTTTATATTGTCTGTTTTTACTGGTGGTAAATTCTCCCGGTGCTAATTATTTTTGTCACAGGTCTAATTATTGTTTTAATAATAATTAATAAAACTTCTAATTTAATAAATTTATATTTATAATTAATTGTCATAACCAATGTTATTTTTCTGTATATTAAATGTGCAAGATACAAATTTAATCATAAAATAATACTTAATTGAGTGTAGAAAACAAGAAATATCACTATTGTTTGCATTTCTTTAAAAAACGGGCGAGTCAAATTCACCGAAAAAGACTTTCACTTCAACGGCTGCCCCGAGATAAGTCGGGGGTTAAAGCACTGTTTCCCCATACCCATCGCCGGTTAAGTGGTTAAAAAATGAATACTTTGTTGAGTAAAGGGATTCTTTTTGTTTAATGAATGGCTGCTTTCCGGAATTGCACTCACTCAGAAAGATTTGGAACTGTCAGAAACTGATTTTAGAGCAGCAAAGAAAAAAAAATAATATATTGAAGCAGGAAAATTAGTTTGTTGAACAGAAAAATGAACTCCCCGTAATATTATTTTTGGGGGGAGAGGTTCCCTTTGACGAAAGTTGCATTTTTTTCGCTATATTTTGATGAAATCTGTCTTTTTTACTAGCTTTTCACGAAATCCGCCTTTTTTTCGGGATTTTTTGACGAAATTTGCCGTTTTTTCTTGAATTTTCTGAAGAAATTTGCCGTTTTTTGGCGATCTTTTGATAAATCTGATGTTTTATCGCGATTTTTTTTACAAAAATTGCCGTTTTTTGCGATTTTTGGACGAAATTTGACGTTTTTTCGTGGATTTTCTGAGGAAATCTGATGTTTTATCGTGATTTTTTTTACGAAAACTGCCGTTTGTCGCGATTTTTGGACAAAATTTGACGTTTTTTCGCGATTTTTGGATGAAAGTTGACGTTTTTTAGCGACCTTTTTGACGAAAACTGCCGTTTTACAGAATTCTGTGACGAAATTAGGCATTCTTTCGTGAATCCTTTGATGAAATTTGCCGGAAATCAGTCATTTTTTCGCAATCTTTTACAATATTTGCCGCTTTTTAGAGAACTTTTACGAAATCACGCGTCTTATGAAACATGCAATAGCTGTTTCTTTTGTGTGTCATCTCCGATCTTTTATGTAATTTACGTGCAATATCGCGTCCGCGGCATCACTGTTTCATAATTTTTGGAATTGAATGCGTTTTTTTTTTTTTTGGGGGGGGGGGGGGGTGGCGAAATTTCGAACACATTCACCCGTTCGAAATTCACCCTTCCACCCCTCTATTTCGTCGCGGAAAATAGAATGAAACTCGTCTACCGATTGCAGGAAAAAATTGCGAAATTTGTCAATCAGTCGCGGAAAAAATAGTGATTTTCAATGATTTTCCGCTGTAAAAAAACTCGCAAAACGTGTCGATTACTCGCACGAAAATATCATAAAATTCGCAAAACGGTCGTGGGAGTTGATCATAGTTTCAAAATGCAAAATTGTTTGGGCAGGAGCCTCCCGTCCACGTAATTCTTTTGGGCGGGATTTCAAAATTTTAGGCACGAATCCCGCCATCCCGCCCTAAAATTCAAGCCCTGTTTATGTATTATTTTTTCCTTTTTAAAATAATAAAAAGCAGTTAAAAGTATATATGCAACTGAAAACGAAGTTTTCGCCAAATCGACGTCCTAAAAAAATTACAAATAACAAATATTGTTGCCATTAACCAATGCTTAGATTCAATAAACTGTTTTTTTTAAATACTCTGTTGTTTTGTATTTTTTCTTGATCCGTAAAAACACCAAGAACGGCTAAAATGCTGATTTATAAAACCATATTTAAATGTTGATTCAAATCAGGGCCACCTTATCATAATAACAGGCCCGCCAATCGTTAAGTTTGCTTTGTCTGCAGTACACGTGGTCAAGAACCACATGGTTTTCCCGTTGTCAGCACCCTCTGTCGATCAAATATATTTTTAAACAAGGCCACCTTATCATAATAGCAGGCCTCGCAAACACAAAAATGTATATGGGGAAGAAGCAAACTCAATAACCGACTTTGTACCGTACGTATCGCCACCTGGTGCATATTAGTAATATTCCATAAAAGAAAATGCATAGGAAAAACTAGGACTTCCCTCAGAGGGATTAGTCTGAGCGATATTGCTGAGAATAAAGATTTAATAACTTGCGATAAGTAAAGAAAATGAGATGTTACAACTCAATATCAAAAATTTTGTGCTATGAGCAATAGATGTCCGCATTTCATTTATTTATTTAATTTAACAAAATTCTTTGTATTGAGAAGAATTTTTATTTAAATAGGAAATCCAAATGTCGCTGTTAATAAAGAAGAAAGTTACAAAAAAAGTTACAAAACGAGTAGACGCATACTATCAAATATGGAAAAACGACGAATCCAAAAAAGACGTCGTATGAAATATCATCTTTGAAAGCAAAAAAACGAGGTCTGATTATCGAGCCTATTGATTACAAAATGTGCATTACATTAAAAAAAAAAAAAAAAAAAAAAAAAAAAAAAAAAAAACCTGCAAATATTGATTTTTTTTTCTTTTGTGCAGTTTTGGCTTCGGAAGGTGCGCTATGTTGCAAAAAGATATAAGCGACTATGAAAACACACTTGGTAAACGTTCATGCTCAGTTTTACAAATAAATATGGCACATATATGCCCTATACACACCGAGGTATCTAATTGGTGCCAAAATGGCGTTCAGTTGCCTAACATGCTTCGTTTCAATTTCGTTTATTCCTTTTTTTCATTTTGAAATAAATAAATAACGTGTTATTATAGCATGCTATATGTATCTGGTAATCAAAACGATGTTTTCGCCTAATTGGCATAAAATATCTCGCCAAACCCGGTGCTTATATCTCTAGTATATTATCTCAAGTATTTTATTTATGTATACTATAAATGTTTTTACATACCACACTGTAAAAAATTATTGTTAGTTTTACAGTATAATACTGGCGTCCCAGCTGCCAGTATCATACCGTAAAATTAACAGTAATAAACCGTAAAATAAGCATTAGTATACAGTCTTATAAATACAGTAGCAGTAATATACCGCATATTACTGCTTAACGGTATATTACGGCTTGTTTTAGAGTTTATTACTGTAAATTTTACAGTATAATACTGGCAGCAAGGGTGCCAGTATTATACCGTAAAACTAACAATTATTTTTTGCAGTGCACTTACTTCTTCTTGTATATAAAAATAGGTAAGTGGCTCCTTTATGCAGTATAAATCTTTAAAAAATAGCCCCCGTTGCCCCTTTTTGGATCGAATTAAAAAAAAATCAATGTCTAATTCCAGTATTGCTCCCAGGTATGCATACATATTCCAAATTTCAAAGTTGTATGCCGACAGGAAATGGATGAAAAATGGGAAAAGATGTCACATATGCACCAGGGTACATAATTGGCGTCAAAATGGCATTATTTTACCTGAGATGGTAACCCGGCTTTATTTATTTATTATTTGTTTATTTACTCATAAAATGTTTATTTGCTTCCATTTCTTTTTTTTTTAATTATATAAAATATTTCTTTTTATAGTTATTAATTATCATTATTATTTTATTTACTGTAAGTTCTTTTTGAAAATAGAAAATTATTTAAAAATGTGTATGTAAGCGTTATTTGAAAACGGAGTTTTCGCCAAATGGGCTTTGAAAAAATTGCGCCAAATCTGATGCGCTTGTGGTATCCGTGCCGAAAAATTAGTGACCAGAATTGACTTCCACACACAAACAAAATATAAGTTAAAAGAAAACATGCAATAAAAATAAATATAAAGGGAAAATGATGTCATAAAAGAAACTTTTTATTTAAAAACGAAATTGTTTCTAATTTTCACACGTGAAATATATTAAACATTCTTTTAGCGATCAAAAAATGCTCTTAAGAGATTATCACAAAATCTCAAAATCAAAGTTTTTATGACATTTTTTTAATATAAAAAAATAACAGTTTTATTTTCCTGCATGATTAAATTTTAAAATGTTTTATTGCATTCAATATTTTTGAGTGCGTTAATGATTACTATTTACTCCATGTACTGATTCGGTTATCTACGAAAATATCCAGCTGTTGAAAATCACGCACACCAAATTTTTGTGACGTATGCAAATAAATTGTGCTTTTTTATCAGTTTTTTTAATATAACTTTTAAACTATTTGGAACTAATTTTTCGTATGTAGTGCATTCACCAGATTACCTTCATAGGTATCTATTGGTACAAACAGAATCAAAATCCGACAAGTACTTTTTGAGATTTGCTTGACGAAAGAATTTTTTTGACTTTTAATATCGTTACGTATCTCTGAGTATAAAGACTTCGCTTCGCTCAGACAATAAAACTATACTAGGACTTCCCTCAGAGGGATTAGTCTGAGCGATATTGCTGAGAATACACATTTAATAACTTGCGATAAGTAAAGAAAATGAGATGTTACCTTTAATTGGTCATTCATTGTGATAAAATATAATGATGAATATAAGCATATCGAATCGTAGAACTACAAAATCTTGTTGCATATACTATTTTTATAAAAGAAAAGCAAACCATGCATGGATATAAAATTGAAAATATGCAAAATGGTAAAAGTAATACAGAAAATAAAACACCAAATTTTCCTATATTGGAAATATAGCTCTTTGAAATGATGTCATGAGCATAAACAGAAGCTTCGCACCGATTTGAGAAACTATAAATAGTATAAACTATTATGTTTGAAGAGAAATGGAGTGTATTTTATATGGTGTGAAATCCGTCCGAATAGTTTATAATGTTGAATATCTGTTTTCCACGGATGCAATGAGGTTGTCGATAAGAGTTAAGGAATCCTTTTTTAAAAATTTGTCCTAAACGAGCACTTACATCTTATAAGTTACTGTGATGCCAAAGTTATAGTTTCTGACCCCAACAGTATCCTAGAAATTGCAATATTCTCAATAAATTGGGTTTAAAACTTTTTCTAGAAATTTTTTTTTCTAATATGTGAATTTAAATTGTCGAATGTTTTAGAAATCGTTCATAACGAGAATATTATATCTTAAAAGTTGCCACCAAAAAAAAAAAAAGATTTTAAATTTTTAGTCATATCAACATCAAAGAATTCTCAATTTTAGAACTTTTTTTGCTCGTGCATTGATGGTGATTATTGTTCCTACGCAAAATATAGTATATTTTGCAGCAAAGATGGTTACCAACATTTTTTGACCACATTATTTTTTAAATTGGCTAGGTATTCCCAATGCTAACGAAGAACACACAAACGTTAATGCTTTATAGCATAGAAATACAGAATCAAAATCTATTTATCTCCTATTATATACACATGACATAAATTATCTAATTAGTGCTAGCAGATGAATTTTTAAGTATACATAGATCAATATAATGCTTCATTTTTCTTTTATTAGTATTTCTTAGTATTCATTTTTCATTTATTTGTTTTAATCAGTAAAAAACTCAGTTTCTTAAGCCCGAATTACGTCAAACTTTTTATAAAAGCGTCTAAGTCCATATAACAGCGAAGTATTGTGAAGAGTATTAAATACAAGGTAGTAAGACACTTAGCCTTTAGCAGGTAATAGCAACACTTTTAGCAGGTAATAAATCGCCAAATATTGTCCTTTTCGCCCTCTCTCGAAATGCATTTTTTTCGTATATTTAAAAAAAAAAAACGATTTTGAGTCATCTTATTTAAAATTCAAATAAATAAATGAGAGGAAGCAATAATAGCATAAGTCAAAACATTCATAACTCAACATCAAGGAATTGTATCGTAGAAAATGTGGAAAAAAGCTGCTTTCGGCCAAAAAACGTTGTCTTTACTAAATTTGAATCCGATTAAAAAAAAAGTACCGTGATTAATTAAAATGTTATAGGCAGAGCTGCCAAGTCTGGGCATTTTGGTCTACGTCTACCGGCATTTTGGGTACTGGTATTTTAATACAGAAAATGTTTTATTAAATTGGAACATTCTGCGGATTTAAAAAATAACTTTTCCTATAAGAAAATTCTGCTATGCAATAAGCGAGGGTTTGGCATCTCTATATAGGAATATTTTGTAATCTACTTTTTAACCTTAAAAAAAGCAACGACCATTTTTCGGGTACAAAAAGTATTGCTAATTGTTCCATTTTGCATACAAGGTACTGATTGTAATATTGATACATCTATGATGATAAATTTCCAATAATTTTTCAAATCCCATTTATTTCATTAAAAATATAAAACTTTTATTCATTTAGTTTAAAATAAATGGTTTTTAACTAATTTCATAGTACTTTTGAAATATCACTTTTCATTGAAATATTCATACTTAATCCATAACGTACATAATATATGACTCTGTTATTACATAAGTCACCTTTTTATTATCAAAAAAATTATGTTTTTACTGATTTTTATTAACTCAATAGGAAAAATTTTGTGTTTTGAGCAATAGATGTCCGCATTTCCTATTATTTATTTATTTTAACAAAATTCTTTGTATTTAGAAGATTTTTTATTTAAATAGGAAATCCAGATATCGCTGTTAATAAAGAAGATAGTTACAAAAAAGGGTACAAAACGAGTAGACACATACTATCAAATATGGAAAAACGACGAATCCCAAAAAGACGTCGTATGAAATATCATCTTTTAAAGCAAAAAAACGAGGTCTGCTTATCGAGCCTACTGATTACAAAATGTGCATTACATTTTTTAAAAAATGCTGCAAATATTGATTATTTTTTCTTTTGTGCAGTTTTGGCTTCGAAAGGTGCGCTATGTTGCAAAAAGATATAAGCGCCTATATACACCGAGGTACCTAATTGGTGCCAAAATGGCGTTTAGTTGCCTAACATGCTGGTTATCATATAAATGTTATAATAAATTGTTTGTTCTAAAAATATTATTATTTATTGATTGTTATATCTTTTTTAATAACAGGAAATGTTTCATTTATTCCTTTTTTTTTCATTTTGAAATAAATAAATAACGTGTTGTTATAGCATGCTATATGCATCTGGTAATCAAAACGATGTTTTCGCCTAATTGGCATAAAAAATCTCGCCAAACCCGTTGCTTATATCTCTAGTATATTATCTCAAGTATTTTATTTATGTATACTATAATTGTTTTTACATACCACTTACTTCTTCTGGTATATAGAAATAGGTAAGTGGCTCCTTTATGCAGTATAAATTGTATAAAACTTTAAAAAATAGCCCCGTTCCCCTTTTTGGATCGAATTAAAAAAAAATCAATGTCTAATCCCAGTATTGCTCCCGGGTATGCATACATACTCCATATTTCAAAGTTGTATGCCAACAGGAAACGGATGAAAAATGGGAAAAAATGTCACATATGCACCAGGGTACATAATTGGCGTCAAAATGGCATTATTTTACCTGAGATGGTAACCCGGCTTTATTTATTTATTATTTGTTTATTTACTCATAAAATGTTTATTTACTTTCACTTCCTTCTTTTAATTATATAAAATATTTCTTTTTATAGTTATTAATTATTATTATTATTTTATTTACTGTAAGTTCTTTTTGAAAATAGAAAATAATTTAAAAATGTGCATGTAAGCGTTATTTGAAAAGGGAGTTTTCGCCAAATGGGCTTTGAAAAAAATTGCGCCAAATTTGATGCGCATGTGGTATCCGTGCCGAAAAATTAGTGATCAGAATTGACTTCCATACACAAACAAAATATAAGTTAAAAGAAAACATGCAATGAAAATAAATATAAAGGGAAAATGATGTCATAAAAGAAACTTTTTAATTAAAAACGTAATTGTTTCTAATTTTCACAATTCTTTTAGCGATCAAAAAGTGCTGTTAAGAGATTATCACAAAATCTCAAAATCAAAGTTTTTATGACATTTTTAATATAAAAAAATAACAGTTTTATTTTCCTGCATGATTAAATTTTAAAATGTTTTATTGCATTCAATATTTCTGAGTGCGAAAATGATTACTATTTACTCCATGTACTGATTCGGTTATCTACGAAAATGTCCTGCCGGTGAAAATCACGCTCACCAAATTTCTGTGACGTATGCACATAAATTGTGCTTTTTTATCAGTTTTTTTAATATAACTTTTAAACTATTTGGAATTATTTTTTAAAAGTAGGTGCATTCACCAGATTACCTTCATAGGTACCTTCTGGTACAAACAGAATCGAAACCCGACAAGTACTTTTTGAGATTTGCTTGACGAAAGAATTTTTTTGAATTTTAATATCGTTACGTATCTCTGAGTATAAAGACTTCGCTTCGCTCAGACAATTATTGACAATATTATAAAAAATATATTTCAAATTCCACTAAAATAAATACGTAAAAAATAACTTATTTCAACAATCATTATTATTATTTTTTTTTTCAAATAATAAGAATTAAAGGTAAGACTTAATGGTACTTTATTAACGTGGAGTCATTGGCGTTATATATATATTTTTTTTTATACTTAGCGTAATTTTCAGGCTTCAGAATGTGTGATTTATTGCCTAATATAAACAGTAATGAAAACAAAACTTGTGAAAATGGTTAGTTTGTTTTTTAAGAATTTATATGGATATTATTATTGTTTTTAAATACGATTTGATTATGTTTTTACATAAAAATAGATAAATAGCTTTTTTATGTGATATATGTTGTATAAATATTGGAAAACACTTCTCTATATGAAAAGAAAATAGGATTCCAGAAAATATGTTGACAAATTTCCTTTTCTCGCCAAGGTCATTTTCACTATCTCCGCCGGGTCTCTACACCGGGAAAGTATCGATTTGGTATTATATAATGCAGAATTGGCTTTTTTTCTGTAATATGTTCCGTTTTTGCATTTAAAGTTATCTGCAAAGAAGCACGATTCTAGAACAATGCGATATGAAGTATATAGTTAAAAAATGAAATAAGTTTAGCGCCGACTACACTTGCTTAGTGAGCCAATTGTTTGTAGGTCTAATTAAGAAAAAACGTAAAAAAAATATTTACACCATCAGCGTAGCACAAAAATAATTTATTTTTGAGGATAAACTTAGAGAAGTGAATAGTTTAAGTGATTAATAAATTTCATATACTTTGCATTTTTTTAATGTTTATGGTTTTAATCCGGTTTATACATAATGCATATAGCTAACTATACAGGGACACTAAAAAGCATTCAATTACAATATCGGAGAATACTTTAAATTTTAAGAACGAGAACATGGTATTTAATGAAAAATATTGAGCGTAGCGTTTATCAGTCAGGTAGAAGAATGTATATACACAATTAGACCGGGAAGCGGCAGCACAGACAATCATCTCATCGAGTTCACGGATGAAAATCTAGGATTAGTTAAATCTCGGTTTCCATATTAAGACGCAATCGGTCTGCCAAATTATATCTTGGTGAAAACGCCTAAAACCAGATTTTAATCGCAAGTTTACCATTGTGCATTCCTGCACCCATAAATCGTGGAAGTTTCAGAGCAGAAAAATGTAATCCTAAACTTATGAGCCAACTGCTAAAATCGGATTTTCCACCCACATTTTCCTTTGCACACCTAGACGTATTGCATTGTAATATGCTAATCAAGATTTAACTTGTCCTAGTTTTTCATTCATGAACTCGATGAGGTGATTATCTGTACTCCTGCCTCCCAGTCTAAATGAAATTATATACAGTGATATTTTTAATACATTTTAACAATGATATTCTATTTATAACATAATGAAATTGATATGTATTATTGGAGTGCACAGTAATAACTTCCCTAGAATAAAATGTTCATGTAATACTCGTATCCTTTTGCAGAGTCGCATATTAAAAGTTTAGATAAAACTTGAGGTGCATTTAAAAATCCATATGTCGAATCCCATAAAGCATAAAATGAACTTTAATTCTTGAGAACTGCTAAAAGAGTAATAAAAATATGTATATACTTATCATTTAATGCCCAAATTTTAATGCAATGTGTTGAATTTTTAATTCTTTATAACTACGAATTTGTTAATTCGTATATAAAAGTTATTCTTGTATAAAAGTAAAACAAAGTACCACAAAGACATAATGACAGAATAAACTTTATTAAAATTAAGAAAAACTAATATGTTGTAATATTTCTCTTCGAGTTGAAAAATACATTCGAAAACAAATATCGCAATAGTATAACTGTAAACTTGAGGAATCATCTTAAAAACAGAGATGGAAATTGTTAAAGGAATATAAACTGGAAGTACTTGAGGAACTTTTCGTCGGCAAGGTCATTAAGCTACGAAAATACTCCCTGTATATAACTATTAACTTCGATACGACGAAATTCTGTATCATTTTGAAATGCAAAATTCTGATTTTACCTTCGTTGTAGACACTGGGACATTTACGTTAATGCTGCTGTAGTTTTCTGTACATATTTTCTTGATAAATCATGTGGTTTATAAAGTATAAATTTTGAAGGCAATGCATCAGTTTTTGTTTGGAAATAATTATTGAGATAGCATATTCATTAATATTTTCCATTAAAAAAAACAGTGAAACTTTATTTTCTGCTTCCTAATTGCTTTTATAAAATGTGGTTAAAAAAAAATCTAGATTATAAAGCATGCAAGGAAGAGTTAAGAAAAAAATGATAAAAGCTTAAACTATTACTTATTACTTTTTTATAAACCAAAGACTATGAGACGGCCCATTACTGGAAGGAGGTCCATTACTGGCACATCTACCCTCTAATATGGAAGTTGAAAATGTTTTAAAACAATTTATGTGTAATATGAAATTTTAATTAGAGAGAGAAAATATGTATCAAAATAATTACCATTTCGGGATATTGATCTTATCCATTTGTTTCATAGATCAACATCACCCGAAAATTCACGGAAAGATTTTTTCGCCCTGATTACCATTTTTGTGCGATTTACACAGCAGTACGCAACAAATAACCATCTTTGTTTAATAAAAAATAAGTACATTTTATGAAAAAAAAAAAAAAAAAAAGTCTCGAACTAGCGAAAATTGGAAAAATAATAAATCTCATCTGTAAACCACAAGTTTACAACATATCGAAAAGAAAATGGGAAAGCACATATGGAAAAAAAATTAAAAACTATATTTGTTACTACTACAGAGGGCGCTAACAACGGGAAAATCACGTGGTTTCTGAACGACAGAAGCTTTAGACAGACCGGCAGAAAATTTAACGATTGCCAGGTCTGTTATGAATGTGGCCTTGATGACTAATATTACGCACCAGATGGCGCTACGTACGAGACAAAGTCAATAAGTTGGCAACTATTAGGACATTTTAACCCATAATACTTTCTCTCGAATGACAGGCCTGATATCCTAGGGGTCCAACAATACTATAAATCTGGTACACAGCAGATTTACCGCAATGTAAATAAAGTTGAAATCAGTAAATCAAGATTTAATTAGTAAATTCAATGGTAAATTAGTAAATCAAGATTTAAATAGTAAATCCAACGGTAAATCAGTAAATCAATGTAAAACCAATAAATCCTATATTAAATAGTAAATCTTTTAATAAATCAAGTTAAGATGTAAATTGTAAATCCTATAATAAATCAACAAAGCATGTAAAATTAATATATCCTATAATAAATCAATAAATCCTGTAATAAATCAAATTAAAATCATTTAATCAAAATTTAAATCGTAAATCCTGTAATAAATCGATTAATCAGTGTAAAATCAAAAAATCTCATTGTAGAAAATAATTGGATTCGTGAAAATTTTCGAATTCTGGTTTTCGACATTTTGACGGATTTACACGTTTTAGGGGTCAGAGATTCCCAAAAACATGTTTTTACAAAACGTCTGTCTGTCAGTCTGTATGTGACATAAATTTTGTGGGCGTTCTATTTCAAGAAATAAAGCACAGAATTTCACAAATTTTATATTCAGTTAGACCTCTATATAAAATAGATCTGATTAGCTTTTGGTGTATATCACCTAACAGTGGCGCTGCTATGCTGCCTTTTTCATGACTTCTACTATAGCTATATCTCAAGAACTAATGAACGGATTTTCATAAAACTTCAGATTCCTTTAGTCCTTGATATAATATGGTTCTGATTATATTTTGGTGTAAATCGCCTGACAGGGGGCGCTTATATGCGACATTATTCGTAGTTCTCACAATAGCTTTATCTCAGGAACTAGGCTTTTGATTCATTTATTCCTTTTATTATAAAAAGAAAAAGAAATAAACTGTGGACATATTTTTCTGAAGCATTAAATGATAAAGCAAACTATGATTTATATTTATGGCAAGCGAGTATTCAGTTAAAGAAAGTTCAACAACGAATTAAAAAAACATTTATTGGTATAGCATTGCCCATCATATGTAAAGGCAGAATCAGTCATCAGTTTAGAGGGGAGGGGGCGATTACATCACTTCATGATCAATTATTCTATTGAAAGTCATTCTTAAATTAAAAGTGATGATTTTTTATGATACTTTTGCTAACTCACTTTCATTTATTTAAAAAAAAAAAAAAAAAAAATGCATTAGTATTTCTAAAAGTAAATAATTTACACAGATTTCATTTAGGTATGAAGAAATTGAAATGTTTCTTATTTTCTCATGAAAATAAAAAATGATTTTGAAATAATCTTAAGTTAGCATTTTACGATAATTTTTAGGACTTGACAGCCACAGAAATGTTATCATGAGGGAGTAATTAGCAGTGGCGTCCGGAAATTTAGTTGAAAATGATGAATTTTATGGAATTTTTTGAAAGTTTTATTTTAAAATTCGCTTTCATCGAAAAATGGAAAATACTTTTTAATAACATAGTTTCCGAATAAATAAATTCGCAAATTTCTAGAGATGAAAAATTCTTCAACAAATGTGTCATAAATTATCAAATTTTGATTTGAGTGGGCCTTTATAGAATAAGAAACATTCGCATTATTGAATTCGCATTATTATATATGTCTAGGTCCTTTGCAGACCTACCCATATTGCTAATCAAGTTTTAACTTGCTCTAGATTTTCATTCCTGAACTCGATGATTGTCTGTACTCCTGCCTCCCAGTCTAAATGAAATTATATACAACTGTTGCTATATACAGTGATTTTTTAGTACATTTTAATAATGATATTCTATTCATAACATAATGAAATTGATATGTATTATTGGGGTGCACAGTAATACCTTCCCTAGAATAAAATGTTCATGTAATACTCGTATTTTTTTACAGAGCCGCATATTAGTTAAAACTTGAGTTAAACTAGTTTAGTTAAAACTTGAGGTGCATTTAAAAATGTGTATGTCGAATCCCATAAAATGAACTTTAATTCTTGAGAACTGCTAAAAGAGTAATAAAAAATATGTATATACTTATCATTTAATGCAGAAAATTTTAATGCAATGTGTTGAATTTTCAAATCTCTATAACTACGAATTTGTTAATTCGTATATAAAAGTTATTCTTGTATAAAAGTAAAACAAAATACCACAAAGACATAATGACAGAATAAATTTTATTAAAATTAAGAAAAACTAATATGTTGTAATATTTCTCTTCAAGTTGAAAAATACATTTGGAAAACAAATATCGCAATAGTATAACTGTATACTGTAAACTTCAGGAATCGTCTAAAAAACAGAAATGGAAATGGTCAAAGGAATATAAACTGGAGTACTTGAGGAAAACTTTTCGTCGGCAAGGTCATTAAGCTACGAAAATACTCCCTGTGCATGACTCTTAAGTTCGATACGAAGAAACTCTGTATCATTTTAAATGCAAAATTCTGATTTACCGTCGTTATAGACACTGAGACATTTATGTTAATGCTGCTGTAGTTTTATGTACACATTTTCTTGATAAATCATGTGGTTTATAAAGTATAAATTTTGAAGGCAATGTGTCGGACGTTCCTCTCAGTCCACACAACTTTGAAGAATGTCCGTTGTAGATATAGCTGCCACCACCGATATTACTAGGTGATATCGGTCACCCACTGTGAGATTGGTGTAAATGAAGATTTACGCTAGTAACCGAATTATCAGTTTATTAAGAATATATATACACACAAAATACGCTATTTACAAATATATACAACTACAACTCGGATATAGGTGATCCGGTTCAACATTAAATTAGATACCGTAAAGATTGGTTGTGCACTATTCCAATTACACTTTCCACCTCACACTCAATACACGTTAAATTCACTTTTTTGGAGCTCAACCTTGAGTCTCCCAACACAAGTATACTGGGCCTGCACTTCTTAGCCCAGAGCACTAAACACCAGGACGTCTGTGTCCTTTGCGCACCAGAAAACGCACACTTTACGCTCTTCCACCCAGAGCAACCTCTAGGTACGACACCTAGGTACCGACTGCATGATCTCAGGCAAACTTGCCCTCTCCAAATCACTGCTTTCCCCCACATAAACCCCTTTGGAGCCTCCTCATTGGACACTCCATTCTTTTCTTGCTTAGTGGCATGCTGATAATCTGCTCACCATCCGCATACTTCACTGACAGGTGGACATGCCTCTCAGCTATCTCTTTTCTCTAACACCCCACCTGTAAAGGATTAGCTGGCAATTCCCCTTTCCACGAAGAAGGAATGTCACCTTGGAAATTCTGTACACAACCATACAATATGAGATATTCAAATAGAGAAAGAGTAGACATTACATTCTTTAGCACAGGTGCTATCAGATCCTGACACCCCCCACCTTAGCGGAAAATATGCCTTTTAGGGGCTAATTTTCCCCAAACATATAATAATATCGCAGAAGAGTTCAATAGTCTCTTTACAGATTTCTTCATTATGCTTATTACATAGGTATTTCCAGGTGTCTGAATACTATCTACCGACATCTCTACTGAACCTTTACTAATATTATTATTACATAAACAATACACATGTTAATACAATATTATAAACAAAAAAATCAAAAAATATTTACACACACACAGAAAAAAAAATTAAATGTGTGACGACATCCCTTTAAGGTTGTCCACTATTGGGTCGTTGATGTTGATGGGCTAACAACTGGTTGTTCTTCCCAGCTCTTTCTATGTAGCCTAGAAATTGCGTCAGCATTTAAATGTTGAGCTCCTGGACGATGAGAAATACTCAGGTTCCAGCGTTGCAAGGCAAGAGCCCATCTAGTGAGTTTGGGTGATCTTGGGGTTGTTTCAGTGAGAAATTTTAATGGATTGTGATCTGTAATGATCTCAATTTGAGATCCATAGGTCCATTTTTCAAACTTCCGCAACCCGAAGAGAACACTCCAAGCCTCTTTCTCTATACTCGGCCAAGCACGCTGAGCCCCTGACAATTTCTGACTGGCAAAAGCTATTGGTTTAAACTGACCCTTTTCATCTTTTTGAGTAAGGCAACATCCTACTGCCAGGTCGGAAGCATCTGCGTGGAGCTGATATTCCCGGCCTACGATAGGTGTAGCCAAACTCGTCACTTTACATAACTCATCTTTAAGAGTATTAAATGCTTTTTCTGCCCTTTCATCCCATGGTACAGTATTTTAAACCTTCCCTTTAGTCAATTCGTTTAAAGGTATAGCAATTTCGGCATAATTTGGAATATAAGATCGGTAAAATCCCATTAATCCCAAAACAGATCTAACTTCCTTTTTAGTTTTTGGTCTCTTTAGATCCCTTATTGCTCCTATTTTTTCCTCATCAGGTGCATGCGTTCCACCTCCAATTACATGACCTAAAAACTTAGTCAATTTCTCTCCAAATTTACATTTGTCTAGCCTAATCGTAAAATTTCTCTTTTTCAACTCTTCAATGACAGCCCTAACATGCTCACAATACTCTTCCCAAGTGTCGGAGAAAATGAGGACATCATCAATATATGCTTCCGCATACCTCCGATGACCTTGAAGAACCTCATTCATATCTTTTTGAAACGTGGCAGCCGCCCCTGACAATCCAAAAGGCATGGTACGCCACTGATAAGTTCCATTATGCGTTGTAAAAGCTGTCAAATGTTTACACTCCTCAGCCATTTTAATCTGCCAATAACCCCTCAATAAATCAATCGACGATAAATACTTAGCCGCCCCCGCGGTATACATGATTTCTTGAGAGTCTTTCATCGGAAAGGTTGGAACCTGAGTTACCGAATTTAAAGCTCTATAGTCTATACAAAGCCTAACAGTTGCGTCTTTTTTCGCCACACAAACAATTGGATGACTAATTTCAGCGTTTGACACTTTGATTAGATTTAATTCTAATAACTCCTGGATCTGCCTATCTACTTCCTCCTTGTAAGCTACCGGTACACTATATATCTTTGGCATTTTCCTTTCCACCCCCGGTTTAAGATCAATACGATGCTCCCCTACATCAGCTGGTCGTACAGGACCCATAAATACCTCTTTATTCTCCCTCAAAATAGACTTTATATCTTTAACTCTATTGTTAGATAACCCTTTTATTTCGAACCTCTCTATATCTCGTTCTACTTCCTGATCCCGGTTCAAAATAGGAATTTCCCCAACTTCTCCAAATTCCTCATCACCCTCAAAAACAATATTAACTATATTACATTTGGCAATAAATTCTCTTATTTTATTTTGGTGCACATGCTTCCTACTCCCATCGGCTAACTCAACTATAAACGAATGCTGATTTCGTTTTTCGACTATGGTTGCCGGCCCTTGCCACCTAGAACATAATTTATTAGTTGAATCGGGGATTAACAATATTACTTTATCACCTACTTCAAACGTTTTTTCCTTTGACCTTAGGTTATAATGATACGCCATTCTATTTTGTTGCACCTCAGACGATAATTTTGCCTCATTTGCGGCTCTTTCTAAACGTCCCCTAAGTTTATTCAAATATTCATGGATCGGCGTAGTATCTAACTGCGCCCCCTTATTTTCTCCAGCCCAGGATGACTTGAGAATCGACAAAGGACCCTCCGGCGCTCTACCATATAATAACTGGAAAGGTGCGATTCCCGTCGTAGAATTTGGGACTTCCCTATACGCCCATAATACAAATGGTATTTGTTCATGCCACTTTTTTCCTTCTTCTCTAATAGTATGATGTAACATACGTTTAAGGGTCTGATTAAATCGTTCCACGAGCCCGTTAGACTATGGATACTGTGGGGTCGAAAATCTGGGTCTAGCGCCTAACCTTTTCTCAAATTCTTTTGTTAAGTCGGCAGTGAAATTGGTTCCATTATCGCAGGCGATTATATTTGAATTCCTGTCCTCATAAATATTTGAAGTAACGCATCACACGCGGTTTTAGCACTTAAACTTTTTAGAGGGATCGCATCCGCCCACCTGGTATGTTGATCAATTAAGGTTAGTATATACTGATGCCCTTGGGAACTTTTAGGATCAATAGGCCCAATTAAATCAACATTAACTACCTGAAATGGAAGTTCCGGACGTGACACTGGGGAAATAGGAGCTCTATCATTTACTTTAACCCCTCTAGTCAATTGGCACTCTAAACATGACTCACAAAATTGTTTAGTTTCTTTCGCCATCCCCTCCCAATAAAATGAATACCTGATTCTCTGTAAAGTTTTCTTGGCTGCATGATGCCCTCCAAATACCGAACTATGCGCTAATTTTAAGATTTCTTCCCTTCTTACTTTGGGTACTACTCAGAGATGGGCAGTATCGAAAATACATGTATTTGAAATACATTTTCAAAATGCATTTGTATTTTGTATTTTGTATTTTAACCTGACTAAACGAAAGTATTTTGGTAATGTATTTTGAAATGATTTTTTCAAGTATTTTGTATTTTGAAAATACATTTTATATTCAAAATATATTTATGTAGGATTCCAGCTGCTCCGTTAAACCCGCAGATGTAAAATTCATAAAATAGTAAAACGAGCCTGTCTACTTTGTTTTGTCTTATAGGGTTCGTTTCTCAAAGTTAATCCAAACATACTTTAGAGCTACTGATACGATAAGCATTAGAATGAATGTTTCTGCATTACTTAGTCATTTTTGCTGAACTGTTACAATTCTAAAGTTCTAGGTTTTATAATTATAACATTGATATGAGCACAACAAAAACTACTGCGTGATAAACAGGAAGAATTATTGATATTTTTACTGTGTCTAGTGATTTTAAAGAACCATAGAAAAAAAAGTAATGTAATAGTGGAAGGAAACGTAATTTAATGTTTGTCTTAAGAAAGAATGGCTGTTTTTTTTCCCCAGCTTCAAATGATAATGTATCAGTGGAATTACTGAACTGCGACAGAATTCGTTGCGCTATACTATATGGGATTTTTTAAAAATAATTTCTGTTGATAATAACGGCAGTTGTAGTATGACAAAATAGCATGAAAATGTGTAAAACAAGATCTATCATTATAAGTGGAAATTTTGTAGCAACAATCACCTTTAAAACACATTTAATGGTAAGATTTTTAATTTTGTTCCGTTATACATTGATCAAAACATTATTTTTCTAGTCCTTTTGTATCAATTTCATCAAAAATAGGGTAAATTTTAAGTCATCCGTGATATTCATTTGCAAACGAATTTATATGTAAGTAGCTCTATTTATTGATATACAGTTCAGATTTTCATTATGTATTTACGATTGAGTATATCAAAAAGTGGATTTTTGATTATAGACCTGTCCTTACTAGAGATACATGTTTATCTAGCGTAACTTCGCAATTTTTTTATTTTTTTATTATTTTTTTTACAGATTTTATGTTTCATTTTATGTTTAAAATAAAATAGCACAATGAAAATATAAAGTGATGTCGGACCAAAACGAAAACTGCTGTACGAAACGGAAGTTTGATTCTTTTGAGTTTCGATTGTAAACGAAATTTTCACAGAGGAAAGTTTTAATATCGATGAGAATGTTAATTTGGTTAATTACAAAATTCTCCCCCCTTTAGAAAAACATTTATGATTTTCAATAATTTTTTAGCAAGTGAATGATTTGTTTAGACTAAAATTTACAAAATATTAATGGAAACATTATTTTGTATTTTGTACAGATTTATAAGCATAAAAATTTATACATTATTAACTGTGTAGTTATTTATGTATCGTAAGCATCCCGAGATTATTTATGTATCAACCGATATCAATGTTTCAGAGATTTTCAAAATGTTTAACATTTAACTTGGAGATTAATCAAAAACAAATAGCAATAAATGATTCTTTCAGAAAAAGCAGTGTATCCATGTTTAAATAAAAATAGCAATTTTTAATTTGCAATCATTATTACAAATATAGCTTGCTTATGTTTAAATACATCTTTACAATATAAATGATGGAAAATTACATTATGAATATTTAAAGTATTTTTGACAGCGCCATGAGAAAGGAGGGGGGGGGGAATGAAAGGGGTGGTCGCCCCGAGTGCGGGTCGTTATATACCTAACTAACTTTTAATGAAAGAGGCAATACAATTCTTTTCATATATGTGTTTATGTATATGTCTTAGATTAACTATTGAACTGACACTTCGATTTTTAATCACTCACTCTTTTTACTTTTCTGTATCGTTACAAGAAAAAAGTACTGAATTCGTGTAAAAATTCGAGTTCCGGTTTTCGACGGATTTATGTTTTTGATGATCCTGAACACTGACTGTTTTTAGGAAATGTTTATTTGTGAATTTATCAGTGTATGATGCAAATTTTGTGGGCGCTCTACCTTAATAATTAAGGCACAGAATTTAATAAAACTTTATATTCAATTAGACATTTAAATAAGTTATTTTAGACATTAGATAATGGTGTAAACTCTTCCAAAAGTTGACCTTGCTATGCTGTGTCTTTCACGATTTCCGCAGAAACTCTGTCTCAAGAACTAATGTTCGGATTTTCATCAAATTTTAGATTCACACTGTAAAAAAAAATTCTGTAGAGGTACTAAACTTTTTCTAAGAAACTGGGATTACTAGAACTTTTCCTGTAACGGTAACAGCAAAAATTCTAGTTTTAGAATCAGTTACATGGATTTTTCCTGTTATCGTTACATGAAAATTTCTGGGAATCCCAGTTTCCTAGAAAATGTTTAGTACCATTACAGAATTTTTTTTGCAGTGCAGTTTAGACGTTGACATAAGTTGTTGCAGATTATGTTTTGGTGTGAATTGCGCGACAGTGGTGACACTGCTATGTTACATTTTTTACGATTTCTGCACTAGCTCTACTTCAAGTAGTAATACACGGATTTTCAACAAATTTCAGATCTAGTTGGACGTAAATATAAGTCGTGGCTAAATAAGTGTTGGTGCAAATCGTACACTGTAAAAAAAAATCTGTAAAGGTACTAAACTTTTTCTAGGAAACTGGGATTCCAAGAACTTTTCCTGTAACGGTAACAACAAAAATTCAAGTTTCAGAATCGGTTACATGAATTTTTCCTGTTGTCGTTACATGAAAAGTTCTTGGAATCCCAGTTTCTTAGAAAATATTTAGTACCTTAACAGATTTTTTTTACATCAGTGTACGACAGGTGTATCTGCTATGCTACATTTTCCAGGATTTGCAGGATTTTAGCAAGAACTAATGCACTAAATGTCATCAAACTTCATATTCTGTTATGTATTATTATTATTAATTATTACTACCAATCACCGAAATTCGGTTTCGGCCTTAAAAACATGCTTTGCCTTAATTATAAATTCTCCAAAAGAAAGCTAAGTAATTCTCAATTTAAGATTTTTTTTTCTTTTGAAGGCCAATTGTAATTTCCAAACATAATTTTTATTTATAGACTGTTATGATAACACTTTACTCCTATGCTTAAAATGAAGCTGAATTATACCCAAGAAAAAATTTATATTTTTGTATGCATTTTAACATTTATACCTGTAAGCATTCTTCGTTTATTTTATAAAGCGTATTCTGAAATAGATTGATTTGTTTTCATTTTTTCTTTTGTTTCTTTACTTTGATATGATTTGAAACAATTTAACTAGTGTTATAAAAACACCTAACAGTTGCTTTGCCCATTCCGACACAAAACAAAAATTTTTTTCCTGGCCCACTATAAAATTTCAATCCGTAGAAAAAAGATATTACACAATCCGATACAAAAAGTAAAATCCCAGAATTAGCCCGGCTCGATATAACAGCTAAAAGTTCGGCCAGGCTTTATTCGTGCAAAACCTTGATTAAGCCGGATCGACTAAATTTACAGAAAACATAAATTTTTGTGTTTAAAATCCTCTTATAATTCTGATAAAAAATACCTGTTTCATTTTTTTTTTTCATGTTTATAGACTTTTTAAGCAATTTGGTCTGCGATATTTAATTTTGAAATTAATTTTTATTTTTATGCAAATATTTTTGTGATAATTAAGGCTGTTCTTAAATGTAAAAGACCAACTTTATGACATATGTTCTAATTTATTTTTGTTTGGAAATGGTTGAAAGAAGCAGGTGTTGTTATTCAGAAATTATCTAATCGCACTCATTTTCCCATTTTTGCAAACACAATAGATATTTCAGAAAACAGTTTCATAGTGGACGTTTTAAACCGAATTTCCTAGAGAAAGAAGAATAACCACTCAAACGGGGTGAAAATCGTGCTAGTCACATGAGCGAAATCACTTATAGATCAACAGATAATTTATTAATAAAAAAATGTAAAATTCAATTCGATTCCAAATCGCTTCCATAATCAGGCCTTTCAATTTTATATATTTCCGTTAAAAAAGGAATTTGTAAATGTGCAAAGCCCTTTGCACTTGTTGAGCAGAACAGATGAGAGCAGCCTTAATATCATTCTAAGCCTTGGAAAATGGCATTCTGTGGTCTGAAAAATACATTAAAATCTTCTAACACGGATTCTCACAGAATAGGAGAAAAAATACACTATAGACAGGTGTATTTCTTAACGGGAACACAGTTTGTACTAAATGTATCATATTCTTTTTTCTTGTTATTAAATTTATTTTGCATGAATCAATACATTTCCGTTTAAGACGGGATTTACAGACATATTCATTTTCAGAGGGTTTTTTTTTTCTGTGGTTTATTTTTATTATCCACAAATATATTTACTATTCATAAAAAATAAAATTTTTAATGGTAAAATTATAAAATTTAAAAAATACGTACATTTTTTAAAAAAATTTGTTGGGTCGGGCCAGATTTTACTGATTTCTCCCATAGGCCGACCGAGACAGGATGAGTCAATGATTTTCGTACGAGCTGGATCGTAGCTCTATGCTAATATTTTTGATTATATAGTGCAATTAATATTAGTGCAACTAGTGCTCTAGGAAGAAGACAGTTCAATCCTGGTCCGGTATGGAAGAAATAAATTAGGCCAAGCCCGAATCTGCAGAAAAAAGTAAAGCCCGGGACTCGAAAGAGTGATGACGAGGCCCATCTGAGTCTATCCTTAAAAAAATAAATCTGTTATCCTGCCCAAGCATGCCCGGAATGACTGAAAAACTGGTCCGGTCAGGCCCGACCCAAGTGTCATGCATTAAAATTGGCCAGATAACTGCGCTGGACACGGCTCGTTCAAACATCTTACCTTAAACAAATTTTTTTTTTTTAATTTTTCAAATGTATTTTGTATTTTAAATGTATTTTGAAAATACATGTATTTTGTATTTTGAACTTTTTCAATTCGAAAAGTATTTTGTATTTTGTATTTTAGGTTCTAAAACTAATGTATTTTGTATTTTGTATCGAAAATGATTTTTCGATGTATTTTTGGAAGTTCCGGACGTGACACTGGGGAAATAGGAGCTCTATCATTTACTTTAACCCCTCTAGTCAATTGGCACTCTAAACATGACTCACAAAATTGTTTAGTTTCTTTCGCCATCCCCTCCCAATAAAATGAATACCTGATTCTCTGTAAAGTTTTCTTGGCTGCATGATGCCCTCCAAATACCGAACTATGCGCTAATTTTAAGATTTCTTCCCTTCTTACTTTGGGTACTACTAATTGCGCTATAACTTCGCCTAACAATTTCTCTTTATGATACAATAAACCATTTACAATATAATAATCCCCCTTATCCATTTTAGCTAATTCCCAAGCTTTCTCTAACTCTTTACATTCTAATTGGGATTCCTTAAACATATCGGAATTGCTAACAATAGATTTATTACCTTTCTCCACTTCCGTTTTTTCTGGATTCTGACTTAGTACATTTTGCGAACTCGCTTCTATTGCGTAAACCTTACAACTATCGTTATTCATACCTTCCTTTACATTCAAGTTATCAATAATTTCCGACTTTTCTAACTCTTGGGCCTCTAGCAATGGCCCCTCGCGGTTGACACCTGACAACTCATTAATCACTTCGGGATGTAAAATTACTTGCTCATTAATATTATCAGTCACTGCGCAAAGTACTTCCTGATGAATTATATTAGTTTGTCCGAACTGCGGAATAGCTAACGGTAGTTTAACCAACGGCGATTTAACTGCTTCACCGAATAACCCTTGTAAATAAATACTACCCGCTCCTTTTAATTTCTCTTGCGGTACCAAATCTTTATGAACAACACTAATTTCACATCCAGAATCAACCAATCCCTTTGCTTTTTGCCCATTTACACTAACTTCAATTTTCTCAAGTTTATTTAATTTCTCATCAATAACGTTAGTTCTCTGTTCGGCCTTTGCCGATATTCTCGCCACAATAGCTCCATTAGGTAACTCTTTGCTTTCTTTTACCACAACCTTATGCACACCCGCTTTCGGATCTCGCCCTTTATTACCATTATTTCCCTCATTACCCACTTTATTACAAAAACGTTGGTAATGGCCTCTCAAACCACATTTAAAGCATTTAGGCGCTGAAGCATCACTAGGCTTCTTAAAATCTATTTTCCTATCCGAAAAAGAATTAGTCTCATTACTCCCGTTTTGCCTCCATTTATTACTAACTTTATAATCCTCCCTCGGTCTCATTTTTTCATTGTTTACGTGCTTATCTTTACCTTTAAAACTTTTATGCGTAACGGCGTAAGATTTATGTTTAGCATCAAAATAATTGTCACATTCTTTAGCAATTTTAGAAGTCTCTAACCATTTACCTTGATGAGTTAACCCAATATATGACGCAGTATCCTCATCTAACGTACTTACTAATTTATCAGTAACTATCAATTGGTTGACCTTTTCATAAGAGTCAGCACCTCTAATCTTACAATAATTTTCCCACGTCGCTATTAAACGCGATACAAATAATACATGAGTTTCGTTCTGGTTTCTCCTAGCCTTCTTAAAATTTTCCAAACATGCCTTCGGTGTCGGCTCATGTTCCCTTAGAACTAACTCCTTTAATTCCTCATAATTCTCCATTTGTTCCGTAGTGGTATAAATTAACAAATTATCCGCCTTATCTCCTAACATATTTAGTAGAATTTCGGCCTGCTGGTTTTCCGGTACATTTTTAGTTTTGAATGCCCTTTCTAGACTGTTGAAAAATAAATTCCATCCCTCAGTCCCTTCTGGTACTTTGATAGATAGTGTTTTAACACTTTTGATCATTTTTTCTATACTACTTTCATTATTAGATTCCCTAGAGACATTAGAATTATTTGCCGATCCTTGAACCCTTATTCTCTCCATTTCTAATTCATGTTCCATCCTTAATTTTTCTATTCTCTTTTCTCTTTCTAACCTTTCGTGTTTTTCTTCGCGCTCTAACTTTTCCTGTTTTTCTAACCTTTCGCGCTCTAATTTTTCCTGCTTTTCTTCACGCTCTAACCTTTCCTGCTTTTCTTTGCGCTCTAATCGTTCTGCAACAATAGCGTCAGATAATTCCTTAACAACCCCCTCGTCATACTCATCACTGTCCATTATCTTTTTCTTAAGCTGAATTCTGGTATCATCTTCCGCGAATTCAACACCCAACTCTTCAGCTATCCCCTGCAGATCAACCTTTTTTAGTTTCAATAAGAACGCCATACCTTCACCGATTGTTATTACCACCCCACCAAAATAGTTAAACCTACCAAGTTAATATTTCCTAAATTTCTAACTCAGTACACATACATCTCCACTTATTTTACTAATTAATACCCTTAGGATAATCAATATATTTCATTTAATTTATAATTAACCTACTGAATAATCTAATTTTCCTCAACCATTGATATCACACAATATACTTCCAATAAAACAAAAGGTAAAACAACAATTCGATTTGATTACTATGCAATACAGATTTCAATTTATACACTTAGATAATAACATACAATTTACATAAAAAATACTGATATGTTGAAATTGAATAGAAGTATTGGTGTCAATCAAGAAAATCCACATAAAGAAAAATTGTAAAACATGCATATATAAATTCCTACCATTATCCTCACTAAAATATTTCCAAATTCAATACTGGTTCTCACACTTAAAACAAATATACTGAAAATCTTCACTTTTATTTTTCTTCACTATGGCTCTCTTTTGAGCCTTTTTTTTTTTTTTTACTATGGCTCTCTTTTGAGCCTTTTTTTTCACTATGGCACTCTTTTGAGCCTTTTTTTTTCCTCACCACTATTGGCCAATTAAAATCCTAAGCAAATGTTATTATACACTCTTCAAACTTTAAAAAAATGTTGCTTCATTTAAACATTACTTTAACAATAATTTAAACTTAAATAAATTTAATTATTCCTTCCAACTACTATTACCACAATTAGTAAAAAAAAAAATTATAGACAATCAATACTAGCTCAAGTTATTATGACCTTTCCTTAAAACAATAGCCAATATGGTTATTAACACTTTATAGGTAGGAGGTATTGATAAAACACATAAATGATATAGACAATTTACTTAAATTACTATTAATTATACAACAACAAATTTTGGTTCGAGATGTCAGCAGAAAGATATGATCAAAACACCTTACCTTATACTTTCTTTGCTGGTGTACTTTTCTAATCACAGGTAGCTCCACGATGTAGCGGTAATATGGCACAACAGTTCAGTTTAGTTCTTTCTAATAAAGATACGCACAACACTTTAGTCCACACTCGACGATACGGCACGACACTTTAGCACCCACTCGACGATCCGGCACGATACTTTAGCACATACTCGAGGATACGGCACGACACTTTACACACATTCGACGATACGGCACGACACTTTAGCATACAATCGACGATCCGGCACGATGCTTTAGCACATACTCGACGATATGGCACGACCACACAAGAATTCCACTGGATACTCCGGCATTAACAGACTGCAACACGGCTCGCTGGTCACTGGTTTCAGGCGATTCTATCCCACCGCTGCCACCAATTTGTCGGACGTTCCTCTCAGTCCACACAACTTTGAAGAATGTCCGTGGTAGATATAGCTGCCACCACCGATATTACTAGGTGATATCGGTCACCCACTGTGAGATTGGTGTAAATGAAGACTTACGCTAGTAACCGAATTATCAGTTTATTAAGAATATATATACACACAAAATACGCTATTTACAAATATATACAACTACAACTCGGATATAGGTGATCCGGTTCAACATTAAATTAGATACCGTAAAGATTGGTTGTGTACTATTCCAATTACACTTTCCACCTCACACTCAATACACGTTAAATTCACTTTTTTGGAGCTCAACCTTGAGTCTCCCAACACAAGTATACTGGGCCTGCACTTCTTAGCCCAGAGCACTAAACACCAGGACGTCTGTGTCCTTTGCGCACCAGAAAACGCACACTTTACGCTCTTCCACCCAGAGCAACCTCTAGGTACGAGACCTAGGTACCGACTGCATGATCTCAGGCAAACTTGCCCTCTCCAAATCACTGCTTTCCCCCACATAAACCCCTTTGGAGCCTCCTCATTGGACACTCCATTCTTTTCTTGCTTAGTGGCATGCTGATAATCTGCTCACCATCCGCATACTTCACTGACAGGTGGACATGCCTCTCAGCTATCTCTTTTCTCTAACACCCCACCTGTAAAGGATTAGCTGGCAATTCCCCTTTCCACGAAGAAGGAATGTCACCTTGGAAATTCTGTACACAACCATACAATATGAGATATTCAAATAGAGAAAGAGTAGACATTACATTCTTTAGCACAGGTGCTATCAGATCCTGACACAATGCATCAGTTTTTGTTTGGCAATAATTATTGAGATAGCATGTTCATTAAGATTTTCCATAAAATAAACAATGAAACTTTATTTTCTGCTTCCTAATTGCTTTGATAAAAAGTGGTAAAAGAAAAAAAAAATCTAGATTATAAAGCATGCAAGGAAGAGTTAAGGAAAAAAAATGACAAAAGCTTAAACTATTACTTATTACTTTTTTATAAACCAAAGACGGCCCATTACTGGAAGGAGGTCCATTACTGGCACATCTACCCTCTAATATGGAAGTTGAAAATGTTTTAAAACAATTTATCTGTAATATGAAATTTTAATTAGAGAGAGAAAATATGTAGTAAAATAATTACCATTTCGGGATATTGATCTTATCCATTTGTTTCATAGATCAACATCACCCGAAAATTCACTGAAAGATATTTTTTCCCTCTGATTACCATTTTTGTGCGATTTACACAGCGGTACACAACAATTGACCATCTTTGTTTAATAAAAAGTAAGTACATTTTATGCCAAAAAAATCTCGAACTAGCGAAAATTGGAAAAATAATAAATCTCATCTGTAAACCACAAGTTTACAAAATATCGAAAAGAAAATGGGAAAGCGCATATGGAAAACAAGGCCCCGGATGGAAAACAAATTAAAAAATATATTTGTTACTACGACAGAGGGCGCTAACAACGGGAAAATCACATGGTTTCTGACCGACAGAAACTTCGTACAAACCGGCAGAAAATTTAACGATTGCCAGGTCTGTTTTGAAGGTGGCCTTGATGACTAATAGTACGCACCAGATGGCGCTACGTACGAGACAAAGTCAATAAGTTGGCAACTATTAGGACATTTTAACCCATAATACTTTCTCTCGAATGACAGGCCTGATATCCGAGGGGGTCCAACAACGCTATAAATCTGGTACACAGCAGATTTACCGCAATGTAAATAAAGTTGAAATCAGTAAATCAAGATTTAATTAGTAAATTCAATGGTAAATCAGTAAATCAAGATTTAAATAGTAAATCCAACGGTAAATCAGTAAATCAATGTAAAACCAATAAATCCTATATTAAATAGTAAATCGTTTAATAAATCAAGTTACAATATGTAAATCAAGATGTAAATTGTAAATCCTATTAATAAATCAATGAAGCATGTAAAATCAATATATCCTATAATAAATCAATAAGTCCTGTAATAAATCAAATTAAAATCATTCAATCAAAATTTAAATCGTAAATCCTGTAATAAATCGATAAATCAGTGTAAAATCAATAAATCTCATTGTAGAAAATAATTGGATTCGCGAAAATTTTCGAATTCTGGTTTTCGACATTTCGACGGATTTACACGTTTTAGGGGTCAGAGATTCCAAAAAACATGTTTTTACAAAACGATTGTCTGTCAGTCTGTATGTGACAAATTTTGTGGGCGTTCTATTTCAAGAAGTAAAGCACAGAATTTCACAAAATTTTATATTCAGTTAGACCTCTATATAAAATAGATCTGATTAGCTTTTGGTGTATATCACCTAACAGTAGCGCTGCTATGCTGCCTTTTTCATGACTTCTACTATAGCTATATCTCAAGAACTAATGAACGGATTTTCATAAAACTTCAGATTCCTTTAATCCTTGATATAATATGGTTCTGATTACATTTTGGTGTAAATCGCCTGACAGGGGGTGCTTCTATGCGACATTATTCATAATTTTCACAATAGCTTTATCTCAGGAACTAGGCTTTTGATTCATTTATTCCTTTTATTATGAAAAGAAAAAGAAATAAACTGGGGATATATTTTTCTGAAGCATTAAATGATAAAGCAAACTATGATTTATATTTATGGCAAGCAAGTATACAGTTAAAGAAAGTTCAACAACGAATTAAAAAAAAATATATATATATTTATTGGTATAGCATTGTCTATCATATGTAAAGGCAGAATCAGTCATCAGTTTAGAGGGGAGGGGGTGATTACATCACTTCATGATCAATTATTCTATTGAAAGTCATTCTTAAATTAAAAGTGATGATTTTTATGATACTTTCGCTAATTCACTTTCATTTATAAATCCAAAAAGAAAAAAATGCATTAGTATTTCTAAAAGTAAATAATTTACACAGATTTCATTTAGGTATGAAGAAATTGAAATGTTTCTTATTTTCATGAAAATAAAAAATAATTTTGAAATAATCTTAAGTTAGCATTTTACGATAATTTTCAGGACTTGACAGCCAGAGAAATGTCATCATGAGGGAGCAATTAGCAGTGTCTTCCGGAAATTTAGTTGAAAATGCTGAATATCATGGAATTTTTTGAAAGTTTTATTTTAAAATTCGCTTTTATTGAAAAATGAAAAATACTTTTTAATCACATAGTTTCCGAATAAATAAATTCGCAAATTTCTCGAGATTAAAAATTCTTCAACAAATGTGTCAGAAATTATCGAATTTTGATTTGAGTGGACCTTTATAGAATAAAAAAGATTCGCATTGTTGAAAAGTGTGGGGGGGGGGGGATTTAAGGTATACAGGAACGTGTGAAGAGAAAACTGCACCCGGGCCAAAATTTTGGGCACAAAAATTTGACGCCCTCCTCCCCCAACTTTTGTTAGTGCCAGACCAAAAAATGACGTTGGTAGAATAAATTTGACGCCCCCTAAATTACCGCGCCCTTCACCGCCCCCTTTCGCACGACTCTCAAAATATAAGGAAAGGGCAGCTGACGTCACTGTGGGCTCTTATTAGTGTGGGCAAGCTGTTTTCGCCCGTGCTTATCATTATAGCACCGACGCTACAGATAAATTCTGGCATCCTGATTGGTCTACAAATTTTATTATGGTTGTCTGCTTGCTATGATTGGGCTACGTCGTCAAGATGATTCCTACAATGATCGCTATGACAAAAATGTAGCGGTAGATTGGTTGACAGAAGTGTTTGTTTGTAAACATGCCCTTTCCTTATATGTGGGGGGTTGTGATCTCCGTGACCTTACCGTTGTATCAGCACACTGATCATATGATTTGTTTCCCACAGCTTGCGGATTTAGCGTGTCCATCAGATTTAGATGTGTCCATCAGTATCATTTGAAAGAATTTTAGCAAAATCAGGTTACATTTTGCATATTATTTGAAGGATCCCCTTCGTAAAACCAAAAAGAATGGAAAAATCATATTTTTAAACATAAATCAAAGAATTTTGAAATAGTAATGCAAGTGATGTATACTGTTATTTTTAAGATGTTAAAGTCTATAACAAAACACATTTCTTTTAAACGTTTTGAAAATTTTTAATATT
This sequence comes from Maratus speculifer, assembly GCA_964019185.1. Lineage (NCBI taxonomy): Eukaryota > Metazoa > Arthropoda > Arachnida > Araneae > Salticidae > Maratus > Maratus speculifer. The sequence continues at coordinate 5,883,325 of OZ025298.1, read as the reverse complement.
TACGGGTTTGCTTTGAGTGCATTCTTTTTCTATAATTTTTTTTCTTTTATTCGTATATTTATGTTTTAATTTGAAAAAATACGTTTAGGATAAAAACAAATTTTTAGATTGCTTGTTAGAATGTTTTTATGATAAATATTATTCATTCATTTATTTTGTGTTGCTTGTAAGAAAATTTTTTGCAGTTGTGTTTTTCAATGTCATATATTTTTTAAAAAATATTTTTTAATATAAATAAAAATTTTCAGAAATAACATGATTAAAGTACAATGTTATTTAGTAGAATGATCATGTAATAAATTAAACATTTTTTTTTTAAAAGCATTTTTAAATTATTATAAAAATTAATTTTAATGTAAAATTAATAGGTAAACTTGCTTGTAAAAATAATTATATCATATTTATGATATAATTATTTTGCATCTTGAATAAATGAACGATTTGGATGAATGAATTTGCATTTTTTAAGTAAAACTTAGAAACTCTATTAGCCATTTAAACGCCGTTGTTTTTCAAATGGGAACATTGCATTATTTGTAATTCAAAACATATATTTTCCAACACAATAACGATGTTTTTATTTTTTCTATAAAATATAAGGTTGATTTCAACTTTTGAAAAAAAAAATATTTATGTTTAAGCATTTATCACAAGTATTAAAGAATATGTAAATTATATGTATGATTATTAAATTTGCATAAAATATATATTATTTGTTTTTTATCTTAATCTCTATATTACATACATTTGACTTAAAGGGATCTAAATGTTATTGGAATTCGAGAAAATATTTAAAAACAATACACAATAGTGGAAAATAATTTGTTATATTTGCATAAGTTGTCAATCAAAAATCATGTTCCAAAATGTGAACACTGAAATGAAAACAGCCAAAAAAAAAAAAACTGCAGAAATATTTATTTTTGTTAATTTCTAAATTTGTATGCATAAATTAAAACATTTGAAGCTGTAATATAGGAAAAACAAAATTATAATTACATTGCGATATTAATTCGGCATGTAAATGGTTAAATGTAAATTTTACCTATAGATGGCAGCACATGACATATGCAAATTCGTCTAAAGAGACAATACAGTTTTGTAATTCGTACGATGATTGTTAATGTACCTGATTTCTGAGCTGTTAGGAAAGAAACGAGTAAGGAATACTTTCCAAATTCCAACAGGTACCGAATCAGAAATTAAAGATATTATATGGGTATTTCTTTTGTCTTTATTCTGTGTATTCTTTCGCCAAAAGTAGCGATAACAGCTGCTGTGTGGCGTGGCATGACTATCGTTCTGCACTTTGTTTTTTTTTTCCATAATGTTTGCTTATGTCTCTAAACTTTTGAATGAAAATAAATTAAAGTCGTGCAAAGGCTTTTTTTTATTTTCATTCCTAAGTGTCAGGATTCATGCTTATATTACGGTAAAAAACAAAGTCAACAACCAAAACCATACTTTTTTGTCATTCAAAAGGCTAGATGGCGACACACTCAACCCCCCCCCCCCCCCCCACAGTCTTCGCCAATCCTTGGCGAAAAAAAATATCCAAGTTGGCGGGTATACACTGAACGAAAGTCTTGTGGCAAATGCCATGCCGCATCTCCTCGTGGCTTTTACATTTTTGTTTTGTTTCGCCTTGTGCTAATGCTAAATATCTAGAACTTTGCGAATGACGTAATATCCGATGACGTTTAGGGAACGTCAAAATGTCGTCTGCAAGTTCAAGGCTTCATTTGGAGTGTGAAGGACGAAGGCCGTCTGTCAGCTGGCTAGCATGAACAAAAGGACTTTTCTGTTATATGCTGCTGCCATCTAGTGAATCATTCTAAAGGCTTTATATGATATCTTTTCAATGAACGATAATTTTATATTATTTGTGTTATTTACGCGCAGTGGCGGAGCCAAGGGAGTGGTTTTGGGGTAAAAACCCCTCCCAGCGCTAAGAAAGATCGATATAATTGCCGCTTATATGAATCAATGCCAAACTTTTGCGCATTTCTTTGGCACATATAGGAATTCGCCGCTTTTTTGAATCAGATTTCATTTAATAAAGTGATTCAATTAAATGGCGAAAATTCTACTTAAAACTGTGAAAGTGCATATTACATATTTAGTTAAGTAAAAATTGGTTATTTGAACTAAATCACTTTTCTGAGACGCATCATGCTAAAAAAAATTATGATTTCCTGCCACACAGATGCTTTTTGAATTTAAGCACTGTACAGTAAATATTCTAATTAGTACTGATTCCATTAACCGGCAATTCTCTTTATCAGAAACTCAACCCCCCCCCCCCTCTCTAGAACCGAATTCTGGCTGCGCCACTGTTTAGGCGTATATATTGTATGGTTGTATTCCTTAAAAATAATAGTATAGAAAATAAAATAAGAAATATACATATTTTTGTCTTCGTTGTAATCCGGGTAAATGTTTTCTTGTTCTTTATAAGTGGTAAAATATTACAGATGACGCTTAAACAGAATTGCATTTTTTTCATTTGTTGTTACGATTATTATAATTATTATTAATATAAGAAATACTTTTTAAAGCTTGTTTACTTTTTAAAATTATTTCTGCTGATTGATTCAATCTTCCGTAATTGAACATCTTTCCAATTAAATGAGTAAATACAGTGTTAAAAGCATCGCTTTAGTTGGAAACAAAACCTTCAATGATGAATTCCTTACAAAAATCACATCATCATCTATTACAAAGATAAAGCGCAACTTTTCATTTCGACCGGAAGATTTACACAATTTAGACGAATATCAAATTTTATAGAGGCGTATGAAACGTTAGTTCTATATCATTGTCTGAGCGAAGCGAAGTCTTTATACTCAGAGATACGTAATGATATTAAAAGTCAAAAAAAATCTTTCGTCAAGCAAATCTCAAAAAGTTCTTGTCGGATTTTGATTCTGTTTGTACCAATAGGTACCTATGAAGGTAATCTGGTGAATGCACTACATACGAAAATTTAGTTCCAAATAGTTTAAAAGTTATATTAAAAAAACTGATGAAAAAGCACAATTTATTTGCATACGTCACAGAAATTTGGTGCGCGTGATTTTCAACGGCTGGATATTTTCGCAGATAACCGAATCAGTACATGGAGTAAATAGTAATCATTTACGCACTCAGAAATATTGAATGCAATAAAACATTTTAAAATTTAATCATGCAGGAAAATAAAACTGTTATTTTTTATATTAAAAAAATGTCATAAAAACTTTGATTTTGAGATTTTGTGATAATCTCTTAATAGCATTTTTTGATCGCTAAAAGAATGTTTTATATATTTCGCGTGTGAAAATTAGAAACAATTACATTTTTAAATAAAAAGTTTCTCTTATGACATCATTTTCCCTTTATATTTATTTTTATTGCATGTTTTCTTTTAACGTATATTTTGTTTGTGTGTGGAAGTCAATTCTGGTCACTAATTTTTCTGCACGGATATCACAAGAGCATCAGGTTTGGCGCAATTTTTTTCAAAGCCCCTTTGACGTAAACTCCGTTTTCAAATAACGCTTACATACACATTTTTTAAATTATTTTCTATTTTCAAAAATAACTTACAGTAAATAAAATAATAATAATAATTAATAACTATAAAAAGAAATATTTTATATAATTAAAAAAAGGAAATGAAAGTAAATAATCATTTTATGAGTAAATAAACAAATAATAAATAAATAAAGCCGTGTTACCATCTCAGGTAAAATAATGCCATCTTGACGCCAGTTATGTACTCTGGTGCATATGTGACATCTTTTCCCATTTTCATACATTTCCTGTTGGCATACAACTTTGATATTTGGAATATGTATGCATACCTGGAAGCAATACTGGAATTAGACATTGATTTTTTTTAATTCGATCCAAAAAGGGGCAACGGGGGCTGTTTTTTTAAGATTTATACAATTTATACTGCATAAAGGAGCCACTTACCTATTTTTATATACAAGAAGAAGTAAGTGGTATGTAAAAACAATGATAGTATACATAAATAAAATACTTGAGATAATATACTAGAGATATAAGCACCGGGTTTGGCGAGATTTTTTTATGCCAATTAGGCGAAAACATAGTTTTGATTACCAGATACATATAGCATGCTATAATAACACGTTATTTATTTATTTCAAAATGAAAAAAAAAGGAATAAACGAAACATTTTCTGTTATTAAAAAAAAGAAATAACAATCAATAAATGATAATATTTTTAGAACAAACAATTTATTATAACTTTTACCATTATAACAAGTTTTTTACTGAATAATACAAATAAATGAAAAATTAATCCTAAGAATTACTAATAAAAGAAAAATGAAGCATTATATTGATCTATGTATATTTAAAAATGCATCTGCTAGCACTAATTAGATAATTTATGTGTATATAATAGGAGATAAATAGCTTTTGATTCTGTAATTTCTATGCTATAAAGCATTAACGTTTGTGTGTTTTTCATTATCATTGGGAGTACCTGGCCGATTTAAAAAATAATGTGGGCAAAAAATGTTCGTAAACATCTTTGCTGCCAAATATACTATATTTTGCGTAGGAACAATAATCACCATCAATGCACGAGCAAAAAAGTTCTAAAATTGAGAATTCTTTGATGTTGATATGACTAAAAATTTAAAATCTTTTTTTTTTCACGTATAAAAACATTTCATATTTATTTATTTAGAAGGTGTCACAAATAAAAATTAAATTAAAAAGTTGACATGTTTCGGTTCATTCATAAGAACCGTATTCATAACATATAAAATCAGTAGAAAATTAAATGACACTGGATATAAATATAATTTAAAAATCAAAACAAAACATTGCGCCCCCTATGATTGTGAATATAGCCATTGCCACCGCGGCATATAAATATAATAAATTTTGACCATATATTAAATTTAATATGTATAAAATTAAAATTAAAAAAGTAGAAAAACTAAATGACTCTGGATATAAAGGTAATTAAAAAACCCCAAAACACAAAATATTGCGCCCTCTATGATCGTGAATAGCCAATGCCACCGCGGCTCCTCCTATTAGACTCACCCTTTAAATATTTATTAAGTAATTCTAACCACAAATTCGGAATGTCATAAGAATAAGAATCATTACAAACCCTATCCCTCCTAAAATATATCTCTATGGATTCACGGATGATTAATTTTCGGAATAAACTTGAAATGAACACTAATCTACTATCTTTAAAACAAATTTTAACCCCCCTCTTTAAAAACAATCTTGATAACGCAGTCTTATCCCTACCAAATTTTATGTCACATTCATGCTCTTTCTTTCTAACCCTAAATTTTCTACCTGTCATACCGATATAAAAATTAATATCCCCCCCTTCATTCTCATATGGAATTTCATACACCCCTGCTAGATCATCTTGTGGAACCGGATCGAAAGCTCTGTATAGAAGATGTTTTAACTTAGGAGGTGGCTTAGCAACTAATTCTATTTTAAACTTTTTTAATTTAGCTTTAAGCCTCTCAAAATTACCCTTTATATAAGGAAACGATAGTCTTTTAACCCCAATCTCTTCCCCCTTCTCACAGGCATTATCAACCAAATTACAATTAACCTGAGAATAATTTTTATCCCTATAATTTTTAACCAATTTATTAATTTTATCCTTTTTGTAACCATTCAACTTAGCAATATTAAAAATATAATTCAACTCTTCATACAAAAATTCATCAGAACAAATAATAAACGCACGATTAACCATGAACCGGAATGTAGAAAACTTATACCCAAAGGGTGAATACGCAGAAAATGGAATAATATGTTGACTAGCTATTATATCCTTCCTGTAAACTTTCCTTTTTAACATAGAACCCTCTCTAATAAGCCACACGTCTAAAAATGAAATAGCACGATCATTTTCCAATTCAAACGTAAATTGAATATTCCTATCCAGTTTATTAACTTCATCTACAAAAACAATGAAAGACTCAATATATATGCCGCGGTGGCAATGGCTATATTCACGATCATAGGAAGCGCAATGTTTTGTTTTGATTTTTAAATTATATTTATATCCAGTGTCATTTAATTTTCTACTGATTTTATATGTTATGAATACGGTTCTTATGAATGAACCGAAGCATGTCAACTTTTTAATTTAATTTTTATTTGTGACACCTTCTAAGTAAATAAATATGAAATGTTTTTATACGTGAATGAAAAAAAGGTGAAGTGATTTTGTCTTTTTTTTTTTTTTTTTTTTGGTGGCAACTTTTAAGATATAATATTCTCGTTATGAACGATTTCTAAAACATTAGACAATTTAATTTCACAAATTAAACATTTTTTTTTCTAGAAAAAGTTTTAAACCCAATGTATTGAGAATATTTCAATTTCTAGGATACTGTTGGGGTCAGAAACTATAACTTTGGCATCACAGTAACTTATAAGATGTAAGTGCTCGTTTAGGACAAATTAAAAAAAAAGGATTCCTTAACTTTTATCGACAACCTCATTGCATCCGTGGAAAACAGGTATTCAACATTATAAACTATTCGGACGGATTTCACACCATATAAAATACACTCCATTCTCTTCAAACATAATAGTTTATGTTATTTATAGTTTCTCAAATCGGTGCGAAGCTTCTGTTTATGCTCATGACATCATTTCAAAGAGTTATATTTCCAATATAGGAAAATTTGGTGTTTTATTTTCTGTATTACTTTTAACACTTTGCATATTTCCAATTTTATATCCATGCATGGTTTGCTTTTCTTTTATAAAAATAGTATATGCAATTTTACATATAAGATTTTGTAATTCTATGATTCAATATGCTTATTTTCATCATATTTTATCATAATGAATGACCAATTAAAGTTAACATCTCATTTTCCTTACTTATCACAAGTTATTAAATGTGTATTATCAGCAATATCGCTCAGACTAATCCCTCTGAGGGAAGTCCTAGTTTAGTTATATAGCTACAGAGAGGTTTCAAAATTTTGTGAATCCAATTATTAAATATTTCGTTTTTAAAATTTTTTATCAATAAGGGTGTTTTTTTTTCTTTTGAAGTTTTTTTTTCCTGACGTATTAAACAAGTTGGAAATTGCACGTGAACGTAGCAAATGAGGTGCGTTCGTACGATAACGAAGTTTTAAAAATATTCAGATCTTGCTGGTATAGTAGAGCGTACTCCGGATACAGTATAGTAGTCGAAATCTTTACGTTTCTGTAAATATGCAGGAAGTAATTTTTATTACACCTCAACAACGTATATCTTATTCATAAAATGTGAAATAGTTGAATATAATTAAAACACGTACCAAACCATGTTTCCCCGTATAGCATTATATAGTGGAATATTTTTGTGTGGCCCTGTAATTTAATAATAAAAATTCTTTGCATCATAGATTGTACAGAATGCATATTTTAGTATACATTTCATAGATTCATGCCAATTCTATTATGTTCGAATGAGTGTAACATCATTAAAATGCATTCGAAACTTTTTCCCCATTGACCGTAATGTAACGGAATCCTTTTAATTGTCCCTGTAATTGATCTATGCATCCGATTTTCATAACATTTGAAATGACTCGACAAAATTACGCAATAATTATATCTTTTAAATTTCAAACGATTAAAATGCATTTAAAACTTTTTTCCCTATTGACCGTGTAGTGGTTAATCATAACCGCGAAAAATTAATTTCCTTTTTTTCTGAACTTTCAACTGACTGTTTTACAACTCAACTTATCTCACTGTTTACAACTCAACTTAACTCACTGTATTTTGACATTCAGCATTCGACGCTGTTTACTTAGAGCATGCATCTGCCATGCGGTATTGTAGCTGTTTTGTGAAATATAATTTAGAGTGTTAAAATTAAAAGAGTGAAGTATTTATTTAATCACCAACCTGTAGTTGCCTTCTTTTAACTCGCTGATGGAAATCAGCGTCTACAATTTACGTAGTTAGGTGCTGATAGGATCAATACCTACACTGGTGACCTTATCGTAGTGTTTGACACGCGCCGCGAGCTATCTTTTTAGCACTTTCCAACAAAGTTGAAAAGTGCTTATGCATTCGGTTTGTCTGGCCGTCTGTCCGTCTGGCCGGATGGCCGTCTGTCCGTCTGTCCGTCTGTCCGCGCTCTAACTCCCGTAAATATACTCGGATTGCTATGAAATTTTTATACGTTATTGATGCTTACCCTAGCACGAACCCTATTGAAAATGAAGTATCTACCATGATTAGTTTATCTACAGGGCGAATCAAAAGTTTCCCATTACATTACGGCCTATGGGGAAAAATCGTTAATATACTCGGATTGCCATGAAATTTTAGGACGTTATTGAGGTTTACCCTAGCACGAACCCTATTGAAAATGAAGTATCTACAATGATTAGTTTATCTACAGAGATAATCAAAAGTTTCCCATTACATTACGGCCTATGGGGAAAAGTCGTTAATATGCTCCGATTGCCATGAAATTTTAGGACGTTATTGACATTTACCCTAGCACAAGTCCTATCGAAAATGAAGTTTCTACCATGATTAGTTTATCTACAGGGCGAATCAAAAGTTTCCCATTATATTACGGCCTATGGGGAAAAATCGTTAATATACTCGGATTGCCATGAAATTTTAGGACGTTATTGATGTTTACCCTAGCACAAGTCCTATCGAAAATGAAGTTTCTACCATGATTAGTTTATCTACAGGACGAATCAAAAGTTTCCCATTACATATTTTAAATATATTAAGCTTTTTCATGTATAATAAAATTTTTATATGTCTCTGAAGCTTAATATAAATTATATGCTACTGTCTTGCATAATATGAAGTACATAGCATTTACAGGGCCACACAAAAGATTTCAAATAGTATATTTTTTCCGAAGTACCGTATATGTGTCCGACGATGGCTGATGGAGGGATGAAATGCATTTTAATTATGATATGCGCGTTTATATTTCGCTAAATATATGCACATTATATGGTGTGTATAAATGTTATAGTTGATATACAGGGCTACCCATAAAGAGCTCACCAACGTTACTGAATATGAGCGTAAATTATTTAAACGTGGTTCTTAAATAAGCTATGCATTTTTACGCTGAGCTTCATTCAATTTACTGAGAAATGTTTGCAGAATATAGATAAAAGGATATACAGGGCCACGCAAACAATTCGGTACATGAACGCGTATGAATGATGATTTATGAGAATGTGATTTCAGTTGTTTTAAAAGTGTTTTAGTTTACAATAAATTTTAGCCTAATGCTGACTTGTAATAAAGGTACAATGTAAACTACAGGGCTGAACAAAAGTATTCAAGTATGTTTCCATCTAATAGTATGAATTGCTGAAAAAGAAATCTCAAGCTACTGGGTATTTTCTTGCTAAGCTAAATTTTCCCATTATATGAACTGATATATGGAATACAGGGCTGTTCTAATGTACTGGAATACATATTTGGGTATATTTTTCTATACACTATTATTTCCCTAAATAACAAAGTTTTGTTAAAGATTTCATTAAGTGTTGGAAAGTGCTTCATAATCTATGCTTAACGCATGATTTTTCTTACTTGTTTTTTATTATGAAGATCAAAAAACCTACTTCGTGAATTTCTCTCTTATTAATGTCGTAGTAACTATTGCATTATGAGGGATCTTTATCATCGCTTGTGATCGAAATTTTTTGATGTTGCTGTTGTCACGTGGTGATCGGTTTTTTTTTTTTATTTAATGTATGGGCATGATCTATTTTGTATATGGGTGATTCTCAAAATAGGGGACAATTTCAAAAGTAAAATCTTAAAAAAATTACTGTTAGCAAAATTTCTGAAAAAAATATTTGTTGTTAATATAGTATTAGGTATACTTTACATGTAGTCAGCAGAGCTAAATATTTAAAAATTAACTTAAAAAAAATAATTAGTATTTTTTGAGCCATGCTAATGACAAAACAAATTGCATGGAATAAATAAATATATTAAGAAATTTTTATTTTCTTCCTGTTTAAATATTTTTTTCTACATTTATTAGCCTTCCTTTTCAGCAAATGGTTTCCATTTTTACATATATACATATAAGGCGAATAAAAACATTACCAATGACCAAACTTTGTTTACATGAGCAACATTTTGACACTAACAATGTAAGAAGCTGTCTTAGTGATTTTCTGACAGATTTAATGCATATTTTAGGGATAATAAATGTAATACCTAAATTTATATGTAAAATTAAACTTTATAAAAGATACAATATAACCAATGGTTACATTTATGCACATAGGAGTCTTTAGCATGGACAGAAAACCCATGCTTAGCACTGATATTTGTCCATGCTAATGACAAATTTTAATTTAAATAAGATTATGAGCCATAATATAATCACAATGCAATAGTCCTTTCTGGGGCTTTTTAAAACACAAAAGTCCTATGCAAATAAGTAAAATAAAAATTTTAATTATAAAATAAACATCAAAATTATTATCCATTCTAATGACATACAATTGATGTACGCCCCTAATATTCAACTTCTATTCTTAAAATACAATACATGCTTCAATTTTCAGGCTGGAATAAAATGGCTACTTGTTGCCATGGATAAACTTTATATTTTCAAACTATTGTCATATGTGAAAATGAAATTTTGATTAATAACCAGCTGTTATAGTATGACCTTGTTTTGAAAATAGAATATGGAGGACAAACTTTAATTCTTTTTTTATGTACTATAATTTTATTTTTAAAAAGAAATTTATTGGATAAATCCTCTCCTTGATTAATTTAAAGAAAGAATAACATTTGTTTTATTTTATAAACATGATATTAACTCTTGAAAAAGCTAGTATATACAAGGCACAGCTACTGTGGACATCCATGCTAATGACATTTTGAACGTTTATTCTGTTATTTTAAGGTGTTTTTAACTAAAAAGTGAGTAATTCTTGAGTGCAAATAATGAAATATTAAGACAAACATATCTAAATATAAAAACATGACAGAAAACCTCTCAATTTTTTTTTTGTATGCCGAAAGACATGAATTGTCCCCTATTTTGAGAATCACCCATATATATTTTTTAGTGTGTGTCGTTTATATTGCCAGTATTCAATTGTAAACAAAATCTAAAATGTTTATTTTCATAACTTTTCTTTCTTCAACTTGATTGCACTTTTGTTTTTATTTTTTTGTATTGTAAATAACAGATGAAATCGTCACACCATTAGTAGTGAATCGCCCAATTATTTTATTTTATTTTGTTTTGCCTCTGTTCCGTATAAATACATTATTTTTCAACTATGAATTCAAACGAAACCGGTAACACAGTTTCCGCGGAAGTTGCACGCGTTTCTGTAAAACCTCCGCCGTTTTGGAAGACAAATCCTTCGTTATGGTTTGTTCGGCTGGAGGCGCAATTTTCCCTCGCTGGCATTACTGCGGACGAGACAAAATTTAACCACGTGGTTTCGGCCGTGGATTCGGATATTTTAAATTCGGTGAGCGATATCATCTTACAGCCACCTCAAAATGACAAATGCAATGCATTGAAATCTCGCCTAATTGACTTGCATTCAGAAAGTCAAACCTCAAAAATCCGAACTTTACTGCAAGGGTTAGAGTTAGGGGATCAGCGGCCTTCCCAATTACTTACCCGGATGCGTACCCTTGCTGGTGATACTGTTAGTGAGCCCTTGTTAAAATCTTTGTGGCTAGGTGGACTCCCCAGCAACACACAAACTATTTTGGCTGCTCTCAGTGAGGATCTCTCGGGTTTAGCTGCTGTTGCTGATAAAATTAATGATCTGACCAGTAACCCTTCAGTAAATGCTGTCGCTACTCCAAATACTTCGTGTGACCTTAAAATAAGCCAACTCGAAAACCAAATTTCCTAATTGACAACAATGGTGTCTGAATTGACCACCTCATTAAACAGACGACACTCTAGAAGTGGAAGTAGACATAACAATCAGAGCAGAAGCTCATCTCAAACTCGCAGACAAAATAAATATAAAGAACCTTCTAATGGTATGTGTTTTTACCACAGAAATTTTGGAAACAATGCCAAAAAATGTAACTTACCTTGTACATTTTCGGGAAACTAAGCCGGCGATCGCCAACCGGCCACACGTTTATCTTCTGAGCTGCATCATGCTGCACGCACAGAGTTCGAGTACCTAATGAGCCAAGGTATTATACGCCCCTCTAACAGCCCCTGGGCGAGTCCTTTGCATATGGTCCAAAAGCCTAATGGTCAATGGCGCCCTTGTGGTGATTACCGCCGCCTAAATACAATTACCATACCTGACAGATACCCCGTTCCTCATATACAAGACTGCATACAGGTATGTTCTGAAAAGAAAATAATTTACAACTATCGATTTAGAAAGGGCTTATCACCAAATTCCTGTAAATATACCCGATATACCAAAAACTGCTATAACAACCCCTTTCGGTTTGTTCGAATATGTTTTTATGCCTTTTGGTTTACGCAACGCAGGACAGACATTTCAGCGTTTTATCCACAAAGTTCTTTCTGGCTTAGACTACCGTGTGCCTTATTATGATGACATACTCGTATTTTCAGATAATGCTGAGCAACATAAACAGCATTTGGAACAAATTTTTACTCGCTTAGCGCAGCACGGGTTAAAAATTAATCCCTCAAAATGTGTCCTCGGTAAATCATCTGTTAGCTTTTTAGGATGTCTTATAACCTCCGAAGGCGTGCAGCCTTTACCTCAAAAAGTTGAGATCATCAAAAAATTTCCTAAACCTGAAACTTTAGTCGAACTCAAACGTTTTCTTGCCATGATAAATTTTTATCGGAGATTTCTCCCAAAGGCTGCAGAAGTACAAGCACCCTTACACGAACTTTTGAAAAATTCTAAAAAGAATGATAAAAGTGAAGTCCCATGGACAGACGAAGCACTTGCTTCTTTTGAAAAATGTAAACTTGATTTAGTTAACCCTTTAATTCCCATGCTAGAACACGTTCTAGAAATTATGTAGTTCATTTCACACCAGAAAAATTCAATGGCTAATTTCGTTTTATTTAATTACGGAATGTTCTGTTATAGATTAAAGCAAATATTGTTGTTTTAATTTTCTGGTGGGAACTGAAATATACGAATTAAAATATCTCGGGCGGTTTGGGATCCAGAGGGTTAATGCAGCAACCCTTATAACGGAATCCTTTTGAATGTCCCTGTAATTGATCTATCCATCCGATTTTCATAAAATTTGAAATGACTCGACAAAATTATGTTATAATTATGTATTTTAAATTTCAAACGATTCGTTTGGGTAGTTTTTGCGTTGTTATATGCGGACAGACGGACAGACAGACGGACAGACGGACGGACTGAGGGACAACAATAGGCGCTACGTATTTACATAATTAGGAACGCACCTAAAAAGAATACAGTATTTTAACTGATGATGGAATCTACAGTCTTATTTACAGCTATTAAGTACTAAAGTGCCTTTTATAGGGTTCTGCACTTGTAAAGGGAAAACGGAACCATTATAAGTTTACATCCGTGTCTGTCTGTCCCATGGTTGTCACAACCATTTTACTCATAAACTATGAAACATAGAAAGCTCAAATTGAGGGGAGTGATAAAGACTATTGGCCCACATATTTACAGATTATTAAACATTCGCAAATATATTTGGGAGGAGGATAGGGGGCTAATGAAGTTACTCGGAGAAAAAAATCCTTTTCTTTGTACATCGTGTAAAACCTTTCGTTAAACTGAACTCCAAAATGTACTTTTTTTTTTTACATTTTATGTATTATATTTTCAGAGATATTGTCGTAAATATAGTGCAAAAATATGCCCCCACCCCCATCTAATTCCGAATCTACTGAAACTAAAATTATGAAAAAAATGAAGGTCATAGATGTCATTTCAAAGCTGGCACTAAAATTATAGCGAATACTCTAGGTCCCATATTTTTTGAGAAAAGCACATTTTTCTGTTATACACAAATTTCAATTTATGGGTGTTGAGGAGCGTTGGAAGTCCCTATTGAAGCAGAAGTATAAAAACATTCTTATACAAGTATAAAAGCAATTATAAAAGCCATCGGTAATTAGCTGAGATATTAATCCTTAAAGACAGGGACGGTTTGGATCTAAATAACGGCGTACTCTGTATACAACCAGCTTTTAAAGCCGAGATAGCAACATTTAATAATATATTTGTGAAATGCAATACCTAGTAGCAGTATAAAAACAATAGCTTCATACTATTGCAAACACACTAGTTTAATTAGAATTAATCACATAAAAACGTGTACTCATAAGAAATTAAAAACAACATCCATTTTAGTACCAAGATTTTTTAAAGGAATCTTTGCTTAATTTAATGTAAAAAGTGCCTTACTTCGAATTTAGGGGCCACTACGTTACGGAATTTTTGGTATTAAAATGTCTATTTTTTCTTTAAATCTTTATGCATACAAACTACACATAAATACTACAAGGTTTTGCGAGTATTTTACATTTAGTGGATCTGCGGACCCATTAAATGCTGTTGTTACGACTCTTGTGTATTTAAAAAATAATTAAAAACCTATTTGGATAAACATGACACGGACCGACGCGGCTTTGCAAATTGAATCTCAAAAATGCTCCAATTAAATAAAATAAACTTTACAATAAAAGCTATCTGGTGGTAATAGTGAAAAAATTTGAAAAATTCGGATTCCTGTTGTCATAATGGCTTTATTTCCTTATTAAGTCTTGCTGCAATGAATTAACTAAAATAGTTGGCGCTTAATAACTCAGATTTTGCAAGAGATTAACATAAATTACATTAGAGTGTACACAAAATTATTCAAACTGGTGAATAATTCATATGAATTGTAACCTTCCAACCTGAATGAAAAGTGTCGGGGGCCTAAAATCGAACGAAGGACCTCTTTTTTGAAGCTGCCAATGCTCTGCCAACTGAGCTATGCCCAACTAATCTGGAAGATCAACTCATGTAACTCGAATTTTCCAAAGCACAATAGAAAATATATGGTACTAGCTGTTACCCGTGACGTCGTTCCCGTGGCATAAAAAAAAAGAAAAAAAGATAAGCACTTTCATTAAACAAAACGTTTAAAACATATATAACTAACACACATTTTATAGGAGGCAATATAGTAGTTTTTTTAAAGAAGACTTAAAGAACTCAGACAAATAAAAGGGAAATGTGTCAGACAATATTAGCAATCGCGAAAATGAAATTGCAACCACTTATAATGTAGAACAACTGTAACGCACCCCAGTTCTACAGAATTCATGTTGTAGTGCATTTAAGAATTCCATATCAAAGAAAGAGAAATCATGTGCTAAACCTAGCTAATAAAAAAATATCCAACATTTCCATAATACACAACTTTACCGGCCATTTCTTTTCTGCAGCTATGTATATGATCTGTATATTTGTAAATATTCTAAATACAATAATAAAATTTAGCTTAGTTAGAAAATGTATAACAAAGATTAAAATTCACCTTTAGCAATTTCTAATAATATACAGAAACGTAGTTGAATTATTTTGTACATTCCTGAATATTATATGCAGATATTTATACGACCGCATATTTAGCTTGAATTTTTCAAGCAAAAAACCCGATTAAAATTATTGAATTCATGTTTCCGGGAATCGCTATTGCACAGGTGACCATGTATCCAATTTATTATACAATCCGATACATGATTTATTTAAATTCTACAAACAACTTTTATTATACCAAATGTAGCTGAACTTCAAGATGCATTAGTTTTCTTAAAATACATACCATAATATCTATTCAAATAGACCATGCTTTGGATACAATATCTGAGATCTGGGCGCAGGTCCGAAATCTTTTATGTGTCTCTGTAAATGAACAACAAATGTGATGCAAATCATACTCAACTGCAAGCATAATTGTAGAAAATTTCAGTATTTATCATTGTGTTGATTATCTCATTATATCAATTTCATCATGTTTGAAATAGTGTAACGCAATTAAAATACGCTGGGAATATTTTTCCCCGTAGACTATTATATTACCGAACATTTTTCTGTGATCTTGTAAATGAATGTTAAATCTTTGCCCCCCCCCCCTTTTTCTACAGAAATCCTGTTTTAGTGCATCCCAGAAACTGATATCAATTTCAATATTTTTGTAAAAGAGTAAGTAACATTATTAAAATACACTGCAAATGATTTTTCTTCACAGACTATTACATATTGAAATACGTTTGAGCTCCCTGTACGCACACTATAAGTACTATACTTGACATATTCGATAGTAACCATGTTCTTGTGCACCTTAAATGTATGTGAATTTCATTACATTTAAAATTATGTAACACTATCAAAATACACCGCAAATGATTTTTTCTCTTAGACCATGATGTAAAGTCTCCTTTTGAGTGCTCCTGTGATTCAGCTATGATTGCTACTTGCTTCATTTTCAATTCCGCACATGCTGTGCCAAATGTCAATAACATCTATTATTTTTGTATGAATCCGACTATATTTACGTGAGCTAAAACACGTACAAACAGACGGCATACCTCAGGCACTCAGCATCCGGCATACAGACAGGTCAAAGTCGTAAATATACTTTTAGACCATGTTAGAAAATGTCAAAAAAGGGGTAGTCATCGTAGAAATCGATGAATTTATTTTCGTTAAACGAAAAAAAAAAAAAAAAAAAAAAAAAAAATAACAGTGTTAGGAAAAATCTACTACAAAACAGTGTTTTTGGTGGTATTTTTTTATAATTGGTATATATATGCTTTGCATGCTTCAAAAGGTTGCAGAAATTTATTATAAAAAAATATTTCAAAAAGTGACAACATATTTTTACTTTTTCAGAGCTAAAAAAAAAAATGTGGAATTAAAATCCATTTACAAACCTCTTTCCAGAACACTTCGAGCACACTATGCGTAATTGAGATATTGACTAATGGAAATGATAATATTTTCACGCAATTACATTAGATCTTTAGATTTTAAGTCCGAAAGTGCATTTTTTAAAGTGATTTTTATTTATATTTTCAGAAATGAACAATTTTAAGAATTAACTCTTGTCAAATATGTTTTCTTTTTTTGATTAGTTGAGCTTTTTTTTTACTTTTTAAGAATGATAAAAAGTTTTTTTCATTGATCATTACGTCTTTTACGATATGGATAAACTTGCGGTATAAATTATTAGCATTTTCTAGTCATTAATATTTAACCTTTAGAAAAAAAATATTTCATTATAAAATTAAATATAAAATAGTTATATTAACCATGCTCAGACGATAATCTTAATTTTCTTTTAAAAAAAATTTTTGATATCATAATTCAATCTCATTTCATTGCAACATCAGAGCATACCTATTTTATTTTCTATATGTGACGTCACATTCGTCTCTTTTTAGCACTTACTCAAAATTCATATACCTTGTGTTATTAGAAATGAACATTTTTAAACTTATGCTTTATTTCAAAAATGACGTTATATTGATATTTTTAAAATTCTTGATGGAAAGTATTCCCGTGACATCATAATTGGTAAAATGTTGAATTTTATCGCCTCGAACCAAAAAAAAGAAAAAGGTTCATTTTATGGATTTATATCTGGAAAAAATGCTAAATTATTTATATTCGTTTAAGTGTAAAAGGAATTTTATATAATCATCTGCTTGATATAAGTAGAAAAAAAAAACAGTATTCCTGTGACGTCACAATTGGTAAAATTGCGGTTTTTTTTAACCCCGAATCGAAAAACAGAATAGGGTCCATTTATGTATTTCATTTTGTTTTAACACGTGAAAAAACTTCAAATGAAAATTAATTACCGAAGAGAAATTATTATCCCGGTTTTTTTTAGGTGCGTTCGTAATTATGTAAATACGTAGCACCTATAGCGGTCGTTCAGTCCGTCCGTCTGTCTGTCCGCATATAATAACGCAGAAACTACCCAACCGAAACATTTGAAATTTAAAATACATAATTATTGCATATTTTTGTCGAGTCATTTCAAATTTTATGAAAATCGGATGCATAGATCAATTACAGGGGCAATCAAAAGTATTCCATTACATTACGGTCGATTGGGAAAAAAGTTTCAAATGCATTTTCATCGTTTGAAATTCAAAATACATAATTATTACATAATTTTGTCGAGTTATTTCAAATTTTTTGATAATCGGGTGCATAAATCAATTACAGGGGCAATCAAAAGTATTCCATTACATTATGGTCAATGGAGAAAAAGTTTCGAATGTATTTTATACGTCTGAAATTTAAAATACATAATTATTACATAATTTTGTCGAGTCATTTTAAATTTTATGAAAATCGGATGCATAGATCTATTACAGGGGCAATCAAAAGTATTCCATTACATTACGGTCAATGGGGAAAAAAGTTTCAAATGCATTTTCATCGTTTGATATTTGAAATACATAACTGTTACATAATTTTGTCGAGTTATTTCAAATTATTTGATAATCGGGTGCATAGATCAATTACAGGGGCAATCAAAAATGTTCCATTACATTACGGTCAATGGGGAAAAAGTTTCAAATGTATTTTATACGTTTGAAATTTAAAATACATAATTATTATATAATTTTGTCGAGTCATTTCAAATTTTATGAAAATCGGGTGCATTGATCAATTACAGGGGCAATCAAAAGTATTCCATTACATTACGGTCAATGGGGAAAAATGTTTCGAATGCATTTTAATGGTGTTACACTCATTCGAACTTAATAAAATTTATATGCAACTATAAAGTACATATTATAATATACATTTTACATAATTTGTGGTGCAAAGAAAATTTTTTATTGATTTAAAAGGCCACACAAAAGTATTCCATTACATAATAATACAGGGAGAACATTGTTTGATGAGCGTTTTAATTGTAATTCACTATTTACAATTTTATGAGATTGATATATGAGAGTAATATTTTTAAACTTTGTTATCGTACGAACGCACCTCATTTGCTATGCTTCACGGGCAATTTCCAACTTGTTTTTATTTTTAATCAAAAAAAAAAAAAAGTATAAATTTCAATAATTATAATGGGGAAATTGTCAATTAATTCTGTTTGAAAAATAATGAAATTTTGAATTATTAAGAAATATATTTGAATAAAATAAATAAAAATTAGCCTATGTTCATTTCAGGCCAATAATCTATCTATATACAAAGATTCAAAGACATTAATCCATCCGTTTTGAAACCAATTTCATTCAAAGTTTCGGACACACCTTCACATTTACAGTCACCGCAAAAAAAATCTTGACAGTTGCGATTTCAGATGTTTTGATAAATATCTAGAAATATACTTGAGGAATGACTCTGAAAGCCCAGATTTATAAACAAAGTAGTACAGGTCATATATTTTCGAGAAGATTTTTTTTTCCAAAATCCAATATGGGACCGTCACCAAATTGAAAAAGAACGAATATCTTTTGAATAACCCTGTCAAAATTAATGTAGCAAAAGCATTCAAACTGCGGGTTATAATTAAGTGGCTTATGGCAATAAATTGTGTTTATTTTTATGCGGGTAGCATGTATACTCGTAGAGAAATTAAGGTTTTTATAAAAACGGTCCCAAATTTTGCCAAGTTTTGTGCTTATAATTTGCAGAGTTCTTAATAAAAAACAATGTTCTTTTCAGAAAATATGGGAAACAACACCTCTTAATCAAAATTAAGAAATATTAATTATTGTATGAAAAATGAGCAAGTTTACTAAATAAAGTTTCACTGCGCATGTGTCAACTCTATAAAAATTTCATTTGCATATTGTGTTAGCAAAATGTATAGAGCAACTTTTGTTAAAGTTTCAAAATCATAGCTTGGAAATTCTGAAAATTATCGTCTAAAGTATAAGGTCAAAATCCGATATTCCCAAAACGAAACAAAAGAATGAGGGGTTGTATCCATATTCCATTGATTAGTGTCTACATAGTATTGCACGTACTTCGATATTTGGATACAGCTCCTCATATTTTTGCTTCATTTTGGGAATAACGGATTTTGATTTTCTTCTATGGATAATAACTTTCATAATTTTCAAGCTATGATTTTGAAACTTTAACAAAAGTTGCTCTATATATTTAGCTAACACAATATGCAAATGAAATTTTAATAGAGTTGACGCATGCGTAGTGAACATTTATTTAGTAAACATGTTCATTTTTCATACAGATGCTAATAATTTTTAATTTTGATAACAATGTATTACGTACAATGTCTTTTTTTCATATTTTCTGAAAAGAACATTGTTTTTTATTAAGAACTCTGCAAATTATAAGCAAAAAACTTGGCACAATTTGGGACCGTTTTTATAAAAACCTTAATTTCTCTACGAGTATACATGTTATCCGCATAAAAATAAACACAGTTTATTGCCATAATCTACTTAATCATAATCTGCAGTTTGAACACTTTTGCTTCATTAGTTTGGACAGGGTTATTCAAAAGATATTCGTTAGTTTTCAATTTGTTGACGGTCCCCTATTGGATTTTGGAAAAAATTCTTCTCGAAAATGTATGAGCTGTACTATTTTGTTTATACATCTCAGAGTTTCCGAGTCATTCCTCAAGTATATTTCTAGATATTTAATAAAACATCTGAAATCGCAAATGTCAAGATTTTTTTTTGCGATGACTGTATTTTTTTTCATTTATGGCTTTTAAGTCATTTTAATGAAATTAATATTTTAAAGTTTTCTTTCTCTTTTACTATTCACATGTAACATAAAAATTTACGATATAATTTTCAATATTTTCCGGTTTTTAACTCATAATTATTTAATTCTATTTGAAAGTTTTTTCCTGGTTGAGCCAAGTGTTTTATTTTATTACAATCTTCTATCCCCAATAGTGCAAAGTATTGTAATGAAAGTATTGTTTTTTTAACACTTTCCAGCAAAGTTGAAAAGTGTTTATGCATTCGGTTTGTCTGTCCGTCTGTCCGTCTGGTCGTCTGTTCGAGCTCTAACTCCCGTAAATATACTCGAATTGCTCTGAAATTTTCATATGTTATTGATGTTTACCCTAGCACGTACCCTATTGAAAATGGAGTTTCTACTATGTTTAGTGTATTTACAGGGATAGTCAAAAGTTTTCCGATACATTACGGCCAAAGAGAAAAAATCGTTTCAAATGAATTTTAAAGGTGTTACACCCTGTTAAAGTTATTCAAATGTACATGGATTCGCAAAGTGCTCTAAATTACGCATTCTGTAAAATATGCTGCCAAAATAATAATTATTATTCATTTACAGGGCCACTTAAAAGAATTCCATTACGCAATAATAAAGGAGGGAATAGTTTTCGACATATTTGAATAATGTTAAACGGTTTCAAGTATCACAAAATTGATATACGCCGTTGAGACTTAATATTTAACGCATAATATGAAGTGCATAGCTTTTACAGGGACACACAAAATATTTCAAACCTTATATTTTTATCTGAAATATTGTGTATTATCGATGATAGCTGATGGATGGTTGAAAAGCTTTTTCAATTATGATATAAACTTTTAAGTTTTACAAAATGTCTCCAAATTACATGTTGTATTTAAATGTTACAGTTGATATACAGGGTTACACAAAAGAGCTCATAAAGGTTACTGAATATGACAGTAATTAACTTAAAGGTGGTAGTTATGCATTTTTACGTTGAACTGCTTTCAGGTTACTAAGAAATGTTTGTACAATATAGATAAAATGATATACAGGGTCACGCAAAGGATTAGCAACATGATCATCCATATGTGATAATTTCTGAAAATGTGATTTAAGTAGCTTTAAGAATGTGTTTGTTTGAACTAAATTTTAACTAAATGCTGGCGTGTAGCAAAGATACTGGATAAATTTCAGGGCTGAACAAAAGTATTGAAGTATTTTCCATCTATTAGAATAAAGTGCTGCAAGATAAATTTCAGCAGTTAGGCATTTTTTTCTTAAACTAAATTTCCCCATTATATTGTATATATATATATCAGCCGACGGATCAAATACAGGGCAGTTCAAAAGTATATCAATACATATTTGGCTATGGACAGCAGCATCTTATTTCGCCAAATAACAAAATTTTGTTAAAGATTTCAGGAAGCGTTGGAAAGTGTTTCAGAATCTATGCTTAACGCATGATTTTTCTTACTTGTTCAACTTGTGCTGAATATATGGCTCAATATATGCCGAATATATGGTCAAAAATTAATTTTCGATAGAATATTTATTATTCTAAAAAAGAGAAATTAAATAATGAAATAGATTAATACAGTAGAACCCCGCTAATTCGGACTTCGATAATCCGGATCTCCGGATAATTCGGATCGGTTTGGTCATTTTTTTTTTCAAGTTTGAGAAGCGATTGGCTAATTTCCATAACATTAACTTGTTTCATCGTCGTATTCTAAATAAAAAAAAAATTCTGGCATGTTTTCGGAATAATTAAGCAAAGTAAACATTATTACTGTCTGCAAATATTCAATAAGTTTAACATAAAGGTGATTTTCTGTTAGTATGTTATATTTTATTTCATTTTTTTCTAATTCTCCGGATAATCCGGATTGGGTCCGGTCCCAATTAATCCGAATTATCGGGGTTTTACTGTAGTTCTAAATAAAAGATTGGCATTTTAATAATACAATTCAGTTCTTTCTAGAAAAATAAATAGCAGATTACGCCGAATTAAGGAAAAAAAAGGAACATAGCTGATAGTTAAATTTTAGCATACTACTAAAATATAAATAAAAGTATAATTTTATAAGAATTTGAAGCAAAATTGAAACGGAAAAATGACGTTTTTTTTATTATTACATATATAATTCTAAATTCAATATGAAAAATTGTAGCACTACTGTCGCTAAAAAAGCAGCTAATAAATAATGCCATAAATTATATTTCATATATAAAAAATGCAAGTATAGAAATTCAAGGAATAGAGGGCATATCTATAGGTTAAACAATTAACTATGAAATATTCAATAAACAATTTAATAAGCAAAAACAACATACAGGCAAGAAAAGTCAGTCTGTTCTCATCAGAGGGAGGACAGACAATTCTAATCCCACCCCCCCCCTTTTTTTTTAAGTTTAAATTGTTGCAGGTTTCTGAATACTTGCCAAACCTGCATTAAAAAATAATATTTAAAAACAAAAAAGCCAAATTTAATAAGAAAACAAACTAAAAACAATTTAATCAACACGAAATAAAAAAATTAAAAATATATTTAAACTCTTCAAATATAAACAAGTTGGAAATTGCACGTGAACGTAGCAAATGAGGTGCGTTCGTACGATAACAAAGTTTTAAAAATATTCAGATCTTGCTGATATAGTAGAGCGTACTTCGGATACAGTATAGTAGTCGAAATCTTTGTGTTTCTGTAAATATGCAGAAAGTAATTTTTATTACACCTCAGAAACGTATATCTTATTAATAAAATGTGAAATAGTTGAATATAATTAAAACACGCCCCAAACAATGTTTCCCCGTATAGCATTATGTAGTGGAATATTTTTGTGCGGCCCTGTAATTTAAAAATAAAAATTTTTTGCATCACAGATTGTACAGAATGCATATTTTAATATATATTTCCTAGATTCATGCCAATTCTATTATGTTCGAATGAGTGTAACATCATAAAAATGCATTTGAATCTTTTTTTCCCATTCACCGTAATGTAATGGAATATCTTTGATTGTCCCTGTAAATGATCTATGCATCCGACTTTCATAACATTTGAAATGACTCGATAAAATTACGTAATAATTATATGTTTTAAATTTCGAACGATTAAAATGCATTTGAAATTTTTTTACTAATTGACCGTAATGTAACGGAATCCTTTTGATTGTCCCTGTAATTGATCTATGCATCCAATTTGCATAACATTTGAAATGACTCGACAAAATTACGCAATAATTATATGTTTTAAATTTCAAACGATTAAAATGCATTTGAACTTTTTTTCCCCATTGACCGTAATGTAACGGAATCCTTTTGATTGTCCCTGTAATTGATCTATCCATCCGATTTTCATAAAATTTGAAATGAATCGACAAAATTATGTTATAATTATGTATTTTAAATTTCAAACGATTCGGTTGGGTAGTTTTTGAGTTGTTATATGCGGAAGGACAGACAGACAGACAGACGGACAGACAGACGGACAGACAGACAGACAGACAGACGGACAGACAGACAGACGGATGGACTGAGCGACAACAATAGGTGCTACGTATTTACATAATTACGAACGCACCTAAAAATTAGCTTAAAAAAATAAAATATCTCTTATAGTATAAATAAACCCTTTATAACATAAACATTATCAAGTAAAATGAATGCAGTGTTTGCCAGGCTTCCTTAAGAATGTATAAAAAATTCCTTCACATTCTGAGAGACAATGTTTTTTGACAAATACAGCCAAATTAGGACACATTCTTTCATTTGGCGCCAAATACGAGTTTTGGTTTTTGTAATCTTAATAATCGACTTTTCGGCCAAATGTCGCCAATATTTTGTCAAATATCGCCAACTTATTGGATGCTGCCATTTTCTCGTGACCCTGACTCGCATTACACAAAATGACCCGCTAATCAAATTTGATCAAACACGTGACTTAGTTCAATGGTCTTCAGGTAAGCAAAAACAGTAGAATATAAAATTGAATCAAAATCGTTTAAGCCATTTCTTAGGTGAAATTAGCTTAACAGCATTCAGCAAAGAAGCGAAGTGACCTACTAATATAATTTTGTTTAATATGAGACGCAGCCCAATAGTCTTCCCGTGACAAAAGACTTTTCATTACAAAATTTAGGTAAAATTGATTGAGCCGTTATATATAATTAGAATGAACCTAACCCATTATGACCCAAAATTACTCACTAATTGAATTTTCACGAGCATATATCCTATTCCCATGGTTTTCTCTTGCCCGAAAATGATATAATACAAAGTATATTCAATATCTACATAAAGAAGCACGACCCATCATAACCCAAAATGACCCTTATAATCGAATTCTCTCGGGCATGTGACCTAGCTCATTAGTTTTTGCGTGCCGAAAACCGTTAAATACAAATTTTAGATAAAATCGATTGAGCCGTTTTTTAAATATAAATTATTTAACCCTGACCTATTATGACCCAAAATGATTCACTAATCTAATTTTCACAAACATCTGATCTAACTCAATGTTTTTCTTTTGCCCGAAAACGATAGAATACAAAAAATAGTCAAAATTGCATGAGACATTGTATAGATAAAATTAAAATGACCCAAAATCGACCCACTAATCGAAATTTCTCGAATATATGACCTATCCCAATGATTTTCTCGTGTCAAAAACATGTTATGTACAAAATTTCGTTAAAATCGATCCACCCGTTCTTTAGATATAACTTGACCAGGACCCATCATGACCCACAAATAACCCTTATAATCGAAATCTCTCAAACATGTGACTTAGCCCAATAGTTTTCTCGTGTCTAAAAATTGTTACATACAAATTTTCATTAAAATCGATCCTGCCGTTCTTTTAATATTAATAGCTTGACCCAGACTCTTTAAGACCCAAAATGACCCATTAACCACTTAACCGGCTGCCCCGAGATAAGTCGGGGGTAAAAGCACTGTTTCCCCATACTCTTCGCCGGTGAAGTGGTTAATTGAAATTTCTCGATCATGTGACCTAGCCAAATGATTTTCTAGTGCCAAAAAATGTTGCATACAAAATATCGTTAAAAAAGATTCACCTGTTCTTTAGATATAGCTTGACATGACCCATTATCACTCACCATGACCGACAAATGATTCTTAAAATCGAAATCTCTCAAACATGTGACTTAGCCCATTTTTAGTCAAAATTGCGTGAGAAAATTTCTAGATAAAATAAGCATGACCCACAATGACCCCAAAAATAGCCACTAACCGAATTTTCTCGAACATGTTACCTAACCCAATGGTCTTGTAATCCAAAACGATAAAATATAAATTTTGGTCAAAATCGTTAGAGCCGTTTTTTAGATAAAAATGGCTTGACCCATAATGACCCACTAATCGAAATTTTTTCGAACATGTGACCCAGCTCAATAATTTTCTCATACCAAAAAACGATTGGATACAAAATTTCCTTAAAATCGATCCAGCCGTTCTCTAGATATAAATAGCTTTATCCTGACCCAATATGACCCAAAATGACCCAATAATCGAATTTTCTCGAACATCTGACCTAGCCCAATGGTCTAATGGTAAAATCCAAACTTTTGCGAAAATCGTTAGAGCCGTTTTTGAGACAAAATTCACACACACACACAATTTTTGCTCGCATTATAGTATAAGATATCATCAAACAACTAATATTATCCATAAATAGTATATTAAATCCCAATATGATAGGATTAGACTATGTATTGCTACTCATAATGGAATTTCCTATGAAGAGGTCTCAGAAAAATACACCAGTTAAAATCTTAATAAGAATACACTAAATATACATATATACATTACTCATTGTATTACCTTTTTGTTTTAATATTTCTGAATTTTTTTTTTCTTAAAATGTTTTGCTTGAAATTTGAAGCTTTATTTAATTAAAAGCAAATTGTTCTTTTTTTTACCCATAAACATATTAATAAAACAAATAAAATTATTTGTCTCTCTCTCAGATGAAACATGAGAGAAAAAGACATATGCGGGACATTAAATAAGCTAGAAAATTAAATGAAAACAAAGCTATTTGCCGATTTTGAATGGTCGTGAAAGAAAGAATTTATAAGCAGTTTAATTAAAAAATATTTCTCTCAAAGGAATTCTAATTGGATATTTCCTGTTCTTATAGACTACTCTCTTTCTCTCATTGTTTTTATAAATTAATTAATTGGGCAATAATAATTAAAGATAATAACAAAGAGATTTCTGACATTGAAAACGCGAACTATTTTTTCTTTCGTGTCTATTTTCCTTTTTCGGGGTGTATTTCGGTTTGCAGACGACTAACTACAGAATACGAACCCCTTTTATACGTCGATCTCAGTGCCTGTAAAAGTCGAATACGGAAAAATTCCTTTGCATTCAATTTTGTAAAACGTGTAAGATCAACTTTCTGAAATACGTGCTGCGCTTTGAGTTCAGAAATCCAACAAAAGATGGCAGCACCAAAGAGTATTTCATAAGAAATATGATTATTATTAAAGCTTGAAGGACTGTCAGCCTTTTCATTTTTTGTTTTCCTTTAATACTGATCATGTTTGTATTTTTGCTTGCCTCATAATTTCGCCAACGTTCAATATTATGATTTATTCCTTTCTGAAACATTATTACGTTTATTTTACTACGTATCCGCATCGAATCACGTGCATGCAAGAAATGATTACATTTCTGTGTTTTTACATCGTAAACAAACAATAATACCCAACTAAGGGTCGATATATTATTTTTTTCTCTACATTTTATATGTATGAGAGTCTAAAACTCCATTTAATATTTTTTTTTTTTTTTTTTTTTTTTTTTTTTTTGCAATAAGTAAACTTGATAAAATACGTAAATGAAATGCTTTCAGTTTAGGAATCTAACAATAGATGGCAACACCAAAAATTACTAAAAAATAAATAGTGGGTCAATCCATTTCAAGTGGCCATTATCCATTCCAAGGCTAACTTATCATAATAACAAGGCTTGTCATTCCCTAAGTTTCCTTTGTCTGCAGTAAACGTGATCAAAATTCACGTTGTTAGCGCCCTCTGTCGCTCAAATATATTGTTCAGCAAGGCCACTTTATCATAATAATAGGCCTTACAATCAGAAAAAAGTGTATGGGAGAAAATGTCCGGATAGTTGCGAACTCATAAACCGACTTTATACCGTAAGTATCGCCACCTGGTGCATATTACTAGTAATATTCTAATTGCATAGGAAAAATCAAACTATATTATTCACAATATTATACAAAATATTTTTCAAATTCCACTAAAATATATACGTAAAAAATACACTGAAAATGAAGAATTAAAAGTAAGAATTAATGGTACTTTATTAATGTAGAGTCATGAGCGTTATATATATATATATATATATATATATATATTTAAAGCTTAGCGTAATTTTCGGCTTCAGAAAGTATGATTTATTGCCAAATGATGTAAACAGTAATGAAAACAAACTTGTAAAATGTTTCGTTTGTCTTTTAAGAATTTATATGAATATTATTATTGTTTTTATGTACAATTTACTTATGTTTTTGCATAAAAATAGAAAATTGGCTTTTTTATATGAAATATATTGTATAACTATTGCAAAACATTTCTTCTCTATGAGAACAGAAAATAGGATTCCAGAAAATATGTTGCCAAATTTCCTTTTCTCGCCAAGACCATTTTCTCTATTTGAGAAAGGTACTTTGAAAAAGTATCGATTTAATATTATATAATGCAGTATTGGCTATTTTTCTGTAATATGTTCCGGTTTCGCATTTAAAGTTATCTGCAAATAAGCATTATTCTAGAACAATGCGATATTAAGTATACGGTTAAAAAATGAAATTAGTTTAGCGCCAATTATACTTGCTTAATGAGCCAATTGGCTGTAAGTTTAATTAAGAAAGAAGCGCCAAATAAAGATTTACACCACAAGCGTAGCACAAAACGAATTTATTTTTGAGGATAAACTTTGAGATGTGTTTAGTTTAAGTGATTTTAAATTTCTTATAACTTTAATTTTTTTAATGTTTATGATTTTTATCCGGTTTATACATATAGCTAACTATACAGGGAGACTAAAAAGAATTATAATATAAGATCGGGGAATACTTTAAATTTTAGGTATGAGAACATGTTTTTAATCGAAAATATTGAGCGTAGCGTTTATTAGTCAGGTAGAAGAATGTATACGCACAACCAGACCGGGAGGCGGCAGCACAGACAATCATCTCATCGAGTTCACAGATGAAAATATAGGATTAGTTAAATCTCAGTTCCCATATTAAGACGCAATCGGTCTGCCAAATTATATCCCGGTGAAAACACCTAAAACCCTATTTTAGTGGTTAACTCATAAGTTTACCATTGTGCTTTCCTGCACCCAAAAGTATAAAATCATGGAAGTTTGGGAGTAGAAAAAAAATCGTAAACTTATGAGTCATCTGCTAAAATTGGGTTTTTTATTTTCTACACAGATTTTCCTTGGCAGACCGATTGCGTTGTAATATGCTAATCAAGATTTAACTAGTCCTAGATTTTCATCCATGACCTCGATAAGGTGATTGTCTATGCTCCTGCTTCTCGGTCTAAATGAAATTATGTACAATTGTTGCTATAGACAGTGATACTTTTAGTACATTTTAATAGATATTATATTTATAGCATAATGAAATTGATATGTATTATTGGGATTCACAATAATACCTTCCCTACAATAAAAGGTTCATGTAATACTCGTATCCTTTTACAGAGCCACATATTATAAGCTTAATTTAAATTTGAGGTTTAAATTAAGCTTAATTTAAAAATCTATATGTCATATACACAACTTCTCAAAAGAATCCCATATAATGAACTTTAATTCTTGAGAATTGCTAAAAGAGTAATAAAAAATAAGTATATACTTATCATTTAATGCGCAAAATTTAATAAAATGGTGTTGAATTTTCAAATCTCTATCACTACAAATTTATTAATTCGTATATAAAACCTATTCTTGTATAAAAGTAAAACAAAATACCACAAAGGCATAATGACAGGATAAACTTTATTAAAATTAAGAAAAAACAATATGATTTTACTGTTGTTATAGGTACTGAGACATTTGTGTTCAAAATAAGTACATTTTATGCCAAAAAAAAAAAAAAAAAAAACTGCCGAACTTTTGAAAATTGGAAAAATAACAAATCTCATTTGAAAAATACAAGCTTACAGCATATCGAAAAGAAAATGGAAAAGCATATATAGAAAACAAGGCCCGGGTGGAAAACAAATTATAAAATTTATACATTTGTTATTACAACAGAGGGCGCTAACAACGGGAAAAATCACGAGGTTTCTGACCAAGTTTACTAGGGCCACGAAAACTTAGCGATTGCCAAGTCTATTATTATGAAAGTGGCCTTGATGACTAGTAGTACGCACCAGATGGCGCTACATACGAGACAAAATCAGTTAATATGTTGGCAGCTATAGAGACAATTTCAACAATAGATTTTCTCCTGAATGCGAGGCCTGATTATGATAAGGGGGCCTTGATCCATTCAAGGATAAAATATTTTTTTGGTCGCTCGACCATTTTTAAAAAATCTGAAATTTTTTGTGCAACAACCCTAACATAATGGGAGTTCAAAATGACTATCCTTTTATTTTTATTAATTTTTGTTTGCGCATGGCAGCCATCTTTCATCTTTGTTTCATCGTTCGCACCGATTTTCTCACATACTAGGGTATACGAAATTGTAAATATCTCGTCTTTTCCTAACTGAAATGGTGTTTGCAGCATTTTGCTCAGAATGAAATAGGCTAAAGATATGGTGGTAGAGAAGTTTTCAAAAATACATTTTTACTCTTAAAATTTTTGCACAAAATGTATGATTTTTTCCAAAATCTGTCCGTTTACAGGAGAAAATTTTTTATGCAAGGAAAACTGTCAATGCGACAATTTTTTTTTTTTTTTTTTTTTTTTTTTTTTTTTTTTTTTTTACAGAGAGTTCAAAGGTACATGTATTCACACACCGAGTTCCAGATCTAAAATTTGATTTCTCTTTGCAAAAAAAAAAAAAAAAAAAAAAAAAAAAAAAAAAATCTAAAATTTGTCGAAAATTTCAAAAATTGCACTTTTTAGGCTTCTCAAAGGCTCAAAGGCGATTGGTATTGGAATACCGACATGGGCGCGATGCCCACGTTTACTTCCATCGAACAAGAGACGATCTAAGCAGAGTTCATCATGATGATAAAAAGAGTCTAATGTTCAACTCGCAGGCAGCTGCGGTGGGGAAGAGCAGATGATGTGCTGTCGATAGATGCTCTTTGAGCAGTTGAGTTTTAGAGACATGCCAGGGCAGGGAGGGGGAAAGGGCTGACCAGGACAATAATGTATGTAATTTTAATTTTCAAATTTTAATTATTTTAAATCACAGTAGTGTGAATTTACCAAGTGAAATATTGAAATCAGTGACAAGTATAAGGGTAACACAATGCAAATGATAGAAATAGAATACACGATGCAAACAGATAAACATAATGATGCAAGCAATTTCAATTAATAAAATAAATTTCTATGTACAAAATTAAACGAGTTAAAAAAGGATAATAAAACTTTATCTATCCCATAAATTAATCAAGTATTTATATTTTTAATCCCCAAAATAACTAGGAACAAGTTAGGAAGGTAAATATTACCCGGTTCCAAAAGCGAGGCAGGAAGACGTCATTAGCTAGATTAGTGGGAGGATGCCAAATAAAACAAAATGAAAATGAATTTTGGAATTTGGAAAGTCCACAATGATGCGTTTAAGGGGGTTCACGCCTCCTTCTTTTTGATGGAGGTGCAAATCCGTCATCTCTACTAAGGATGACCAGCGGTCTTTTCTTTCCCTGAGTGTCGTTGACACTGTAAGGTTAGATGGATCGCAACGCATCATTGAGTATAAGAATGCGATCTCTATGAAAATTTATAGCAAGTTTTTTTGATAACTTGAGCAATGGGCTTGATATTAAGATCAGCATGTATGACGTCATTCCGAACAAACGCAGTCGCCTTACAAATCCTACGCAAAACTGCATTTTGAAAGATTTGAATTTTCTGCATCTGAGTTTGACAGATCGGTCCCCAAACAACTGACCCGTAAGTCATGGTTGATCTGATAAAGGATTTATATAGTAATAGTTTATTTGAAATTGACAGACAGCTGTGATAAGCCAACAGAGATTTGAGGGAACCTTGGGCTTTGTTAGATTTGAGAAGTACATCCTGAATCTGTCTAGCCTAGTTTAATTTGGAATCTAGGTGAATGCCTAGGTATTTATAGTTGGTGACCCAGGGTATGCTGTCACCATTGTAAGAAAGATTAGTGTCTGGGGAGATGGCTTTCTTTGAAAAAATCATGGCAGCACTTTTTGCTGCATTGACTTTAATACGCCATTTCCTAAGCCAATTATTAAGTGCCAAAAGATAAGTTTGGAGTTTAAGTAACACAGTCTGAAGTGAAATGTTGGAAGTCAATATGGCCGTGTCGTCCGCATATAATGCTAAGAGGACGTTGGGAATCCAGCGTGGGATATCGTTGATGTAAAGGTTGAACAACCAAGTGCTGATAAGGCTCCCCTGAGGGACACCAGCCTCGATGATGCGAGTAGTAGAAAGAGAATTATTGACTTTAACACAAAAGGACCTACCACGAAGGTAATTCCAGATAATAAAAATAAGTTGGGGGGGGGAACTCTGTATAAAATTAACTTAAAAATAAGTCCATAATGCCAGACTCGGTCAAAGGCTTTAGCGATGTCTATGAATAGAACTCCAGTATTATGATTGCGATTAAAATCCTCATGAATGAGTTCCGTTACTCTCCAAAGCTGGTGCAGAGTCGAATGTTTGGGCCGAAACCCAAATTGCTCAGGTATAATAATCGAATTGGAGACAACGAACTCCTTCAGACGGCACATGAGTATGTATTCATACACTGTAAAAAAAAATCCGAAAAAGTTTCCGGTAGGAAACGGGAAATTAGTTGCCCTTTACGGTAAGGAAACTTTTCCGAATCAATACGGAATAAAATCCGAAGAAAAAGGAATCTTTCCCTTTCTGCCAGGAAAGTTTTCCTACTTGATTCGGAAACTATTATTTAAACACAGAATAAATTCCTGTTTCTTATGAAAATCTTTTCTTGTTTATAAATAAAAGTTTCTGTGGAGACAGAAAGAATTCCTTTCCAAAACGGAAAGTTTTTCGGATCAATCAGTAAACTTATCTGTAATAACAGAATATATTCCTGTAAAATAAGGAAAACTTTCCATTCACACAAAGAAATTTCTCGGTAGATCGGTAGAATATATAGAAAGTATTCCTTTTTAAATTGGAAACTTTTCCGAATCAATACGTGAACGTTTCTCTCATGATAGAATATATTCCTATAAATTAAGGAAAACTTTCCCGTTACACTAAGAATAGTTTCGGTAGAACGGAAGTATAGATGGAAATCTTTTTTTATTAAAACGGAAACTTTTCCGCATCGTTCATTAAACTAATCTTGAAAAAAGGTAAAAATTCCCCTGTAGAGCAAAATCTTTTTCTTTTCTTTATGGAAATGTATTTTTTTTAATCGGAAAATATTACAGTATAATAAAGAAACTTTCTTTATGAGGAGTGGATTACATAAGACTGCATAAAAACCGTTTTCTCTTTTAGATGCACAAAAAGCTTAATGCTTTTTAAGAATCTAAATCTTTACTGAACATATTCTGAAACCTTTTATAAGTCTGGTAACTTTTAGTGTATTAAAGATTTAAAATTATGCTTAATAAATATTGCTTATTAAGTTAAATGTTGAATAATTTTAAATCTTTAATACACTAAAAGTTCCCAGACTCATAAAAGGTTTCAGAATATGTTCAGTAAAGATTTAGATTCTTAAAAAGCATAAAAATTTCTGTGCATCTAAAAGAGAAAACGATTTTTATGCAGACCTATATAACCCAGAAAGACTAACTGTGTTAGAAATTTGCAACAAGCAGTCCAGCAATTTTATCCTTGTTACAGAAAAAAGTTCCATAACCGTAATTTAACTTTATACTTATCACAATATGATCAAAATAGAGTTAAATTACTGTTGTTTAATTGTCTTTTGTAAAAACGGTCAAATTTCATGAGTAGTTTATTACAAGCTTTCAACAGTGTAAAAACATTGTACAGAAGAAATTTTCACTTGATTCGTTTCTTTTGATTTCCTTTTATCTCTATTTGTTTAATGCTATGAAATACAAGATGATTAAAAATAAATACCCCATCTCAATTTTACAGGGATATAACAGAAAATAGTACACGTTTTTCATCCGAAATAAAAAAAAGTAATTGAAAGTTTAAATTTAATTGATTTGAAATTTCCAATTTAAACACTCTAGTCACACCTGATAGGCTGAAAATGTGTAGGATGAGATCGTACGGTCTCGATACCATTCGTGTTTCTGGAGGGAGTCGAACACTTATAACTGTGTTGAATTTAAATTTCCAACTGTTATCTTTTATTTCGGTTGAAGAACAAAAGATTGTATACTTTCTTTTTTTTAACAAACTTGCAAAGTTTCCATATTAATTTGTAATCAACCTGTATTTTTAATACATATACACATAATTGTAATTACAAATAAATGACAAACAAAATCTAATATTTTAAATCTTTTGAGACAATAAAATATTGGTGCATTTTGCATTACAATGGTCCAATTTGTCAATGTATTATCATATTGAAATTTTATTTTGTCACAAGTATAAGAAGAATCAGTTTAATTTAAATATAACTATTTTATTTAGGACATAAGGATTTTTATACATAAATTGTTAGTGCTTTTTTAATTTGTTTTTCAAAAAATATAATTATGCTAAAATGTATTTTGATTTATGATTATAAGTAATTTTATAAAGAAGGATAATTAATTCAAGTGATACATTAAACAATTTTCTAAAAAAGTTTTTAAACATAATTACAAATACATTAGTGAAACGGATTTTATGCTCGTAAAACGCATAATATGCATTTTTCTTTTCTTTTTGTAATTCTGAATGAGTGTATATGTATCATGAATATGTATATATATATATATATACACTCATGGACAAAATTATAAACTCAGAAAATTTTTAATTTCTTTACATCATAATATAAATAAGCTTAGCTTTACATTAATGAAATAATGATAAATATTTATAATAAGACATCTTAATTTAATATAACTCATAAATAAAATGGAGCAAGTAATTTAAAAAAGAAAATACATAACTTAAAAAAATAACATTATGTGAAACTTGGACAAAAATATAA
This sequence comes from Maratus speculifer, assembly GCA_964019185.1. NCBI lineage: Eukaryota > Metazoa > Arthropoda > Arachnida > Araneae > Salticidae > Maratus > Maratus speculifer. Next base: position 5,848,266 of record OZ025298.1, on the reverse strand, counting down.
ACTCGGAGTTATTAATTCCTATATTCTGACATATTTGATATAAATAAATGCATTTTGTCATAAGAAACTGATAAATGGGGTCATTATGGATCAATACATTTCAATACATCAATACATATTTTAATTTTTCTCATAAAATAACATTATGTGACACTTGGACAAAATTATAAATTCAAAGTTATGAATTTCTACACTGGTATCTTTAATGTAAATAAATGTATTTATGATTATAAACTCATAAATGGAATTATTAGGGATGAATATATTTCGATACATCAATGCATTTATATATATATATATATTTAAAAAGATGAGTAATATAAATATAGTACATGTGTAAACTGAAAACATAAAATTATAGAGTTTAAGAAGTGAACATACTTTTGAATCCTGGTGCAAAGCATTAATGCATACATTCAAAAATGTGTTGAACCGGCATTTTTCTGTATGACTTCGAATATGCGACTCGGCATAGATTGAACAAGTTTTTCCAACTGCTCCATAGACGACTGGTTCCAAGCTGAAAGTATAGCCATCTTTAAATCATTTGTGTTTTGATATTGACATCCATCGCGATAAACTATTCGAACCATTGCACCCCAATAATTTCCAATGGGGTTTAGATCAGGGCTGCGGGCTGGCCAGTTCAATACATTTATATACCAGCGCTGCAACCACTCTTTTATACTTTTTGCGGAGTATATTTCTGGATTATCTTGCTGAAATACCCAGTTTGCTCCAGCAATCAAAGGTCCATATGGCAAAAGATTATCTTCCAGCTTTAACTGATAGTCTTTTGCTTTTTGTTTTCCATTAAGAAAAGCCAGAGCAGTTTTACCATTCTGCGACAAACCAGACCACACCATCACGGGTCTTCCACCAAAATTTCGACTAAAGATATGCCGTTCTTCATGTTTGATATCGTGCCAGTAGTATCTTATGGCATCTGGGCCATCTAAATTAAACTCCTTTTCATCTGACCAGAGAACTGTGCTCCACTCTGTTGTCCATGACATGTGCTGTTGTGCAAAATGAAGTCTGGCATTCATGTGATGGGGCTCAAGTTTTGGCTTAGCTTTCATTTTCTTCCATTTCATATTCGGCGCTCGTTGAAGAATTCGTCTGACAGTTCGAGAGCTTACATTTAGCTTTAAAGTATTTACAATTAGGCTAGAAGAAGCTCCAGTACTAGATGTTGTTCATAAGATAGATCTTCGATTTCTGTCTGTTATCTTTGGACGTCGACCACTCCGTTTCTTCTTTACATACATTGACGGATTCTTTTAAACTTTTTTTACTGCTCCTTGTGAACATTTAATTAGCAAAGCAGTTTGGCGTTGTGTTTTTCCAGAAGCTCTGAATGCGAAAATTTTACCAACTTGTACCTCTGTGAGAACCTTTCCTCGAGGCATTGGAAATTAGAAAAGTCGTTGACTTTTCACTGTTCTAAGAATAACACGTAATGACCCACAATAAACAAGATGTAAAGAAAGCAAAATTATTCTAAAAGTAATTCAAAGGCAGACGATAAATAATTTTTGATAAAATCATGGAGAGAATTGAAAATATGAATAAATATCGTTTTAATTAATACCAATGTGAAAAATAATTTCACATAATTATTTTCTTATCACAAAACACATTTATTATTTAGATAAAAAAATACCAGAGTATAGAAATTCCAGATCTCACATAATGTTATTTTATGAGAAAAACTAAAACATGTATTGATGTATTGAAATGTATTGATCCATAATGACTCCATTTATTAGTTTTTTATTATAAAACACATTTATTTATATCAAATGTGCCAGAATATGGAAATTAATAACTTTGAGTTTATATTTTTGTCCAGGTTTCACATAATGTTATTTTTTTTAAGTTATGTATTTTCTTATTTAAATTACTTACTCCATTTTATTTATGAGTTATATTAAATTTAGATGTCTTATTATAAATATTCATCATTATTTCATTAATTTAAAGCTAAGCTTATTTATATTATGATGTAAATAAATTAAAAAATTTCTGAGTTTATAATTTTGTCCAGGAGTGTATATATATATATATATATATATATATATATATATATATACATTCAAATAAGAAAAAAGGAAATCAAAATCGTGTCCAAAACAAACCTTTTTGTCTCTGACGTGCAGAGCCTGATTACTAACGGGGCACTCTCTCACCAGAAAAAATTTATAGAAATTTTCGTCTTTTTTAAACGCCCTTTTCATTCAAAATTACTGTGATGAATAAGGAAAAATTCTCTATTTCTTTTTCCTGGTGGGAGAGTGCCCCGTTAGTAATCAGGCCCTGCTGACGTGTTCTTACTCTCCTAAAAATACAAAATAAGTTTTGTGCCCCTATTGATATTTTTTTAGTTTTTTTGGTAAATTTTACTCTAACATTCCAAATGGGAAGTCACTTGATTCCAAGTAGTTTAAAGATTATGGAGAAAGTTTAGAACTCCAAATGTTAAATTAATTTGTAATTGATTCTAAATAGATTGCAATTTGGATCGTTTTTTCAGTGTATTCAGTGTATTTTTCAGTATATATATATATATATATATAATCTCATTGTTAGTTCTATTTTTAGAGAAAAAAACCCGCATTTTTTAAATAAATAGCGGAAAAAAATAGTAATATGAAGATTTTAAATCTGCAAGTTTATAATAGAAATAGATTTCTAGAAACTTGAAATATGCATATTCCAAGTAAGTAGTGTATGAGTTATGCTTATACGAGGGAGAGTCCGCAAATAAATTTCCCCTTGTGTCTGTGGACAGAGGTGTGCATGAAAATCAAACAATATAAATAGACATGAAAGATACGACGCAACTTTATTTGTTAACATAAATACCAAGCACTTTGAGACATTTGCATACCGCTTGAAAAGCTGCAAAATACCCTCCAGAATAACATCAGGGCTTTGCAAACGGACAAGCCATTAAAGGTTTTTTTTTCCTTATATGAAACGCTTAGTTTTTCTTCGAGGGCTTTTTGAAGCTTATCAAGAGGTATGACAATATGTCAAGAGGTATGTCTAAATGTACTTGGTAATTTGAAAAAAATAAATAAATATAGGTCTTATATTTAATGTCGCATTCTATTTTTTGACTTTCATACACAACTCTGACTACAGTCGACATGGGAAACTTAGTTTCAGACTCCTCCTCGTATAATTATTCAAATTGCAGTTCGTTTTACATTGATTACAGATAAATGTAACAGTAATTGCAAGTGTGCATGGTTCCTAAACTACTAAACAGAGTGACTTCCTGCTTCTGTGGTATCATAGAGAGCATTTATGTAGAAAAAGGCCAAATATGATGGCATAATTAGGTGTTATATCGAAAATTTTGACGTATGTTAAAATTTCAGAATAAATATGACTTTCTTTTTCACCACTGAATGAAAAAAGACAATTCTCGGAAGAATGGGAATTTAAATTTTCCCCCCTCATATTCCAAGAGCCGACCGCACAAAACCTTGCGTCATCGAGCACAGAAAAAATCCCTTATTTTATGGGAGAGTAGTAATAGAGGAATCTATTGATCCATGTCTGCCGGACGTGAAGTGGTGCATAAGCAAAAATTGATACCACTAGAAAACTGGGTGTAGGAAAACACAATGCTAAGCCTACGAGTCAAGCACCAGTGATATTAATTTTAGGCTTATGCACCACTTCGCAACCGGCAGACATGGATGATTAGATTCCTCTATTATTACTCTTCCATAAAATAAAGGATTTTTTATTGTGCTCGATAACATACGGTTTTTTGCGGTCGGTTCTTGTACTGTCATGCTTTATTGAAATTTCAAATTGGTGCATTTTTTAATTTTATTTTCAATTTACTGAAACAGGTTATTAATGGTAAAATTGAAATCTTATTATAAAACCTTTGGTTTTTAAATTTTGAGAATATTTTTAATACAACCACCTTGTATTTAAATAATTTTTAACGTCCTAAAGAATGATAATGTCATAGGAGAGGATGCATTAGACCTTTAGATGTCTGACATACATATTCGCTCTTTTAATGTACTTGCCTCCAGTTGTTTGTATTTCAGCAGTTATCGTATAAGTAAGTCACTTTATGGAGTAAATTATTTTGTGGTAAGAAACATTTTCGTTAATGAAAATGATTTAAATAAGATTCTGAGCTCTTTCATTTCAGTTCTATAAATCATCTTAACTTATGTTTTCTGAATTTGCATCATAATTTTAATACATATTTATTTTAGATGAGAATTTTTTCATGTACCGTAATTTCCTGCGTATAATCCGCGGAACAAACAATTATTTTTCGACCCAGATATTTTTTAAAATAAAATTTAACTTTTTAAATCGCTGTAAATATTTGGCTTCTATAAATAGATAAAATTTCTGGGTCCAGAAAAAATTGTTTGATCCGCAGATTATACGCCGAAAATTACGGTAATAAAGTGAAATTTAATTACACATGTTAAACATACAAATACAAATGTTATTAAAATAGAATAACACTGATGCAGCTGAAAGAAACAAATCTTCAATTGTTAATTTTTAATTAACTAACCTTTAAAATGAACGTAAATGCACTTTATTATAATTTAATTAAAAAACTGAACACAAAAATTGCTTTTTTGTATAAAATTTAATTAAAAATCTATGTATAACCAATTAACTTATATGCAAGAATTAAGATTAAAACTTATTTGCTGCACGGTAAATCTAAGTTAAACACTTACATGTCTTCATCAAAACATATGCGAATATTATTATTATTATTTCAAAACATGCTTCACACTTTTTTTTTTTTAATCTTTGTGCGATTTTTTAGTTTAAAAAAATCATATTTCCTAAGCATAGAAAAATATTGTTATACAAATTATAATACTTTGAAATTCACAAAAAATTTCATCATTGAAGCTTTTTTATCACTAATGTTCTAAAATAAGACTTAATTATTTATAAAATTTCTACATCCAATTATGTAAGGGTGAATTTCACATGAACTGCCAGTTTGGTGTCCTGATGTTCAAATCTAAATTTCATATTAATAAATTTATTTTTTGATATTCTAAAATCAGGTAGTAGCACATCTTTTTATGCTTAATTCAATGCATTCATTAGATTTTTTTAGAGTTGTGAAATAGTGATCTTTTTTTTGTACTTTAGTTAGCAAGTAATGGGAATTTACTTGTCCTGAATAAAAAACTCGCAAAATTTCAATCTTTTTTTATGCTTCCAAACATTTTAAAATTTTTATATATGGATTAAAAGTAAAATATCCTGTGTTAATTAAACATATAGATAGTTTATATATTTAAAATTAGTATCTAAGAGTTAAAAATTTAAATGAATTTTGTGTCCGCATATGCAGAACATGAGTGTTACTTTAGGGAAGTTAATATTATTTGTTTTCAAAATATTTGTATATGCAGTTGGCAACGGTAGTGAGAAAACGATTTTGTTTCTTCTTCACGGTGCGCGTATTTAGAACGCGATAATTTTGTTTTATAATTGCTATTTATCAGAATGTTCATTTCAACATGGTGAGTATTTTTATTTTTTTACAGGAGTGTTACCCATTTATTTATTATTATTTTTTAACGTATAAAAATGTTAAGTTAGGGAATGCTGTATTTTTTGTTCAGGAACCAATAGGCCCAACTAAAATCTCAATAAAACAATTAGAATTTATTTTAGTGAAGAATTCCTTAATAAATGTCATGAGTGTTACCGTACATGAGTGTTACCTTACATGAGTGTTACTTGGAAAAAGTAACACTCATGAGAAAAGAAGTTAGGTAATTCTAAAACTATAAATCATGTGTAATATTTAAGTTATTATTATAATAGATTCATGATTCAGGGATATATTTTGTCATATTATATATATTTATAATTATTTAAAAATTGTAACAGGATTTTCATGTCTGCACATGTGTTTTGTAAGCGCTATTTAAGATTCAAATTTTTAATTCTTAATAAATAATTTTCAAAGAACTATCTATTTTACACAAATCATAGTTTAAACTTTTAAAAATCTTTTTTTATTATATTGTTACAAAAAAGCTGTTTGCTGCAAGATGAGTCTTATCGCTTGTCATGAGTGTTACCACTTTTCATGAACGTTACTGTAACTAAGAATCAGAATTTTATTAATGCATTTGTTACTTCACTTAAATTAATTGTTTTGTCTATTAGAACTGTCTAATTCTTTATTATAACTGCAATGAAAATAATTTATTTTTAATTAAATTTGTTTTTAATCAGAAGTTATACTCTTTATTTAAGAAGCAAAGTAACACTCATGGCATAAACAACTATTAAAATGCTTTAAATTTATGAAATAAATAAATACTAATACATTTTTGATTTATTAATACGTATGTAAGAGCCTTAAGCAATTTTTTAATTAATTATTGATACAAAAAAATCAGAATGTTTTATAGAGGTCACACTTATGAGAAAAATAGTGACTGGGGAAGATATTTCTTGAAATTTCTGAAATATAAATAAAAAAAACTCGCAAATAATCTACTGCTTAGAATGTTTAAACGATAAGCAACTCATACCTGAGTAAATTTTTATATTTAAACCAAATTATTTTTTCAAATTTTGTTTCACCTAATACGGCAATACATTTGAAAATCACCCGTAAATGAAAAAATACATTAGACTTTTCCGAAATCCAATAGTTATATAGAGTCCTTTGCAAATTTATCAAAATGCTAAACCATTTCAAATTAAAAAATTCTGTAATGAGCAGAATTGTAAAGATGAGTAATTAATTTTTACACCATTTTGTCTTTGCAAATTCTTGCATCTGATTAACACTTTCCGGCACGGATTAAAATGAGAAGTTATCAACTGTCACCCAAATTTAAAAACGATTTTTTTTAGAAATTAAGAATTCCTTAATTTAAGCTTTCATTGCAAAAGCAAAATTTTGTTCAAATATTTATTGGTGCCGTTTGCAAGTTTGGAATTAAAATTAGGTGCCCCGGACTGGGCACACTGTGCCGGAAAGGGTTAAATAACGAGTGGAATCACAGAATTAAGAAAAAGAATAGAGCTTCAGAATGCCGTAAAAACAGTTTGCCATGCGAAGTAGATTATCGTTCAAATTTTAATGCCTTCATTTGATCCAAACAAAACAAACATTTTGAAAAGGCACTGGATTCCTTGATTTGTGCATTTCTCTAAATTCAAAAGTGTCCTTATTATGCTTAAATATTTTAAACGATAATAATTTCTAACGATAAAAACAAAAACAAAGAAATGCGAGTTCGAACTGACAGACGCATCAAAACACATAGTTGCATTCAGCCAAATGTGACGAATTTTAGGGTTACTTTTTTGATGTCACATCCAGCCACCACACGTCATCTAAATTATTTTTCTTTTCCCTGTGAAATGAAAGAATATATGAATACATGAATTTTCTACCTTCTTTTGAATCTATTAGGATCACATTAAGTTCTTCCATGCTAATATCTACTGCATTGTATTTTTAAATTGCACATAATTTTATTTTAGAATATGGATAATTTTACAGAGGGTAGAAAATTAAAGTACATTATTGTTATTTTCAAACAAACTTTAAACAGCTTTTCTTTTAAAAGCAGAATTTTTTTATATAAAAATATATACATGCTTATTTTTAAATAAACCAAAAAAAATTAATAGCAAGGAAAAATGTTAATCATTTTTACTATATTAAAGATTGCTGAAATTATAGTGCAGAACAACTTTCGAAAGACTCAGTTTAGTCTTGCATTCAATTATGTTTTTCATTTTATTAAAGCACCATAGTCCTTATTAGGAGAAAACATATTCTCCACAATAAGTATTGTCCATTTTCTAGTCAGTTTTTTATTTTTGAATTTTCAGTTTTATTAGTTATTCATGATAAAAAAAAAAGGTTTAAGATTAATATGTAAGCAGAAATTAAAACTTTTATTAAAATACCTCACACATTAAGAAATATGTACATACAGAAATGGTTAAACATTTTCAATCAATAAAGAGGTTTTTGGGAAAATTCTCTTCCATCAATAATTTTAAGATTTATAAAATTAAAATTTTTATAAAATCACTCGCTGGAGTGCATAGAACAATCCTGTGACTAATGCTTCCATACAGCAACACCTAAAAAAATAATAAAAAGACAATTTTAAATTGCAGTGCAATACCATGTTCTTTATATAACGAAATAGTATATAATTTTAACCATTAATTTTTTTTTTCATGAAACACTAGGAAAAATGAAAATATACGCTCAAAACTGAATACAAACTGCATTGTTAAATTAGTGGGGAAGGGAAGTATATAATATGAAAGAGTGGTCAAATGATCGTCCAATAAGTCCAAAGAGTACTTGAAAAACATAAAACTCAAATCGAGCTCCCAGTGGAATGACACTTATCACCTTGCGTTTCATTTACGAAGAATAAAACTATTTACTTAAAAGCTGCAATACGATTTTATTGAAATTTTCCCGTTATAAAATTAACTGGTTTTTAAAACTTAAAAACCAAAAGATGTTAAAAATCATTTGTAAAAATAGGAAAGGCTCCTCAAATCTTTCAATCGCTAACGCATATTTTAAAGCTAAAGATCTCAGGGACATTTTCCTGTTTTTACAAATAATTAACATTTTTTGGTTTTTAAGTTTTAAAGACCAACAGTTAATCATATAATGGGAAAATTTTTAATAAAATCGTATTGAACCTTTGTAGTACATAGTTTTATTTTTAGTAAGTTACAAAAGTATCCTTTGAGGGAAAAGTAAATTTAGGAGAACAGGATGCTATCATAACATAAAATTGTAATAAAATAACTATCGAATGATATGTCTCATGAAGGAGTCGGAAAAAGTTTTCCTGGGGGAGGGGGATAAATTGTGGCAATGGGAAAGTGGCCAAAGGGCTCTCCGTCTCCAGTGAAATATCACCTGACTCATACGGAGGACCAGGACATAACTGGGAAATAAAATAAATGGAGAAAGGGTCTAAAAAACAAAGAAGATCGAAATAAAAGGGGTAATTTATTAATAATTTACTAGTTACAGGTATTCATAGATACATAGTTATATAAAGACATATAATTTCCATTTAATAAAGAAAATAAGAACTTACCTATAGCAGCCATTCGGAGGGAAGCAATTCCTGCAAATTTCGATACGTTTGCACGGATTATGATTCTTAGATACCAAAACTACATCCAGTTAAAATGTTGATTTTATATAAATATTTATATCCTACATTTGTCATAAGATAATATTTTTATTTATAAGGTAAAATATTGGTAAACTATATCTGTAAAACATGGGCCGTTACACTGTTCTTTTCCGACCTAAATAGGGTTGAAATTGTTTTAATTCACTGCTGAAAGACTCTTAACAGCTTTAGTAAAATAATTTGACTCGGGGCCTCACTTCTTGAACTAAAAATTCAATTTGCCATTTGGAAGATACAAAGTAATTGGTAGCGAGTCCACCAGAGGCCCCAAGAGATAATGTTTTTCTTGCTCTCATGCTGGATCTGTTGATAAGGCACATATGTTTGAAAAAAAAATTAAACTCTTGAAAAGCACACGAGCACTTTTAAGTATTTAGGCTATTTTCCATTAGTTGGAGAAAGTGTCAATTTGGTAAGAATACCTAAGTTAATTGGCTCAATATCCTTTATTAAGTATGGTCTTGTGGTTACAACAGGCTTGACTCAAACCTGATTGCATCATCAACAGTCAATTTTAAATTTCATGGGTAATTGATATTATGATTTACTAAACGTTAATCACAGGAAATGTTACTTAGGATGTATAATTTATATGCAATAACGATTCGGCCCGGCCCGATACAAGTATTAAAAGTTCGGCCCGACCAGTAAAAAAAAAAAAAAAAAAAAAAAAAAAAAATATATATATATATATATATAGGCCCGGCCCGATGAAAAAGTTAAAATTTCGGGCTAGAGCTATTGTAAAATCTAAAAAATAAATCTGCAAAACAGTGCCTCATGTTGGGTTATGTACACCAAAACTAATCAGGATTTTTTTTTTTTAGTTACTAATTGAATCTGAAGTTTGATGAAAATCCATGCATTAGTTTTTGAGATACATTTATTGTGAAATCATGAAAACTGTAGTATAGCAGCGCTATCTGTAGGGCGATTTACACCAAAAACTAAACAACACTGCCAGGGAGTAACTGAATCTGAAGTATTTGAAAATTTCGTGCATTAGTTCTTGAGATAGAGCTATTGTGATGATCAGAAATAATGCACCCTGGCAGCTCCACCTGTTGAGCGATTTGCACCAAAACGTCATCAGCTCCATTGTATATCAAGTACTAATTAAATATAAAGTTTTATGAAAATATATGCTCTAGTTTTTTAGATACGGCTATTGTAGAAATTGTAAGCATAATAGAGCAGCATAATAGAGCCAATTGTTGAAACATACACTCAAAAAACTAATCAAATCTAGTTTATATCAAGGTTTGACATAATCTAAAGTTTTGTGAAATTCCGTGCATTAGTTCTTGTGATAGTGCTAATGCAATAAACACGAATAAAGCACCATGGCAATGCCACTTATTGAACGACTAGCGGCCTTCACCCGCTACGCTGGTCGGTTTATCTAAAGAAATCTTGAAGAAGTAGTTAGATAAGGTTCAGACATACATTAAAAAAAAAAAAAGCAAGTCGATCATTCAAAAAACGTTGGGAAATATCAAATATTTACTGTAATTTTTTAAGAAAAACAAAGTTTCGAAAAAAAAAATTAAATCGAAAAAAAAATTACACTGACATATTAATGCAAGGAAATTTTCCCAGAGAGAAAATTCGCCTTGAATACAATATTTCAAATTCTTTTAATTGCTTATAGGCGTTAATGCCAACATAGTGAAAAAAAATTCCATGCTGGGAATCGAACCCGGGCCATCAGTATGGCGCACTGACGTTCTACCGACTAAACCACATGGAACGACAGCCAGCTTGAAACTTTCTCATACTTAAGTAGACTGGCGAAAACATAACGATAGCGCGTTTTAAAATCGCACAGTGACATCTATTGGATTTTATATGTACTAAAAAACGTTATGTACTAAAAAACGTGAGCAGCGCACCTAATAGTTTCTTTTGTTTCTTTTTGTTACTTTTTTGTCTGTTGTCCGATTTTGATGAAACAAAGCCTATACACTGCCCGGGAGTGTGCATTCTTCATTAGTGAAAACCGCATAAAAATCCATTCAGTAGTTACGAAGATAACCTCGAACAAACAGACAGACAGACAGACAGACAGACAGACAGACAAAAAATTCAAAAATTTTTTTTTTGTGTTTCATTGGTTTTCTTTTATCGCCCTGACTCCATTTTTGTCAATTATCTTCAATGTACAGACACACCGGGTCCTACTGTTTTATTATATGTATAGATTTGCACCAAAACGTAATCAAGACGTAATCAAGTACTAATTAAATCTTAATTTTTATGAAAATCCATGCACTAGTTCTTGAGATATGGTTACTGTGGAAATTGTGAATAAAGCAGAATAGCAGCGCTACTTGTTGAGCGATATGCACCAAAAACTAATCAGATCTAGTTTATATCAAGGTATAATAGAATCAGGGCTGTAGCTAAGGCCCCCCCCCCTCTAAAATATTTTGAGCCCCCTTGGAAAAGATTCCAAGGTCACTAAATGAATCTCCGCTCCGAAAATTCAAATGAAATTCTGTTTAAAAATCTAATTTAGTTTTGAAACCTTTTCACAGTTTTACAGAATTACAAAAAAGTATCTAAAATAAGTGTTTTAACATTCCCTCATCCTATTTGTACATATGAAGCTGACATGATGTTTAATTTTGCACCAGTTATATACTCAAAATTTTCATCATCATATTCTTTTCTTAATATAAAATGATGTTATTACAACAGTTTAATAAGAAACATAGTGCCTACAGTGTGAATATGCGTTAATTTATCTTTCTGCGTCAGAGAGAGAGAAAAAAATTATGCCCCCCTACATTCTCTTAAGCCTCCCCATCCTATTGTTCACATCTAGCTACGGCTCTGAATAGAATCCAAAGTTTTGTGAAATTTCGTGCGATAATTCTTGAGATAGAGAGCACGCAAAATTTTTCTCACAGACAGACATTTTGTAAAAACATTTTTTGGGGATTCTCTGATCACTAAAACGTGTAAATCCGTCGAAAACCGGATTTCGGAAATTTTCACCAATTCAATACTTTTTCTCTTGTAAAGATGGAAGAAAGTAAAAACTAGTGGTGGTTGGGGGCCACCGTAATACTTACTCATCATGGATATCTATACTAATAAAATAACAAATCGTTCTATCTAACTACGGCACGTACGAGGTTCATTTTTTGTGAAAATTGTCCAAGTCCTTTTCTAATGTACCTGACCCTCAGAATTTTAAAATTCTAATAATTAGTCGAGAAATTAATCTAAATCCCCAAATTAGAAGAAAGGAAAAGTACTCATAATTCAATAAGAGCATTGATTTTTATCAAACCACAGAATATTTCTTCGAAAACTCAAAGAAAAGGAAAAGGGTTAATGTAAATACAGGGTTGCCATGGCGATGAATGTACTAGGCTTTTTAATAAAGAGCTATATTTTAAGTTCTTCTGGGCCTAAAAACTCAAAAATTAAACAGCTATATGCAGAAAAAATTCCACTTTCAGAAATTCTAAAAATTATTTTCATACTCCTGTAAATAGTTGAAAAATCCGTAAAAATCCATTTATAAAATTTCATTTTATTTCCATTCAAAGAAACAATTTCGATAAATCTTTTTGAACGAGAGCAGGTGTTTTGAAATGCAGCTGGGCGTCAGATAGTAGTGGCATTTTTAGACGACCTGTAAATATTTTCGAATGTTAAATTTACAAATTAAATTTTTATCAATTCAGATGAAGAATTTTTCGCTGATTTTAAATATGCAAATTTCTTCTCAGTCGCTCAATTACAACCTTATATAGTAATTATTAATTCGTTACTTGGATGACTTACTCTATTTAAAATAAGTTTTTCGAAACCACAAATGATTTTTATATTATGATTCTTTGATACGCTGCCGAATTTTTAAAACTCCACCATTTAGAGATTTTAAAGTTATGCATCGAGCAATATCTTTAAACGCTGTTTAATAATATCTAAATTTATAAGAATCCGATTTTTTTTAATAAAAAAGTCGATTAAAAAATAATTAAAATTAAAAACAAAAAACCCCACAAAACCTTTTGGAACTTTCAGATAAATATTATAACATAAACTAAATATTTTAAAGAGTATCGAACATCAAAAATAGGGTGAGAGGATTTTTTAGAGGGAGCGGGCAAATATTTAAAATGGTATCGTTTTCTACCATTTCAAATGCGTCAAATAATAAGTCATAAGTCACTAAGCACTGAGATAAATGTTATTTATTAAATATAAAACTTGCAGATAGTTTAAAACACATAATATAGATATTAAAGAGTAGGGGACGTCAAATTATGTGCAGGAGGGGGGGGGGGATTATTATTTTAGGGAGAACGTGATCAAACATTTAAAACCGTACCGTTTTAGATGCGAATTTTTCGAAGCTCTGGGATAAATAATACTTAGTTAATATGAAATTTTAAAAGTGTACTTACTCCTATTTTCGAATAATAATTTCATCAAATATTTTTCTTAATTTTACAAACAGTTTTGCTAAAAAAAGACTTCGCCCCCTGGTTCTGGAATATGAAACTAAAAGATTCCAAACCTCCCCCCTTCTTCTTTTTTTTTTCTTTTGCCGTGTGTGCGAAGCACTTCTGCTAAACGGTACCGTAGGCAGCCGGGATTCGTTTCGCGATTTTTTTTCCTTTGAGATTTTGTGGTAGAAATTTCAGGTTTAATTAAGAATATTATTACGGGCCCGGGCAACGCCGAGTGGCTCAGCTAGTACATAATATAATATATGAAAATAAAACATGTGTAAATTATTTATAAAATGTATTGCAATTCCAAAAAACAAATTTAAACGTATATTTAAATATTTTTAATATACAGAGTAATGCTCTATTAATTAATTGCTGATGAATCAATTTCGACAAACTATATAAAACGCCAACTTACTCAAGTAGTACCGAATTGCATAAAAGAAACATCCTTGTAACTCCAAAAATTTTAATCATATTAACTAACAGTTTACTGCGTCGGATTAAACGTCTCATTCCCAATTAAAATCTTCTTTAAATTGAAATTTGAATAAAATACAAGATCATGAAAAATCGAAGAACGTGGAAAACAGGATTACAAATATCTCGGCAACTAATTATCCGATAGACTTCATTATTGCCTTTTTTGACCACTTCTTAATATAACAAATTTCGAAAATTTTTATATACCTGTAAATAGAACGTTCATCAGAATGAATTTTTCGAGAGTCCGAAACAGGGCTGTAGCTAGTAGTGAACAATAGGGGGGGGGGGGCTCAAGAGAATGTAGTGGGGGCTGATAATTTTTTTCTCTCCCTCAGCCCCAGAAAGATAAATTAGTGCATATTCACAATGTCGGTGCTATGTTTATTATTAAATTGTTTGTAATAACTTCATTTTATGCTAAGAAAAACATATGATGATGAAAAATTTGAGTATATAACTAGTATATTAAACATCATGTTCGCTTCGTATGTGCAAATATGATAAATGAGTGTTGAAATACTTATTTTAGATACAATTTAGCAATTTTGCAAAGCTGTGAAAAGGTCCTCAAAACTAAATAAGATTTTTGAACAGCACTTCCTTGGAATTTTTGGTACAGAAATTCATTTAGTGGCCTTGGAATCTTTTCCAGGGGAGGGGGGGGGGATCAAAATATTTTAGGGGGGAGGGCTGAGCCGCCCATATTAAACCCTTAGCTACGGCCCTGATCCGAAAAAAATAGTTCCAGATAATCTAGGTCACTGATATTAAGTAGACTTTGCTCCATTCTTACATACTAACTACTTACAAAATTTCAAGTATCTGTCTTGATTTGTTCGGGAGATGGAGCGTTTAAAGACAGACGCACAGACGGACGTACGGCAATTTTTTTCTAAATATATGTTTTTCGGAATCTCCAGTGTCTAAAACGTGTAAATTCGTCAAAAAAAATCGACTTTCAAAACTATTGCAAGACTTACCCTATACTACGTATGGTGGGTAAGTAAAAAATAAACATATTATTTTGTACCAAAAAATCATGTTACAAATAAAAAGAGATAATTTTGAGTTAATCAAAAATGATATCGATATCAAAAGACAACCCCTCTCTCCCCCCTAAAAATATCTTAGGATATCATATGTCAGCCCCCCCCCTCCCCGTTCCCTAAAATGGTAATATTATATTTGCATACCGCCTTGACATGTCCATTTCTTTCTTTATCTCGTTCCTCGCTAAACCTTTCTCGCTTTCGACCTTTTTTTTAATTTTGCAATCAAACCCCCAATACTAAGAATACATATAAAAATTTCTACATATACCCAAATATAAACATGGAGTTAATAATATGCAAAGTAATTAAAGTACATAAATATTAGTACTTACCAATTCAGAAGAAGCGCAACTGGATTTAGAAAATAAAAACTTCCATCTTCAACAAAATGGAGACGGTTCATGCAAGCACAAATAAAAACAACCTTCTTCTGTTCTGTTAAATCACGTGATACCTTCTTTAATCACACGTCGCTGGGCCTGCGCAGATTATTCAACGAATACAAGATTCCGTAATTCGGAAAACTATCTGATTCAAATAGTTTATCTTTCTGATGATAAGAAATTTTTCCATAACCTTTTAGATTATTTTTCTGATCGTTCGTTTTCTGTATCGTAATGGAAACTTTTCCTTTAGGAAGAAGATAATGGCTGATTTTTTTTTACAGTGTAGACTTTGGACAGGCAAGAGAGAAGCGAGATAGGCCTGAAGCTGGAAGGGGCATGTCTGTCCAGACCCGCTTTTGGGATTGGGACAACCACAGCCTTTTTTCCAGCAGTCAGGAAACATACGGAGGTTAAGCATGCAATTAATTAAGAAAGAAAATAAAGTCAAGGGGCAGATGAAGTAACATATTAGTAGAGATGCGATTGAGGCCTGGTGATTTGTTCTTTTTGAGATTCCCAATGTAAGCAATAACCTCAGCGGGCAATGCAGGATTAAGCGTGTTGTTATGTTCAGTGTTAAAGAAATGTTCAACCTTAGTATTTACAATGTCGACCATTTTAGGAATGATGACATCCTGGTTAAGTGTAAACTGGCTTCTAAGACTGTCAGCAATGAGCTCAGCCTTGTCAGTGTTTGAATAGGCCATACCATTTGGGCCTGTAAGGGCTGGAATGTGTGTTCGTGTCCTCCGAATGCGTGCCGTTGCCGACCAAATGGTGTTGTCAGAGACTCAATGTAGGTGTTCCAGTGTGAGTTACTAAACTCCCTGATTGCAGCAGAAACCTGGTGGTTTTTTCTATTGAAATGAGATTTAATGATAGGGTCCTTAGTCGTCTGCCAGTCTGGTCGTAAATGATTCCTCTCTCTTTTCAAATTCCTGATGTGCTCAGGTAGTCGAAATGCATCAACCACCCTCTGCCTAGGTCTTTTGGAAAGCATTTTTGGAAAGCATTATGGAGGGACCAAATACTTGTACCAAATGCGATTGTTCACCAAATGCCTGTATTGAAGAAGTTACATCCTCAGCAGAGTGAATCTCAGTGGGCGGTAAGTCCATGTTCTCGAGGACATGACCAGAGTCCTCCCAGTTCAGTGAGAAAGCCTGGGGGATATCTAGCTGGTAGTTGCCCACTTCGAATCTAAGCACAACTGGGAGATGATCCGATGCCATATCGTTAACCGTTTGAATGGTATACGGGAAGGGAAAATTGCGGGTGATTACAGAATCAAGGCTTTGATATCTCTGGTGGGGTACGAGATAAAAATCTGAAATTCCAGCCTTTGACAGTACTGTATCTGTATCAGAGTGTTATGTACAAAAATTTCAAGAAGAAGGTTTGACTACAAGCTGAGATATGACATGTGCAATGTGTGAAAAGAATACTGCCAAAACACTGTAACCTACTAGTATGTGTTTATTCATACTTCCGAAATGTTAAATTATAATTGATTGATGGTACAAAGTTAAATGGTAAGAACAAAGATCGTTTTCAAATGCTTTCGTGTGATTTAAACAATAGGGAATGTATGCTAGGCCAATGCACTATCTGTCCTAATGAATAAAACCTACCGGATGATATTGGGTCAAGCCATTTCAAGTGGTGCGAAAATATTTTTTGACTGCTTGACCGTTTTTAAAAAATCTGAAACTTTTTGTACAGCAGATCTAATATGGTGGAAATTCAAAATGAGTATTATTTTTATTTTACTATTTTTTGTTTGTGCATGGTTACTATCTTTGTTTCATCATGTGATATTTTTTTTCCAAAATCTGTCCATTTATAAGAGGAAATTTTTTATGCAAGGAAAACTGTCAACATAACACAATTTGTTATACAAATAGGTTAAAAGTACTTCTAATGGAATACCAAATCCCAGACGTGGAAATTAATTCATCTTTTCGAAAAAAAATTTAAATTTGTCAAAAATTTCGAAAATCACACTTTTTAGACTTTGATATCTCTGGTGTGGTACAAGATACAAATCTGAAATTCTGTCCTTTGTTAGTATTTTATAGTCGTGTTATGCACAAAAAAATTTAAGACGGAGATTTGAGGAAAAGCTGAGGTACGGAGATCAGAAAATTTTAAAAAATGCGAGTACGTTAAAAAAAATGAGATTTATCTCTTTTATTAAAATATTTACACAGAAAATATTGTTTGATGAAAATACTTTAATAACAAAATGTTTAATTAATTAAGATTTGTATATACTCAACAAAGAGCTGAGAAATATTTTCACACTATTTACTAGAGATATTATGATGCTTCTGAATCAATGTCTTCCAAGTCAAATTGTCGCAGTATGATTTCTAATAGGTTTTATTCATCTGGAAAAACAGTGAAGTGGCTTAGCATACATTTTAAATTGTTTAAATAACACACACGCAATTGAAGAAGATATTTTAAATTAACATTTAACTTTGGACTATCAATAACATTTTGGAGGTATGAACAAACACATAGTAGGATACTAAAGTTTGGCAGTATTGTTATCACACGTTGCACATGTCATATCTCAGCTTCTGGGCTTTTTATGTTTATTAAAACCCATTATTTTTATACACTACCTCTGACAATAAAGTTCGGTGAATGAATTCGGAACGGATGGTCTGGTAATACTGGGGAAACAAATCGCTGCACCTGCATAGAGGCAAGTGTAGACATCTTCCCTCTCCATTGTTAAGTTGAGCGTCGTTTATGTTCTGTGTAAGACGTGATTTACTAAATGCTTGTTCAGTGTTTTGGTTCATAGCTGAGAACAGGAAAATGAACGAATAAAAGATCAGTTTAAAGTTTGGTTTTAAGCTTTGCAAAACACCGAAAGAAATTCATGAGGGATGGTGCAAATTGAACACATACGATAGTCGACAGATCTCAATCCTCCAGCCTTCTTTCTATTTTCCCGACTCAAACTATCTTTGAAAGAGATTTGACCATATTCTTGACATCCAACGAAACGTGACGAAGCTTTTGAACTTCATCCCAAAAGAAGAATTCTTGCAAATTTCCTTGGACATGTATAGCAGATCTCAGCGGTGCACAGTTATAGGAGATGACTATTTTGAAGGATGGTATGGTAACTTTCGTTAATATTTCATCTATAACTGCAATCAATAACTGCAAATTTATTTCGTAGCACAAGTCATTTTACAAGCAGTTTATAAAATTTGACAGCACATTTTTTTTCAGTTACAGAACGAAGCAAAACGGTTTCGAATATATGAAACTGTTTTGAGATATTTTCTAACCATTAAAAAGAATAGTCTCTCACAACTGGTGCAAAAGAGAAAAAAAAAAAGGATTGTCACAGCTGCTAATAGCGGAAGCAAAATGTGCGTGCACAGAAGGTAACAGGGTGTAATAACAGTTTTTAATCATAAACCTCAGCAAGTGAGGGGGTACCGAGTTGTTTGGTCTTAATCAGCCCAATTTAAATCCTGTTTAAAATCAAATGATTTTTTAAAAATAATCTTTGATTTAAATTGGCTTTCGTTTTTAGATCGATTATTATTGGAATAAGGATAAACTTTATTGTTTGAATTTGAAAAAAAAAAACTAAAACAGTATTAAGGATTATTCAAATGCAATTAGCATGTAATGAAATAATTGTTTTTTCTAAAAGTGTATGTAATAAAATTTGTATTAAAAATATAACTTATTATTTAAAAAAATGAACCCAACATTAAATTTTATTAACAATTATAGATATGAAGTAAAAAGACGGATTAATATCACTCACTTTTAATACTGTTCTATTTTTATAGATGCCCTTCCCCCACCTCCTGTTTGCAAGCATGTCTGTGAAGTAAACCTGTACAGTTGTGTTATCTTTATAGGGTTATTACTTTTAAAGCAGGTTAAATAATTCACAAGCTAATATTTATTGTATAATCGATTACACTTATAAGTCACATATTTATTAGTTCATTCTAATATTTTTTATTTACGGTAATGTTTAAATGTAAGTTTTAAGTAATTTCCAAAATGCATATGAATATTAATTTTAATATTATTCCTTAATATTGCTAAAACATTTCTTTACTGCTTTATATTTGAATAAAAAATTATGTTGAAATATTTGTTCTTCAGAATTTCGTATCACAAATAAATACATATAGTTTATGTGAACAATAATTTATGTTTTCACTGTTTATCTAATACAGAACTAAAAGATGTCAATCTATGTTCCGTGTTTCTCTTATAACTGGATAAACTTTTTTTTATTTCCATGGGATTCACTGAAGTCATGAAAAGATAAGATACTAGCCTGCTCTTGTATGAGAATTCAGAATAAATTAATATAATTGATATGTTACAGAATTGACAGGCAAACTCATTCATTATAATATGTGTAAATACACATGCATATATATAAAGACAGACAATGTAAAATTTCAAGCAAATCTATGCACAGAAATATAAAAAAAACTGCTTTAAATCAAATAAATCTGGAATTTATTTATTTATTTTATAAAAAAATAATTGTGATCTTTTGTCAACCCTGAAGTGTGGGGAATAGTAATCAGTGTTATGATATATGCTTCAGTTGTTCCAAACAAAACTTTTTGAAATGATATATAAAACATATAATCCTGTAACCTAGAAGTGAAAAAATAGAATTTTAGAATACTTATTCTCTACAAATAATCCATAAGGGTCAAATTAAATAAAATATCTAGACTGTCACACAATTTGAATTTATCATGCAAAATTTCTCATAGTATGCATACTACAATTGTTTTAAAAATCTATTGTCCCTGTTGATGTGTTAATTTTAGATCTTTGTTGTTCATTGTATTCTAAAAATCAATGTTAGCGTTTGTTATGAAAAATTCAACTATTATTCATTTGATTTTCACAAAAAGTATATTTTACATAATTTCTACTCCTCGCGCTCCCTCCAAAAAAAGATAAATGCACACATGGATTAGCTTTATAGATATTAGATGTCGAGCCACCTGGATAATCTGGAAAAGTCCAAGAAATTCACATGGATGGTAAAAGTCAGGGAAATTTTATCATTTGAGAGGAAATGTCAGGAAAATTCCAAGAAAAAGATAGAAAATTTTGAACTTTCAAGAAAAAAAACTAAGTACATGCTTCTTTTAAAACTAAGGATTTGAAATTGTAGCGCCATTTACTGTAGCACCAACTTTTCAGCTCATAAGTACTATAAAGAGTTTCAACATCTCGTGCAAATCATTTCGTCTATTCCCTTTTAGGCCTCCTTTATAAAAGAGAGATTGATTGAGTTTTTCAGCTTCTGCTTCACGGAAACTTTCTACTGAATGGTGTAGGACTGATTAGGTCTGCTTACTTATCTTTGTTTAGGAACTGAACATTTGTTAGCTTAATTTATTGAATTTTTATTTTTGTATAAAATATGTCAAAGCAATCTGTATTATCTGTGACTGATGTGTTAAAGAATTTTACACTAATTTGACAAAATGGATAGAACCCTAGTGTATCTTCAAAATGTGTAGCAACTAAAATGTTCAACAATTTGTAAATTTTGCAAATATATATATATATATATATGAATATATAAATAAATAACAAATCAGTAATTTATGCTTCAAAATCGGTCGTGAACGTTCCATACTCAAATTCAAAATTTTTGAATTTTTTTTAGTGTAACGTCACAAAATCTCGATACCTAGAATAATAATTATTACTATTGGCATAGAAAACATGGCCATCTTAGGTAAACTCGTTGCTAATCTGGAATAGACATCTTGTTGTAAAATATGTTTTGTTAATATAATTAATGTAAATAGTTTGTAACACTTAATGATAACACAGAAAAATAATACCTGAATGACAAATATGAGTTGGTCATGCAATTTTCTTGTGCTGTCTGAAAATAGGCAATAAACAGGAAAATGCCCAGTAAAACTGATGGCATTGAGCTCACAGGTTATACATACAACTGTATATTATACTCTTATTTTAAAGAATAATGCTCTTCCAAAAATAAAAAAAAATCAACTGTAAGTTAATGGGCAGGAGAATAGCTACCACCCTTCATTATACTTAACCAATGAGCCCCAAAAACTAATCAGAGAAGTGTCTTATCAGAGTGAACCTACATATAAAATTTGAAGCAAATTTGATAATTCTGCATGATTTCTGCATATTTATCTAAATTAAGATGGGATAGCACCCTCTTCTCTCTCCCTTCATATTTAACCAATGAGCCTCCAAAGCTAATCAGTGAAGAACCTTATCAGAACGAACCTACATATAAAATTTTAAGCAAATCTGATATTTATATCAAGAGTTATCACGTTACATACGGAACCTGCGGGCACATTAGCTGTTACGATTTGATAGCCTTGTGAGCTAAAAACGTCATGAATCTAAATTTTTAGCACTGTAAACACCATAAATCTGTTGTTTTTTTTTAAATTTTATTCTTTCTTTTTTTTCATCTACATTTTTTGTTGTGCTTTGATGATACATTTTAATTGGACTGTTTGTTGTGTGTTTTCCTTAATGTGTTATTATTATTATTTCAGATAGTGAACTTCCATTTATAGTACTTGCATTACCATGCTTGATGCAAGAAAAGTTTCCGACTCTTTATCATGAAGAAGGTGCAGACATATCTGTGTTTCAACCTGTGATTGTCCACCGCAACTCAATTATTACAAAAGTAGTTTATTACAAAAACTGAAAAATTTATAAGCACAGTTACTTTGTGGTATACATTATTTTGGCTGTTTGACGTTAACTATAGCAAAAGCCAATTTTTTTTTCATATTTATATACTTATGTCTTTAAAACTTTCTCAGTGGCATTAGTTCCACATAGTGTCAAGTCTTTGTTTAATAATATTTAATACATTCTTGGTGTTTACAATAAAAAGACTATTTGAACTAAAAGGTATTTTTATTCAGTGTTTTATTCATTTCATTATAATTACTCTCAGGATTTAAATTTCAGATGCAATAAGTCAAAACACGCACAAAAAAAAAAAAAAAAAAAAAAAAAAAAAAAATGCAGAAAGTGTTTTGATGTGGATACTGGATTAGAAATCAGCAGTTGTTAGTGAACAAATGCAACTAAATTATAGAAAAATCATTCATAGTCGTCAAATCTTTATAGCTAGCTTTTTTTAACTTTAATTTTTGTTTAACAAATGTAAAACGTTTTGTTTAACTTTAATTTTTGTTTAACATTTGTATTTTAGCATAGATCCCCCCCTGCACCATGACAGCAGCACGTGTCTTACGAATTTTGCACCTGTCAATAACCTCTAAGTTAACTTCACTTTAACCAATGTCTGATAAAACTGGTCCTTGGGGATTACGCCCCTGTAAACAAGATTTTCTTTTATTATAAGATACTTCTTCATCCTTAAATGTCCCTAAAATAAGAAACTGTATTAAAATTGTTTTAAAATTTTTGTGCTTCCCTCATCAAAAAAAAAAAAGGAAAAAAAATGTGTGTCTATATATATATATATATATATATATATATATATATATATATATATATATATATATATATATATATATATATATATATATATATGTATATATACATACATATATATATATATATATACATATATATATATATATGTATATATATATATATATATGTGTGTGTGTGTGCCTGTCTGAGATTTGGAAATGTTTTAAATACCACACCATAATTGGTAACCAAAGAGTAATTTATTTGCTAACTTTTTATTTTCTGATGTACTATTAGTTTTTAATTTTTTTTTTTCAATTTGGCTTATCCTTAGTTATATCTAAAGTTCATATGTATATATATCTATATATATATATATATATATATTTGTGGACATATTTGCTTGATTATCTGTTTTGTATGCATATTAGCTTTATAAAAAGAATAAGTTTTTCCAGAATCCAAATATTGTAGTTTAATCAGGTTTCCTACTTATTGAAAGCCACTTTTTATTTTGTTTTAGTAAGATAAAATGTTTAATATATAAAATTTCCTCCCCACTTGCCTACAACACATAAAAATTAAATATGCAATGCAATATTATTATTAACATGATTGTGAAAAGAAATAAGAAAATATGAAATGCAGTTGTCACATAGAAAAAAAATTGTAGGCATTATTTTGATACCATACATACAGTTCTTAATTTCTAACTCTGTGTGGATATATGCAATAAAATATGGATTTGCATAAGTTCAATATAAAGGTAAGTACTACATATAATCGTAAGAATGATTTTTTGGCTCAATTTCATCTATGATTTTACTACAACTATAAAATTATCTTATTTTCTATAGTTCATTTCATAGCTTTATGGCTAACTTTCTGGAAAAATTTTAAAGAATATGGAATATTCTTACTAATTAAGAAGTTACAGCATATATTACATTAAACTTTATCATCTCTAATTTGTGTTTTACATTTTTTTTTAAATTAGATACAGCAGGATGGCTGAAAAGTATGGGTGCGTTGTTTGACATCGGTATTTTACAACTAAAATCTGAGAAATGCTTAAAAAATTTTTTTAGCATTTTTTTTTCTATTATTATGTGAAAATCTTAATCTTCCGAAAAGTTCACAACCTTCAAAATGATTAGCAAATAATATGTTCAACAAAGTGTTGGCCTCATGGATGTAAAGTAATTTTAATGGAACTTCCAGAAGTATTGGGGCATTCACATGAAGCAAAAACAACATTGACCTTTAACGCCCATCAGCGTAGTTATTTAACAACCAGTGTATTGCCTTCGAATAATCAGACCTTAACCCACTTGATTTCTGTAGAAAAGTTAGAATAAGAAAATCACCAGTTTGCATTGTATTTGATACTAAATTATCAAGGCATAGAACGATTTAAATCAGAATTATCTTCAGCGGACTGTCAATTCTGTGATCCTTCGTTTTCAAACTTGTGTAAAAATAAAAGTGAATAATTTATTAAAATATTGTTATTTCTTATATTTTTGTATTTTTTAGATTAAAATATGGCATATATTTTACAGGATATAGCATTTTTCTGTGCACCCATAATTTTCAGTTGCCCTGTATATGAAATAATAAAAATACATGTCAAGCAATATAATGCGTGTCAAAAAAGATGGTAGCGGATTATTTCTAAAACCATTAGAGAAATTATAAAAATATTGATATGAAGGCAGATAATTCAAATTGTACTTTTTCTTATTTAGGGGACAAATAACATCAAATTTTTATACTGTACCTGTATCTAAAAATGCCCAATCACAAAAATAGTTACTGTCCCATTCTTAATCTTACCCCAAAAGAATTATCAGTAGAATAGACAGTCAAAAATCATGATTTATATCAATTTACCAAGAAATTCAAAACATGAAATCGAAAATCAGTCTTCAAATTGTATGACAAAGTCACAATATTTGACTATAACTCGGTGATTTTGGGCGGTACAAAGTAGGTGTAAAGGTTATGTGAATTTCATGATTTATTCAAACAAAAACCCTTTGGGTATGACTAAGAGTGCAATAGTGATTGGGATATTGAAATGCAGAGAGTATAAAAGTTATTTTTTTTTCATTTTTCTTAAAATACTTTCCATGTACAATTTGCCAGTACAATTTGAATTCTCTGCCTTTCTATGATTATGTTTTCAGTTTATTCTACCCCCCTTATAGTTACAAAAATATACAATTTTTCTTTGGGCATCTGTTAATTTGTTTGAAATATACGATATTCCATCAGTCTAAAAAAAAAAAAGACTCAAAATATTGACTGATCTTGATAATTTTCTCTGCAGAATTCAATTTAAAAATAGGTGAATACTTTGTATTTCATGATTCAAACCATTACAATTTCTAGACAAGCGGAGGGGGGAAGGGTGCCACTGTGGACTAAAGATTGTGAATTCTTTTTCTTGTAGGGTGCCACGGGACAACCTGGATTAGACATGTCATCCTTTCACCCCGTGGGGCACCCTGAATAAGAGGTGCCATTAAGGTCCTCGCACATAGCACTAACTTCTTGGGCTATCTTTCGTGTCGGCGCTTTGATGTATAAATTGCACTTCTAGTGCACTGAATCTGAACTTCAAGAAAGGAATCTAACGCGAAATCAGTTGACAGCTTTACGACTGAAGATAACGTAGATAAAAGTTCCCCTTCCTTTGTCAATTTGGTAGGGTCAGTCCCTCAAAAATCATTTAAAGAGATTTCACCCTCGTTCCGTTCAAAAACAAAGATTGATTGATTGCTCTTTTAGTGTAATAAAAATTAGTGCTGTCCGTTCGCAGACTTATTCTCCCCTGAGATGCGATCCTTTCACCGCCTGGGGCACCCTAATCAAGGGGTGCCATTACTCTCCCCTGAGATGTCATCTTTTCACCTCCTGGGGCACCCTGGATAAAGGGTGCCATTATTCTCCCCTGTGGTGCCGTCCTTTCACACCCTGATACACCCTGGTTCAGGGGTGCCATCCTTTCACTCTAGTTAATGGTGCCATTTTAGCTCCTCTAGGTGTGTCACCAGAGAGACAAGCCTTTCATCCCTAAAAGGTGCATTGTGTTACCATTAGTTTTAACAGTGTGGCATCTGCCTTTCATACTTTCGTGTCATTAAATATATGCTATTAATATTGAAACATTTTAGTACCTCTGCCAGTTCATGGAATTCAAGCAGGGATATTTGCGAATGTGATTCTGCAGATTGATTGTAAATACACTTACATTAACATAACAAGCATAAAAAATCATGCTTTAACATAGATTATGAACACACTCTCCAATTCTTCCAGAAATCTATAAATAATATTTGTTATTTACGGAAGTAAAAGTACTGTTTCTTGCTAAAAATATATTTCAATACTTTTGAACATCCCTATATTCGATCTGTCGGTTGATATATATACTATATAATGGAGAAATTTAGTTTAACAAGGACATTCCTAAAAGGCTGAAATTTCTCTTTCAGAATTTATGTTAACAGATGGAAACATTCTTGAATACTTCTACTCAGTCCTGTAGTTTACCTAGTACACTTATTAGCATTTAGCTAAAATTTATTTTAAACTAAAACACTCTTAAATCTACTGAAATCCCATTCTCAGAAATTATCATTCATAGGAGTACATGTATCGAATTTTTTGCGTAGCCCTGTATATCATTTTATCAATATTCTTCAAGCCTTTCTTAATAAACTGAATGCAGTTCAATTTAAAAATGTATAACTTATTTAATAGCTACCTTTAAGTAATTTACGTTCATATTCAATAACGTTTCTGAGCTCTTTTGTGTAATCCTGTATATAATCTGCAGCATTTATACACTCTATGTCATATATATGTAGTTTTATTGAAGCTTAATAGCGCATACTATAATTAAAATGATTCAGCCATGTATCAGCCATCCTCGGATACATATAAAGTACTCTGGAAAGAATATACAAATTGAATTTTTATGTATGTCCCTGCAAATGCTATGCACATTATATTATGCGTGAAATATTAAGTCTCAGAGGTGTATATTAATTTTTTTACACATAAAATCGTTTAACATAACTAAAATATGTCGCAAACAATTACCCCCTTTACTATTGTGAAAGAGAATTCTTTTGTGTGGCCCTTTTAATAAATAATAGCTATTTTTTTAATCGCACATTTTACAGAATGCATATTTTAGTGCACTTTGTAAATGCATACAACTTTTAATATGTTTGAGATGGTGTAACATCTTTAAAGTTCACTTGAATCGTTTTTTCCATGGGCCTTAATGTAACGGTAAACTTGTGACTGAGCCTGTAAATAAACTAATCATACTAGAAAATTCATTTTAAAAAAGGTTCGTGCTAGTATAAATGTCAATAACGTCCGAAAACGATAATTATTAATAACATCCGAGCATATTTATTGAAGTTAGAGCGCGGACAGACGGCCAGACAAGCTGAAATCATAAACACATATGAACTTTGTAAGAAAGTGCTAAAAATGATTCTCCTATATTTTCTGTAGATTTCCTGCAAGTATTTCATTGTTTCAATACAGGAACAGTATCAAAACAGAAGAAATAATGAAATTTTTGATTGAAATTTTATTTTTCGTATTTTTAAAATGAAATTAATATCGTAATTATTATTTTATATGTAAATGCAAATTGTTTATTTTAATATTAGAAAACACGCAATCCGAAGATAACAAACTAAGAAATCGGAATTCTGTATTGAACCTCATTAAAATAGATGATGTACCACTTTATTATTTATAATTCAAATTGAAGAATTTTGATGTAACCATTTTTTATTCTGAAAGCATGTTCGTAAAACTGTATACATATCAACAAAAAATTATATATTATCAACATTAAATTTGTTGGCTTATTACTTTGTTGTAATCCTGGAGAAATAAAATCACAAAATCGAAACTTCATTGCAAGGACAATTTGGCTTATTAGTAGTAATATCTGAATCCTGCGTTCAGATATTTTCTGTATAAATAAATAAAATAAACTGAAAAACATCGTACTCTAATTCAAAATGTAGTCATGAATTGATAATGGCGAGTAAACCGAGATATGTTATGCATTATGCAAATCTAGCAATTTTTCTAACATCACTTATGTAGTCGACATACCATGTTATCATCTAAAATGCAAAATGAAGAATGAAGAAATAGCAATACTTTATTGCGAAAACAATGTTTGTATCATTTTATACATATCAAATTAAATTTCATAATTAACATTAAATTAGCTTAAAGTATCATTGAATTAGCTGACTGATCATTTTGTGAATGTTCTGAAGAAATGAAATAGCAAAATCAAAACTTCATTACATACGTAATTGTCGTGTAATAGTAGTACCAAAAAGTACTTTGTCAAATTTACTAAGATGTTGTTTAATTGTAGCTGATAATAAAAAAAGGCTTGAATTCAAACCAAAAGTTAATCTTAGAAATCTGTAAATAATAATCTTAAATGTATCACCTGTGACAAGATTGTTTTCTATAAACATAAATCTTAAGACATCTCTGTCTTTTTCGTTTATACAAATTTGCAAAAATGCTTTTTCTAAATCGGCCAAAACAGCAATTTTGTTGAAGACAAAAAAAAAAAAAAAAAAAAAAAAAATTAATAAATGAAAAATATTTGGATTAAGATTGATTCCATCATCCAAATAGTCATTTAATGATAACTTTCCCGCTTCATGTGAAATCGCATCGAAAACAATGCGACATTTTGTGTATACACTGTCTTGTTTAAACACTGTATGGTGTGGTAGGTAGAAATTCGGATTGTTAAAAAATTCTTCGGATTCAGGAACAATTTCAATAAAGTTCATTTCTAAATATTCATCTAAAATTTTACGATAATTGTCATATAAACTTGGATCACGTTTCATTCTTTTTATGTGATTAGAGAGTGTAATTTCAGCTACCTTATAATTATTTTCAAGATTTTCGCAGTCCCGTTTCCACGGGAGACTAACTTCATATCTTTGATTTTTGAAACGCAAAGTTTCCCGGAATTTTTCCATTATTTCTTCGGAATTTACATTATTTGTTTGGACTTTTATACCCAGTTACTCTAATTCCTAAAAAACTCTCAAATCTAAATATTAATTTTTCTCTCATAAATGACACTTATATTTACTTGCGTTTTTGTCATAAATTTGGCCTCCTACAATCCAACCTAGCTGTGAGTTTTGAAAAATTGTTGAATTATTAGGAATTTTGATTTGACCAGATAAAAGTAATTGGTAATAAATTTCTGATCCCAGTAAAACATGAACTCGTTGTGGTTTGAAAAAACGTGGATTTGCATAATTAATGTTCTCTGGTAAGTTGAGACTAGAAATGTCTACTTCACTTGAAGGGATTAAACCCGTGATTTTAGAAACCAAAAACATTTTACTGGAATTTTTGAAACTCCGATTCTTATTTGTTATTTTTACATGAATTTTCTTCGTTATTTTACAGATAGAATCATTTAATCCTGTAATTGTGGAATCAACATTATATTTTTAATCCCAGTATATCAGCAGCATACGTAGAAATTTGGGAAACATTGCTTGCAGTGTCTAAAATAGCAACGAAAGAATGATATGTATCATTAATTCCCTTTAAATAA
Source organism: Maratus speculifer (assembly GCA_964019185.1). Classification (NCBI taxonomy): domain Eukaryota; kingdom Metazoa; phylum Arthropoda; class Arachnida; order Araneae; family Salticidae; genus Maratus; species Maratus speculifer. The sequence continues at coordinate 5,818,500 of OZ025298.1, read as the reverse complement.
ATCACAGCTGTTGAAATTAATCCATAACTTTTGTCAGGCGAATTAGTTTGTTTATTCTTACTTTGACAGTTTAATGATGTAATATTTGACCTACATTCTAATTGATTTGAATTTACCTTTTCCTCCGTTTTCGATTCTGATTGATTTATGATATAATCACTTTGTTTGTTTTCATAAGGAATTTTCAAAAAATTGGCGCCTTGAAGGGTACTATGGTGAGTTTTAAAACATACTCTGCATTTTTTATTTAATTTATTGCACCGACTGACACCGTGCTTACCTGAAAGACAATTAAAACATAGGTTAAATTTCCTTACTTGAGTTAATTTGTCTTGTGATGATCATTCTAAATAACTCTTACAGCGATATAAATAATGGGGCTGGCTGCATAGCTGACAGTTAGGTTTCTCATTCGATAAAACAAAACTTTTTTGTTTATGGGCAATATCAGGTTTTGATTTTATAACAGAGTTATTTTTTTAACATTCTCGAGTGCTTGCGCTCGTTTCAATAAAAAAAAAACAATAAATATTTCCCACTCGGGTAATTCATTACAATTAAGGGACATCTCAAATGCCTTTCTGGTTCCATCACCCAACATTAAAATAGATTCGGACAATTGATTGCCTTCTAGGCCTAGTTGTCTGAGCGCTCTTAAATGGCTCATTAAATTATCAACTAAACTACGGATCTCTCTCGCGTTCTCAATTTTTATTTTGTTGTTGCTTAATAATTCTGAAATGTAACTATTTACAATTAGTCTTTTATTTTTAAACCTTTATTTTAAAGCTTCGAAGAGAGAAGTATATGAATCATCAATATTCTGTAATTGTTTAACAGAACATGTGAGTGCGGATTGTAAATAATACAATTTTTGTGTTTTATTTAATTCGATATTATCATCAATTAAAGTGGGAAACTGCTGTTTAAAATTCATCCACTTAGTGTAACGACCCGAAAATTGGGGTAAATTAATAGATTGAAATTTAATCTTTGCCTCATTAGAACTGTTTCTATCAGCACTAGAATTTCTACCTTCATTAATATCAGGTACAGGTTTTATTAATTGAATTAAACCCGCCTCTAATTCTTCTAACTGGTCTTCTATTTCCATTAATGAGGTTTCGTAATCTTCCAGATCAGCATCAATGATGATTTTGTAAACTTCATTGAGTAGTTCATCGACTTTTTTCTTTAAATTCTAAACGGAGTTAAATTTTAGTTCTAATTCCTTTTGGTTAAGCTGCCCATTTATTGCGTTATTGATTCTTGTAATTTGGGCTTTTGTGTTGCCGCGTTTCCTATTCAGGACAACAGTTCCTGACATAGCTAGAGGAGTAGCCTTTTTTATGGATTTAATACTGAATTAAATTCCACATATCAGATTGAAAACTAAATATCCATTGGTCGTACAGAAGATTCGAGCTCTGCGGCTCGCGCGGAACAAAACTTCGAATGGCGACAGCTATAAATACGACTTCTGAATAATGGGCGAATCATAAAAATAACAGGATCACTTGTTAACACAACACAAAAAAGTTTATTTACATAATATTAACGTAAGACTGGCAGTGGTTGGTACACTGCGCTTACATCCATTCAACTGGCGGGAAACTCCCGTACATCTACAATATTCTGCGCGCAGTTGCGCCTTCTAACGAGAATTGCTATGTGCGGAGGAAACAAGAAGTAATGCAATTTTATTTATCCTTGTGAAAAAACGTTTCTTCAAATTTTGAAAAATATAAATAAATAATCACTGATAACAAATGGAACGATTATATATAAAAAAATGAAGAGATACACTGTTAAAACTAATGGTGACACGTTGCACTTTTTAGGGGTGAAAGGCTTGTCTCACTTGTGACACTCCTAAAGGAGCCAGAATGACACCTTTAATTAGGGTGAAAAGATGGCACCCTTAATCCAGAGTGTCCAATAATAAAAAAATTAAAAATATACAAACCGACTTTTGGCCGTCGAAGGATTCGAACTCACAACGTCTGATTACAAGCTCAGCGTTCTAACCGCTCGGCCATCGAGCTCACTTTCATTCACTCATAGCCATAGATTTTACTTGCCGTCACAGAAAACAGAAAGACACACGTCACAGCGCATGCGCATGGTTCCAGTCACCCGATGAGGTGCCACATTGCTGCCAATACGAAGTATATGGCACCTTATTTAGCTCCAATCACCCAGTAAGAGACCTGTCGGAACTGCAACCACATATCCAAGCCCCTATGACATCCTAGGGTTCCAAATGCCCCGGGTTCCAACGGACCCTAGGGCTTTTTCACCTCCGGGTCCCAAATGACACCGGTTTGTCACCTTCACTTTTAACAGTGTATGAATCATTAGATAATTGATTTGACTTGCCGAGTTTCCTCGATAGGTATCTTATATGCATATTTTTCAGTATATTTTCTTTAATACTAGATCGTAAGAGTAGCATGCTTTAGAGAATTTAAATGACCTAATTTTACATAAAAAAGTATGTGATTAAATTATTAAAATAAAATGCGTTTTGTAGAGCATACAAAACATATTATGCAGATAAATATATAAAATTGGACAGAATAAATAAATTTATCAGAGCAGATGATTTTTTAAGTTCTCGTTTGTTACCTTTAATTTTACCAGAAGAAAAATGAAAAAAAAATATTTTTATTAATCATATGTAATTTTTTTTTTACATTATTTTTAGCATTCTTTTAAATTTGAAAATATGGTTTTAGTAAAGAATAAAGAAAAGTGTTCACTTTTAATATTGAAAATTGATAGGAAATGGAAAATGAAAAATGTAGATAAGGATATGAGATTTCATTTTTCAGCAGTCATATGATCTAAAATGTAATTTAAGTTTTAATTTGGTATGGCATTTAAAAATCAAGGAGCGTGTGTTAAACGGAAAATATTATCATCTCTGCACATCGAAGTCCCATCAAATATCTTTGCATTAATTTTTTTAGAAAGAATTTTTAATTTAGCGTAGAATTAATATTGAAATTTTTTTTCGGACTAATGCACTGCTGACTCTTTACTTTTGCATTTTACTATACGAAATATATTTTCAATTAAATAAACTAAAACGTTTTGTAAAATCACCATAAAATGAAAAATAAAGTAGGACGCGTTTCGAGCTACAACAATAACAGCTCATCATCAGCTAAATCAACACGCATCCGCAATGGCACAGAGTAGAGAATTCTGTGCCCTTGCGGACGCGTTTTGGTTTAGCTGATGACGAGCTTTTATTGTTGTAACTCGAAACGCGTCCTATTTTATTTTTCACTTTATGGTGATTTTACAAAATGTTTTAGTTTATTTATCAATCATCGCAAGTTTTTAAGTTGTTTTTTCACTATATTTTCAAATGTAATATTTTCCATTGTATGTTTTCCATTGTTCCATTGTTGTTCTTCTGTAAAATGACCCTGACATCATTTTGAAGGCAACAATTCACAATGAAATTTCAATTTTGCTATTTCCATTACTGTATTTTTTTATCTGTTAAACGTCGTATATTTACAAATTTTAAACCGTTGTATAGAAAAGAAAAAAGGCTTTCAAATCAATTTAACTGAAAACTATTTCTCATTTGAGTCACTTATTACAGTTATACAGGGTGTCCCTAAACTCATGGTATATACGCTAGGGTTTGATAGAACACATCAAGACGAGAAATAGTAAACAGGAAACCAAGGGTCCCAACGTTTTCCAAAGGAAATAGCCGCCATGAAAGTTGGGGATCCAAAATTTCAAATACACGTAAAAAACGGAAAAGTTGGTAGATTGATTTGCGGTTTTCACTAAAACTATTCTTTATGCTGGTACTTTCTTGAAAATAAACTATAAAGATAAATTTCGAAAAATGCCGATAGAGGGCGCTTTAGACTTTGAAATAATGAAAAACTATTTTTGCCGTGATTTTTTGCATCTCATTAAATGGTTTCGTAAGCTTAGACTTAAACTTAAATTTCGAGCTCAAAATCTGAATAGTTGGGAGTCGTTAAGTAGCACAAACTGAACTGTGTTCAGAGGGTTGAAATTTCAAATGATTATAAAAAACGGAAAAATCGGTCGATTCGTTTTCGGTTTAAAATAAAACTATTCTTTAAGTCAGTATCTTCTTGAAAATAAATTTTAAAGATAAATTTCAAAAAATTCCGTTAGAGGGCGCTTTAAACTTCAGAGTAACCAACAAATAATTTTAACCGTTATTTTTTGTATCTAATTAAATGCTTTTCAAAACTTATTAAATGTTTTCGAAATCTTAGATTTAAACTTAAATTTTGAACTCAAATTCTGAATCGTTGGGAGGGGTTAAGAAGCGCAAACTGAAGTGTGTTCCGGAGTTGAAATTTACCCCCCCCCCCCCTCGAACACAGTTCACATATGCGCTACTTAAATACTCGCAACAATTGAGAATTCGATCTCAAAATTTAAATCTAAGCATTTGAAAGCATTTAATTAGATACAAAAAATAACGCTTAAAAATAGTTGTTGGTTACTCTAAAGTTTAAGGCGCCCTCTATCGGTATTTTTTTAAATTAATCTTTAAAATTTATTTTCAAGGAAATATTGAAATAAAGAATTGTAAAAAAAAAAAAGAATAAAAAAAATAACGGTTAAAAGTAGTTGTACGCTACTCCAATGTCTAAGGTGCCCTATATCGGCATTTTGTGAAATTATCTTTAAAATTTATTTTCAAGAAAACACTGACTTATCGAGTAGTTTTAGCAAAAACCGCAAACGACTTATTTTTCCGTTTTTTATAATCGTTTGAAACTTAAACCCTCTGAACACAGTTCAGAATTTGACCTCAAAATTTAAATCTAAGCATTTGAAAGCATTTAATGAGAATAAAAAAAATAATGGTTAAAAATAGTTGTACGCTACACAAAGTCTAAGGCACCCTATATCGGCATTTTGTGAAATTATCTTTAAAATTTATTTTCAAGAAAACACTGATTTATCGAGTAGTTTTAGCAAAAACCGCAAACGAATCGACTAATTTTTCCGTTTTTTATAATCATTTGAAATTTAAACACTCTGAACACAGTTCAGTTTGTGCTACTTAACCACTCCCAACTATTCAGATTTTGAGCTCAAAATTTAAGTTTAAATCTAAGCCTACGAAACCATTTAATGAGATACAAAAAAAAAAAAAAAAAAAAAAAAAAACGGCAAAAAATAGTTGTTCGTTAATCAAAAGTCTAAAGCGCCCTCTATCTGCATTTTTTCAAATTTATCTTTGTAATTCATTTTCAATAAAATACCGACATAAAGAATAGTTTTAGTGAAAACCGCAAATCAATCGAACAATTTTTTTGTTTTTTTATAATCATTTGAAATTTGAACTCTCTGAACACAGTTCAGTTTGTGCTGCTTAACCATTCCTAACTATTCATATTTAAAGCTCAAAATTTAAGTCTAAGCTTACCAAACCATTTAATGAGATGCAGAAAATAACGACAAAAATAGTTGCTCGTTAATCCAAAGTTTAAAGCGCCCCCTATCGGCATTTTTCAAAATTTATCTTTATAATTTATTTTCAAGAAAATACCGTCATAAAGAATAGTTTTAGTAAAAACCGCAAATCAATCGACCAATTTTTCCGGTTTTTATGTTTATTTGAAATTTTGGGCCCCAAACTTTAATGGCGGATATCTCTCTCGGGAAACGTTTAGGACCCTTGGTTTCCTATATACTATTACTCGTCTTGATGTGTTCTATCACCCCCTAGCGTATGTACCATGAGTTTAAGGACACCCTGTATAAGTTTCAAGTATTCTCTATTGTGTATTTCCACTATCACGTAATTATAAACAATTTGCACACAATTTGTGTATTTTGTTCCGGTTAACTTTTCATAATGAAATTAAATCTGCATTTATAAGTAAATAAAATAATAACATTTATATGAAAGATAAATTTAACGTGTAATCAAATAATTTAAGTTTTAACACTGCCAAATAAAAAAATAAATACATTGAAATTTAATTTGTTTCAAAACTTTTTCTTAGATTATTTACTGCTGTGTTAAAAATATTTTTTCAAGCGTTAAACATTTTTTAATTTGTCATCATCGAGTGACCCTCGATTATGAAATATTAATCATTTGCCTTTAAACAGCAATTAATTTATTATCTATTTCTAATTAATATTCCATAGCAAAATTAAATTTTCCACTATAAATACCTAAATAAAACAATATAAATATATATAATTATGGACATGCAATTGGCTTACGTGTTCAATATATTTAAATGAACAAAAACAAAAGAGCTGCATAAGTTGCAAAATGTTCTGCTAATAACCCCTAGCTTGCGTCTAATACGAAAATACCGTATTTGATAATTATCAAAGACATGATTATTATTAATTATTACATGATTGCATAATTAATATACATCATATAAAATTGCTATTTGGAGTTAGCTAGTAATTTAAAAAACACTTTAGATACGAGAAATGTATTACAGTTTTCAATTTAAAAAAGAAACAAGTAAGAAAAATCATGCGTTAAGCATAGATTAAGAAGCACTTTCCAACACTTAATGAAATCTTTAACAAAACTTTTTTATTTAGGGAAATAATAGTGTATAGCCAAATATACCCAAATATGTATTCCAGTACATTAGAACAGCCCTGTATTTCATATATCAATTCATATAATGGGAAAATTTAGCTTAGCAAGAAAATACCCAGTAGCTTGAAATTTCTTTTTCAGCAATTCATACTATTAGATGGAAACATACTTGAATATATTTGTTCAGCCCTGTAGTTTACATTGTACCTTTATTACAAGTCAGCATTAGGCTAAAATTTATTGTAAACTAAAACACTTTTAAAACAACTGAAATCACATTCTCATAAATCATCATTCATAATCGTCCATGTACCGAATTCTTTGCGTGGCCCTGTATATCCCTTTATCTATATTCTGCAAACATTTTTCAGTAAATTGAATGCAGCTCAGCGTAAAAATGCATAGCTTATTTAAGAACCACGTTTAAATAATTTACGCTCATATTCAGTAACGTTGGTTAGCTCTTTTGGGTAGCCCTGTATATCAACTATAACCTTTATATACACCATATAATGTGCATATATTTAACGAAATATAAACGCGAATATAATAATTAAAATGCATTTCATCCCTCCATCAGCCATCATTAGACACATATACGGTACTTCGGAAAGAATATACTATTTGAAATCTTTTGTATGCCCCTGTAAATGCTATGTACTTCATATTATGCAAGACAGTAGCGTATAATTTATATTAAGCTTCAGTGACATATATCAATTTTATTATACATGAAAAAGCTTAAAATCTTTAAAATATGTCACACAATTCCCCCTTTTACCATTATCTAATGGAATTCTTTTGTGTGGCCCTGTAAATGAATAATAGCTACATTTTCACCTTATATTTTATAGAATGCATATTTTAATATGTTTGACAGGGTATAACATCTTTAAAATTCCTTTGAAACGATTTTTTTCCATAGGCCGTAATGTAATAGGAAACTTCTGATTCGCCCTGTAGATAAACTAATCATTGTAGAAACTTCATTTTCGATAGGACTTGTGCTAGGGTAAACGTTAATAACGTCCTAAAATTTCATGGCAATCCGAGTATATTAACGATTTTTCCCCATAGGCCGTAATGCAATGGAAAAATTTTGATTCGCCCTGTAGACAAACTAATCATGGTAGAAACTTCATTTTCAGTAGGGTTCGTGCTAGGGTAAACCTCAATAACGTCCTAAAATTTCATGGCAATCCGCGTATATTAACGATTTTCCCCCATAGGCCGTAATGTAATGGGAAACTTTTGATTCGCCCTGTAGACAAACTAATCATGGTAGAAACTTCATTTTCAATAGGACTTGTGCTAGGGTAAACGTAAAAAACGTCCTAAAATTTCATGGCAATTTGAGTATATTAACGATTTTTCCCCATAGGCCGTAATGTAATGGGAAACTTTTGATTCTCTCTGTAGATAAACTAATCATGGTAGATACTTCATTTTCAATAGAGTTCGTGCTAGGGTAAACCTCAATAACGTATAAAAATTTCATAGCAATCCGAGTATATTTACGGGAGTTAGAGCGCGGACAGACGGACAGACGGACAGACGGACAGACGGACAGACGGACAGACGGACAGACAAACAGACGGCCAGACAAACCGAATGCATAAGCACTTTTCAACTTTGTTGGAAAGTGCTAAAAATGACGATCAATAAACTCCCCATCCCTATATGATAAAGACACAGTCAAAAATATAAAGTAATAAAATCGGCGCTAATTGTTTTCTCCAAAAAAACAAGTAAGAAAAATCATGCGTTAAGCATAGATTATGAAGCACTTTCCAACACTTACTGAAATCTTTAACAACATTTTGTTATTTAGGGAAATAATAGTGTATAGCCAAATATACACAAATATGTATTCTAGTACATTAGAACAGCCCTGTATTCCATATATCAGTTCATATAATGGGAAAATTTAGCTTAGCAAGAAAATACCCAGTAGCTTGAGATTTCTTTTTCAGGAATTCATACTATTAGATGGAAACATACTTGGATACTTTTGTTCAGCCCTGTAGTTTACATTGTATCTTTATTACACGTCAGCATTAGGCTAAAATTTATTGTAAACTAAAACACTTTTAAAACAACTGAAATCACATTCTCATAAATCATCATTCATAAGTGTCCATGTACCGAATTCTTTGCGTGGCCCTGTATATCCCTTTATCTATATTCTGCAAACATTTCTCAGTAAATTGAATGCAGCTCAGCTTAAAAATGCATAGCTTATTTAAGAGCCACGTTTAAATAATTTACGCTCATATTCAGTAACGTTCGTGACCTCTTTTGGGTAGCCCTGTATATCAACTATAACATTTATACACACCATATAATGTGCATATATTTAGCGAAATATAAACGCGAATATCATAATTAAAATGCATTTCATCCCTCCATCAGCCATCATCGGACACATATACGGTACTTCAGAAAGAATGTACTATTTGAAATCTTTTGTGTGGCCCTGTAAATGCTATGTACTTCATATTATGCAAGACAGTAGCGTATAATTTATAGTAAGCTTCAGTGACATATATCAATTTTATTATACATGAAAAAGCTTAATATATTTAAAATATGTCACACACAATTCCTCCTTTTACCATTATCTAATGGAATTCTTTTGTGTGGCCCTGTAAATGAATAATAGCTACATTTTCACCTTATATTTTATAGAATGCATATTTTAATATGTTTGACAGGGTATAACATTTTTAAAATTCCTTTGAAAAGATTTTTCCCCATAGGCCGTAATGTAACAGGAAATTTTTGATTCGCCCTGTAGATAAACTAATCATGGTAGAAACTTCATTTTCGATAGGACTTGTTCTAGGGTAAACGTCAATAACGTCCTAAAATTTCATGGCAATCTGAGTACATTAACGATTTTTCCCCATAGGCCGTAATGTAATCGTAAACTTTTGATTCGCCCTGCAGATAAACTAATGAAGGTAGAAACTTCATTTTCAATAGGACTTGTGCTAGGGTAAACGTCAATAACGTCCTAAAATTTCATGGCAATCCGAGTATATTAACGATTTTCCCCCATAGGCTGTAATGTAATGGGAAACTTTTGATTCGCCCTGTAGATAAACTAATCATGGTAGATACTTCATTTTCAATAGGGTTCGTGCTAGGTTAAACCTCAATAACGTATAAAAATTTCATAGCTATCCGAGTATATTTACGGGAGTTAGAGCGCGGACAGACGGACAGACGGCCAGACAAACCGAATGCATAAGCACTTTTCAACTTTGTTGGAAAGTGCTAAAAAGAGGATTTTCACTTGTACTCTGCGACCTATTAAACTCTGGGCTCGGTGTACTAGATTTTCTGATTTACGAACGCACAGAAAAAAGGAATAATGTACAAATGAAATTAAATAAAAACACAATAATAATTTACACTATATTGCAATATGTAGTGAATTTCCGTTAAAATTGTCTGATTTAAGATGGAGTTCTCTTTATTAAGTACAAAAGCAAAATCCCCGGCTAAGGTCAATGGGAAGTATATGGACAGACATCGTTTAATACGTACCGTTTAAGTGTTCATTCGTTAATATGGACATATTTTTGTCAGGATAATGAAATTCCACTTTTTTACTTTCTTCTATCTTTACAAGAAGAAAGTATTGGATTCATGAAAATTTTCGACGGATTTATACGTTTTAGAAGGTCCTGAACACGTTTTGACTATTTTTAGAAAATGTCTGTCTGTGAGTCTGTCCGTCTGTCTGTCTGTCTGTCTGTCTGTCTGTCTGTCTGTATGTATGTGACAAAAAATTTGTGGGCGCTCTATCTCAAGAACTAATGCTCGAAATTTAATAAAATTTTATATTCAGTTAGACCTTGATATGAATTAGTGCCTATTGGTTTTTGGTGGAAATTGGCCTGCAGGTGGCGCTGCTATACTACGTTTTTCATGATTTTCAAGATTGCTATATCTTAAGAACTAATGCACAGAATTTCACCAAACTTCAGATTCTGTGACCCCTTGATATACATAGACGTTGATTAAGTTTTGGTGTAAATTGGCCAGCAGGTGGCGCTGCTATGCCACGTTTTTCATGATTTTCATGATAGCTATATCTCAAGAACTAATGCACAGAATTTCACCAAACTTCAGATTTCGCGATACCTTGAGATACACAGCCGCTGATAAGGTTTTGGTGTGAACTGCCCTATAGGTGGCGCTGCTATGCTACATTTTGCACGATTTTTGCGATAGCTATATCTCAAGAACTAATGCAGAGAACTTCATCAAATTTTAGATTCTGTTACACCAGAATATATAACATAATTAGACGCTGATTATATTCTGGTATTAACCTTGCAACAGGTGGTGCAGCTATGCTGCATTTTGCACGATTTTTCCGATAGCTATATCTCAACAGCCAACGCACAGAATTTCATCAAACTTCAGATTTTGTTACAAAATGACATATAACATAATTACACGATGATTATGTTTTGTTATAAATCCTTCAACTGATGGTGCTGCTGTGCTAAATTTTACACGGTTTTTTTAACTAGCTATATCTCAAGAACTAATGCACAGAATTTCATCAAACTTCAGAATCTTTAACACCATAACATAATTAGACGCTTTTTTACGTTTTGCCATAAATTGTCCAAGATGTGGTGTTGCTGTGCTACGTTTTGCAAATTTTTTGTTATAACTATATCTCAAGAACTAATGGACGAAATTACATCAAATTTCAGATTCTATTAGGTCTTGACATAAATAGATGCTTATTAGGTTTTAGTATAAATTACCCAAATTGAGGCACTACTAAGCTCATTTTCTCGGAATATTAATTAAATTTTGCGTTTTAGGTTTTTCGGATACCAGAATCAGTGTTTAGGCTAGGTCAAATGTTCGAGGAAATTCGATAGTAAATAACTTTGGGTTCACCACATTTTTTTTTTTTTTTTTTTTTTTTTTTTTTTTTTTAAATATTAAAATGTACTTATGAGATAGAAGAAAGTTTTGGGATTGAAACATCCAACTAGTTCTATTTTGTTTTTAAGATGAAAAGAGTAGAAATCTCGCCTATGCCGTAAGAGAAAATGCAGGAACATCTAGCGATAGGGAAAATAAAGAAGAAATCTCTCTTCCAAAAATGCAAGGTTTCCCGTGCTGGTAAAAAACTAGGGAATTTTATCAACCAACTGAAAATATCTTTGAGGGCGCTTTTAATAATATGACTTAAGGACTCAAGACTTGATCGATACGGAAAAACATGTAAACAGAGCTCTCGCTTCGAGTCCATATAAAAACAGAAGTATTCAATGTAATTAATTTAAACTTTCTGATATTTTAAAGGTATGTTTGTAGTCTTATAAAATTATAAAATAAAGTATTTTAATATAATATAATAAAAAATATAGCAAAATGTATATAACACAATTTTCGAAAAAAAATCTGTTATATCACTATCCGGAAGCTATCTTAACGTGGAATTGACATAAGAATCTAATTTTTGCTTTAAAATGATCAGGAAATTGTATTCTGTAGAATAAATTAAAGACATAACTAACACTCAAAAAAAAAAAAAAAAAATAAAAATAAAAAAATAAAAAAACCCTCTCAAATTGGAAAATTTAAAAGCCCCTAAATAATACAATTTTATTTTCATTAAAAATATTCAAAATATTAAACTATCTAAAATATATTAATTCATTTTATAGATAATCATGTTATATGCATGCAAAAAAGATTAAGCCATTCTTTCAAATAGTTTTTTTTTTAAATCTTGGTGTTAGTCGTATAAAATCAAGTTTTGAGAAAACGCAACTTAAAGTTGAAATTATATGGGTGCGGCTATGGAAGTGTTCATACATAAATGCTTAGAACTCCGTTAAAAATGCAAATATTTTCATGCGGTTTTTTGCATAGAGTTAAGAATTGATTGACTAATAAAACTAGATCATAAAAAAATCGATTTTTTGAAAAGTTTTCAAGATCTTTAACTTGAGAACAATATTGAAATAAATTCACTTATCGAGAAAAAACAATTGATGATTACTGTTTTTTTTTCTTGGATATCCTATTATGCTTTCTTTCATGTGCTATCATTTTTACACTTTGAATTTACACTGTAAGTACGATTCAATGTAAACTGGAGTTTCAAATACATATGAATATATATATGTTTTTTGAAACTAATCTTGTAGATTCTTTTTTTTTTATTTATTTTTTTATATTATTTATTTTTTATTTTTTATTTTAGTATTTTTAGAAAAGTAGCATAAAATAGTTTGAATAAAATGAAATTTTAATAACAATACATGTATGTGTATATAATAAATATTTCATACTGTAATGTAAAATGTCAGATTTTATTAACTCCTGTTATAATGGATTCTCATCAATATAAATAATCATAAAAAAAGCACTTGTCCTTGACGATCCATCTTAACGAGAGTTTGCTGAACATTACTTCGCCATCGAAATTCAAGATGAATTAAGGCCCCACACTAAGCACAGAAGAAGACCCGAATGATAATGTAAAGTCTGTGGGAGCATTCTTTTCTAATATCTCGTTCAAATTTTAATACTTTTACATGATTTTTTTTTCATAGGATAGCTTAGGACGATCTACTATCGGCCTAGATTTTACTTTTTCAATTTTGCTTATATATATATATTTTTTTTATATTACGATAGTTTCAATTTCAGAACCGGTTTAAACAGGTTTTGAAAGTTAAAATAATTTTTAAAAAAATCTGAAATTAAAACTGAAAAAGTAAAAACTAGGCCGGTTGTGGATCGTCCTTAGCCTACTTGTGCAAAACAATCATGTAAAATTATTAAAATTTGGATGAAATATTCGAAACGAATGTCCCCATAGACTTTACATTATCATCCGGGTCTTTTTCTGTGTCTAGTGTTGTGCCTTAATGGTTTCGTAGAAGCTCATTAAAAGTACAGGAAAGAATGACTGATTCGACATAAATTAGTACAAAACAAGGAGAACGGAGTACCAATTCCGTTTGTTTGAGTATGCTACCACGTCATCGAGGATTGAAACTTTGACACCTTATAGCTGACGATAAGTATAATGACAATGTTTCTGTCTGCCTTGCACTGCAAATGAAAATGTCTGAATTTAAAATACATAAGTATCTTGAATGGAGTGTTCAATTTTCAGACATTTTAAACAGGGGAGTAGTCCTAAAAATAACAGAGGTTATATACTATAAGCAGAGGGTATACGTTCAAGGCAAAGAGTATACCCTAGAATCTGTATACTATAACTTCCTTGAGAAGCATAGGGTATACGGAGCTCTTTTAAAAAATCCAGAAGGTACACTGTAAAAAAAATTCAAGAGGTTACTAAAAATTTTTTAGTAAATTTGTATTCCACAGAATTTTTTAGTAACCATTTCAAGCTTTTTTTTTGCAAGTGAAACAAACATTTCTTTTGTAAACTGAACAAAAGAATTTTTTGTATAACTAACTTAAAACTTTTTAGCATGAGCCACCAAGCAAAATTTAGTAATAGCTCCAAAATTATTTTTAGCCAATTAAAAATTATATTTAGACTTCTGAAGCGGAAGATTTTCGGCAAAACCGCAATAGATGGCAGCACCAATCATTTCTACCTGCTCTATTTTGACATGTTTCTAAAAGGGAGGGAAAGTCCGCAGATCATTACTCAAGGTAACTGTTACGACAGGATTTTCATAATCCCTTCATTTAACGCGTACTTACATTGCATACATTAGGTGCAGTCCAGAATCAAACCCGGGTACTTTCAGCCTGGAGTTCGGTGCTATGACCACTAGGCTGTCACGACCACACCAAGTGAGTTTTAGTAATAGCTATTAAAAATGTAAAACCATTAACTCAATTCGTTGCTAGCTTTTTTCTAGTAATTCTTGCAGATTCCTTGTAACCGAGTAAGATTACTAAGAATTTTTTTAGTAATTACAAGGATTGCTAATTTTTTTTTAGTAGATCGACCCTTTTTTTTACAGTGTATACGGCGTTTATATCCCTATACCCTGCATTACATCCCTGGTTATAAACAGTCTTAAATTTTTCAGCGATCTTTTTCGTCAGAATTTCAAGCAAATCAACAGTCTTGAGCGCAGTCATTTTTTTCGGGTAAAAATTATGTGTAGTTATGTTTGACTACATTGTATCCTTGAAAAATAATTGTCGTCAGTTGTTCCCCTCTTTCCCTATACATCTTGATTTTAAAGGCTCTCATATTTGGGTTAGCAGTTTTCTAAAAGCTGATAATATAGATTTTTTTTTTATCGTGCAGATTGTAATCAATAGGTTGAGCTGGTAGAGTAGTATAAGATTAAAAGCAAAAAATATATTTATTCAAAACTGGCAGTAATGGACACATCTGAATCACGGAATTTAGCCAATCGGTAGAGTTTTCTTTTCTGACGCTAATGTATTCAAAAATGCATGTGCTGTTGATGTGTGCATGGTGCTGGTGATGTTATTGCATGTGTGTTGAAAAACGTGTTTTCTAATGTCCGAGAAATGTCCTTTCTTTGAGATTTACCAGTATGAAGGTATTACAGAAAAAAAATAATAATAAAATCAACAAGTTGGGAATTGAACATGAAGCGTAGCAAATGTTGTGCGTTCGTACGATAACGAAATTTTAAAATTATCACTTTCAGATATCAATCTCATAAAATTGTAAACAGTTAATTACAATTAAAATGCGCACCAAGCAATGTTCGCCATATACCATTATGTAATGGAATACTTTTGTGTGGCCTTGTAAATCAATAACAAATGTTCTCTGCAAGATAGGTTATACAAAATGTGTATTATAATATGTACTTTATACATGGATATCAGTTTTATTAAGTTCGAATGTGTGTAACACCATTAAAATGCATTTGAAACATTTTCCCCCACTGACCGTAATATAACGGAATACTTTTGATGGTCCTTGTAATTGAACTATGCATCCTATTTTGATAAAATTTGAAATAACTCGACAGAATTATGCAATAATTATGTATTTTAAATTTCGAACGATTAAAATGCATTTATAACTTCTTTCACCATTGATCGCAATGTAACGGAATCATTTTGAATGTCCCTGTAATTGATCTATGTATCCGATTTTCATAAAATTTCAAATGACTCGACAAAATAATGTAATAATTATGTATTTTAAATTTCAAACGATTCGGTTGGGTAGTTTTTGCGTTGTTATATGCGGACGGACTGAACGACAACTATATGTGCTACGTATTTTCATAATTACGAACGCACCTAAAAGCGAACTATTTAGTGAATGCTCACCTTTTTCAATCTGTAACTTATGTATAAGTGTATCTTTTTAGGTAGATTTCGCAAGAAATACTACCTATTGCAATCGCACCAGTTTATATATCTATCTACCTACCTACCTATCTATCTATCTATCTATATATCTCACCTTTTTATGCACACGATAACTTCTATAATTCTTCACCAATCTTCACCAAACTGGTACATAAAATCAATGGAGATAAAATCTTGGCTGAGTTCGTTACTGGGCAAAATCGGACCAAGGGGGTCGGAATAGGAGGCGTTTTTGTGAAAACCGAAAAAACGCCATTACTTCTTAATTAAAGTAGATATCGAATCGGTTTAAAGTTTATATTACTTCTTAAAAATGGGCCAAAAGTATATACATGACAGATTTTTGATAAATTTAGAAGTGGGCTCAAAAGGCGAAAAAAACAGGGATTTTGAGAGAAAAAAATTCATAACTTCGTCAATTTTCAAGATATCAAGTCCAACTAAATTTTTTATAAATGTTCTTAAAATTATCTAAAACTTTTGTATTTAAAAGTTTTTAATAGGACCAACTTTTACCGATGAAAAGAATTAAAAACCAAAAGAAAAAGGGCGCTGAAAAAAGAAAAAAATCCATAACTCCGTCAATTTTTAAGATATCAAATCTGATTAAATTTATTTTACATCTTCTTAAAAATATCTACAACTTTTATATTGACAAGTTTTTCATAGGACCAATTCGTATAGCAAAAAGAAATTAAACAAAAATAGGAGTTGTAGAAAAAACCTCTAATCCCAACGGCTTATATTCTGACTCATTTTTAAATTCATTTTTGATTTTAAACGCATCCAAGTGGTAGATCCTCTTATTTAGAAACTGTATAAAGTGACGCATTGGTCATTTTTCTGATAAAGACCGAATATATTTCAAAAAATGCTATCAAAAAGGGTATTTTGAACAGAATTTCCGAAAGTCATCGGGACTGAAAATCGAAGGAAGTATTCAAATAAAAAATTGCGTTTTTTTCTGACTCGTTTTTAAGTCCATTTTTGTTCTCAAACGCATCCAATTTACAGATCCTCTTATTTAGGAACTATATAATGTGATGCACTGGTCAGTTTTTTGATAAAGACGGAATATATTTCAAAAAAGGCTACCAAAAAGGATATTTTGAACAGAATTTTCAAAAATCATCGTGACTGAAAATTTAAGGAAGTGTTCAAATAAGAAATTGCGTTTTTTTCTGACTCGTTTTTAAATCCATTTTTGCTCTCAAATGCATCCAATTTACAGATCCTCTTATTTAGGAACTATATAATGTGATGCATTGATCGGTTTTTTGATAAAGACAGAATATATTTTGAAAAAGGCTACCAAAAAGGGTATTTTGAACAGAATTTCCCGAAGTCTTCGAGATTTGAAAATTTAAAGTTTTCATATAGCGAATTGCGTTTTTTATGACTCGTTTTAAAATCCATTTTCGCTCTCAAATGCATCCAATTTACAGATCCTCTTATTTAGGAACTATATACTGTGACGCATTGGCCAGTTTTTTGATAAAGATAGAATATATTTTTAAAAATGCTGTCAAATTGAGTATTTCGCACAAAATTTTCCGAAGCAATCATGATTAAAGAATTAAGGATGTATTCAAACAACAAATCGGTTATTTTATGACTCATTTTTAAATTCAATTTTTTTCTCAAATACTTTCAACTGACAGTTTTTTGTTATTTAGGAACTGTATAATGTACTGTTTTGGTCGATTTTTTAATAAATTTAGAATCCATTTCAAAATATGTTGTCATAATGGGCATTTGAGCTGAATTTTTCTTAAGATGATTCTGATAAAACCAGTTTTTGCAGTAAAATGAAATTAAAAATTTTTCATAAACATTAAACTGGGTTTTCGAAATCTACCTCCGCCTATAGGCCCAGCCGACAGGGATTTTTATTTCAGAAAATAACAAATCTTCAGGATTCAAGAGGTTATTTTGATTGCTATCAAAAGATTTTACTGTATTTAATTAAATATATCTTTTGTTTTTAATTTTATTCTACCCTAAAAGTTAAAAATATTGATTATAAAAGATGAAAAGTATCACATAAAAAATAGAGCTTATAAATTTGCTATGAATTTTGCAGCAAAATAACAATAGGAAGAACACTATCCCGTAGAAGCAAGTCACGTTTATTAAGCAAGCAGTATTATGCTAACATTGTTTTATGTTTAATTGTTTACATTGCTTATGAAAATATAATATTGGGGATATTGTGGTGTCTTCAAATAAGGTACCCTGGGGTAATAACGCCACGTTAAGGTTCTACCAATTTTCACGGCTTAGTTTTAGATTGTATTTTTCAAACAAATATAGGATCTGATACAGCAACTCATTGACTATCTATATAAAATAAAATAATATAACAGATATGTATTCATAAAATGTAATGGCGTTTTTCCTTGACCAATGCTATTTGGCGTTATTACCCACCTACATGGGTAATAACGCCATGCAAACAAAACTATGAAATAAGATGGAATATTTGCATGTAGATAGCCCAATTCTAAAAATACAAACTCTACAAACTTAGAAATTGACAAATTGCATTCTAAGCTATTGAAAATGTTCATTTTTTTGTGAAAGTGTAAGAAAAATAAAGGTATGGTGTGGGAGGGGGGGATGAGGCAAAAGAATATCAGACCGTGAGCTTCTTTTTGCTTAAAAAGATCGCTTAAATAGAAATATGAGAAACATTGCACAGTTTTAACTGTGTTTATTTGAATCAGTATTTAGGATGTAGCTCGGCCACTGAAGGGAATCAACCGGGGTACTAATGCCAAGGATTGGCGTTATTACTCCGGTATAGTTATTGCGCAGTGCATTTTAAATTATAAATTATCTCGAGAAAATATCCAAAATCTTCAACAACATTTTAAAAGTCCATGAAATGCACTACAAATTTATGTAATTAAGAAAGTATTTCCGGATAAAAAGACAGAGTTCACATCACAAAACGTATCTCGCAAATTTTTGATCAAGCGTTAATTTTAGTTGTTTGTAAAAACAATAAAACCTAAAAATGAAACAAATTAACTTGAAGCTGTTTTTTGCGATTTATATGACTCAAAACCCTTCTGCGCAGAGCACATGGGTGTCATTTACCTCATTATTTCATAATTATGCAAAATATAAGCACTTGGCGCTATTACCCCGCCTGGCGTTATTACCCCAGGGTACCTTACTATATATTTCCGTGTATAAGCTGATACATATATAAGCCGAGTATACGATTTTAATGGGAAAAAAAACATCCAAATGAGCAATCCGTCTGCAAGCCTATGTTAAAAAATAATGATGAAAAATGTAATGAACTCAGCACTTTTTTGGGTATAGACAAGAAAAAAATCGATTATTACTCATCTTTTCTATTTAGATGCGCTGCCAAACCTGATTAATTGGGTCGAATTCATCATATTACGGTTTGCTCGATATAAAAAACCTAATTTACTATTTTTGGCTTGAATTAAGGAATGAATCGTTTGATCTAAAGAATGAATCGTTTGACCTAAAAAATGACTGTTTGATCTTTCAAAAAAATTGGCATCCATAATGCGATGTATAGAACTGCAGATGTCATTTCTTATCACGATTACGATTGTGCTGATGATGAATTATACACTATCGATATTCATACTGATGTATAAATGAAAGAAACCGATTTTAATGAGTTATTTAAAAACTTTGATAATGATTTGAATAAAAAATGAAGATTGTTAACTTTTTAGGTAGATTTCGTACGAAATACTACCTATTGCATTCTCTCCCATGTTAGAATTTCTGAAAAATTTTTGCAGATCTACACCGATCATGACTCCTAGACTCCAAAACTATCACCAGTAAAAAAGTTTATCTATCTATCTATCTATCTATCTATCAATCTATCTATCTGTCTATTTATCGGTGTATATCACTTTCTTCTGAACACGATAACTTTTATAATTATGTTCAGATCTTCTCCAAACTTTTACATAAAATCAAGAAGCATAAAATCTCGGTTGAGTTCGTTAATTGGCAAAATCGGACCAATGGGGTGGAAATTAGGAGGGTTTTTGTGAAAACCGAAAAAACGCGATAACTTCTTAAATAAAATAGATATCGAATCAGTTTAAAGTTTATATTACTTTTTAAAAATGGGCTAAAAATTTAAGCATGACAGAGTTTTGGTAAAGTTAAAAATGGACTCAAGGGGCGAAAAAAAACTGGGTTTTTGGAAGAAAAAAAATCATAACTTCGCTATTTCTCAAAATATCAAATCCAACTAAATTTTTTATAAATGTACTCAACATTATCCAAAACTTTGGTGTTTACAAGTTTTTGATAGGACCAACTTTTACCGATGAAAAAAATTAAAAACGAAAAGAAAAAGGGGGGGAGGAAAAAAGAAAAAAATCCATAACTTACTCAATTCTTAATCAATCAAATATAATTAAATTTATGTTACATCTTCTCAATAATATCTACGACTTTTATACTAACAAGTTTTTCGTAGGCCCAATTCTTCTAGCAAAAATAAATTAAACAAAAGTAGGAGTTGGAAAAAAAAAACCTCAAATCCAAACTGCTTATATTATGACTCAGTTTTAAATTCATTTTTGATTTTAAACGTATCCAAATGGCAGATCCTCTTATTTAGAAACTGTATAAAGTGAAGTATAAGCCAGTATTTTGATAAAGGCAGAATATATTTCAAAAAAGGCTGCTAAAAAAATATTTTGAACAGAATTTCCCGAAGTAATAGTGATAGAAAAATTGAGCAGGTAACACATTTTGTGTTTTTCCGAGTCATTTTTAAATCGATTTTTGTTCTCAAACACATCCAATTTACAGGTCCTCTTATTTAGGAACTATATAGTGGGACGGATTGGCCAGTTTTTTGATAAAGGCAGGATATATTTCAAAAAAGGCTACCAAAAGGGGCACTTCGCTCAAAATTTTCCAAACCGATCATGATTAAGAATTGAGGATGTATTCAAATAACAAATTGGTTATTTTATGACTCCTTTTTAAATCCAATTTTGCTCTCAAACGCATTTAATTGACAGTTTTTTGTTATTTAGAAACTATATAATGTATGTATTTAAAAATTTTTTGATAAAGGCTAAATACATTTTTTAAAAAAGCTGGCAAAGTGGGCACTTCGGAAAAAAATATCCCAAAGTGTCCATGATGAAAGAATGGTGGATGTATTCAAATAACAAATTCGTTATTTTATGGCTATTTCTCAAATTCAATTTTGCTCTCAAACGCATTGAATTGACAGTATATTATTATTTAGGAACTATATAATGTACGGATTCGTCGATTCTTTGATAAAGGCTAAATATATATTTTTTAAAAATATTATAAAAATTAGACAATTAGACAATTCGCACAAAATTTCACAAAGCGATCATGATTTAAGAATTGAGGATGTATTCAAATAACAAATTGGTTATTTTATGATTGATTTTGAAATTCAATTTTGCTTTCAAACGCATTCAATTGACAGATATTTGTTATTTAGGAATTGTGTAATGTGCCGTATTGGTCAATCATTTGATAAAGCTTAAATATATCATAGCAAAGGCGGTAGCGTTTGGTATAATATGTTTAAGAAATAGAAAGTGCAAACAACTTTCTAAAATTTCTGGCGAGCCAGTTGAGATACGGCAGTGAATTTTTTTAAAAAAAGATAGAACTCGACGAGACGAATAAAATGATAGCATTCAAAAAATTATTGCAGCTTCCAATAGTTTTTTATTTAATTTTAAATGAAAAAATGAAGGCAAAAAATTCAACTAAGTCTAGCTAACGTTTCCGTGGATGGATTAACTTCGTTTTTCGTTTATTTTAATCTTTATGGTAAAACTTAAAACAGTTTTTTTTCATCTTTGTATATTTGACGGTAGCTGAGAAAATCGAATTTATGTCTGAATTCTCCAGCTGAACATACTCTTTTTCTTATATTTGTTTCTTCTTGCAATTGTTGCACGTAAGTTTAAATGAATATAAAAATTGCTATGTATGTAACATAAATAAATAGATTAGATAAATCACGTGAAAAAATGCTTATTTGTTGTTATTTTCATGTATCACATTCACTATCTATTTTGACAAGCGAAGTGAAATATTTTTTATTTATTAAATTCCTATTTATTTAAGCTACTAGCCGCCTTTGGCAACCAAATTGGTGTCCTTAAATTTAAGCTAAGCATTGTAATACTAGTATTAAAAAAATGCTCTGACGAGCACAAAAAAAGGTTAATATGTTTTTAAGTATAAAAAAGGATTTGACAAGTGCTTTTGTTAACAATTGAGCATGAGGAAGGACTAGGGATCCCTTCTTGGCTACAACTCACTTCAGTGCCAACTTTCAAAAAACCATATTTGCACTTTTTTCATATAAAAGAAATCAGTCACAGTTACTATTAAAATGTGCAGTGTAAAGACGTTAAAAGTAAAGATGCGACTTGATTAGACATAAATGTAAGGCAAGGCGACATAAGGCCAAAACCCTAGTTATGCAGGTATCACATTCATGCACTGCCACTAACCACGTCCGCAGAGTAGAATTGCACAGAAAATTTATTTATAGTATACCGCAGGGTGAACAGTGCAGTTAACACGTAAAACTCGGTGGAAAGCTCTACTAAAGTACCGCAACATTCTTTTATATGGAAAAAGTGCAAATATGATTTTTTCAAAGATGGCATTGAAGTGAGTTGTAGCCAAGAATGGATCCAGTCCTTTCTCATGCTCAATTGTTAACAGAAGCACTTGTCAAATCCTTTTTTATACTTAAAAACATATTAACCTTTTTTTGTGCTCGTCAGAGCATTTTTTAATACTATATGAATTTAAAGCTGTCAAATTGGGCGTTTCGCACAAAATTTCCGAAAGCGATCATGATTTAAGAATTGAGCATGTATCCAAATAACAAATTGGTTATTTTATGACTCCTTTTCAAATTCGATTTTGCTCTCAAAAGCATTCAATTGACAGTTTTTTGTTATTTAGGAACTATGTAATACACTGCTCAAAACAATTAAAGGATATTTAAAGTTTTATATAAAATAAAGATA
Organism: Maratus speculifer; assembly: GCA_964019185.1. Classification (NCBI taxonomy): domain Eukaryota; kingdom Metazoa; phylum Arthropoda; class Arachnida; order Araneae; family Salticidae; genus Maratus; species Maratus speculifer. The sequence goes on along the minus strand of OZ025298.1, from coordinate 5,795,502 downwards.
TAAACGAATTTTTTTTTGCCGAAAATAGAAGAAGAGAATCACAAATGCAAATTTTTCTGGTTTTCAAACTGTGGAGTATGCAAATTTTGAGTTCGACGGCAAAAACGTCGCTTCAGCGGCAGCGAATGAAATTTGACTTTCAACTGGATAAAAGAGAATGAAGACAAGGATGATCGGCATTCAGTGATTGCTTTGTTTCGATGAGTACGATGTCTCAGCGAAGTCATTTGACAGTTTCAGAAGCTTGGAGAATTGTTGGTAGGTTAGAAGGGGGCCAAACTCAAGCCGAAGTAGCGCAAGCCATTGGAGTGTCACAAAGTGTCATTTCCAAGATCTGGATCTGTTTCTTGGAGAGTGGATGTGCAGGCCGAAGACCAGGGCAAGGTCGTAGACGGGCAACAACGCCCAATGAAGATCGGTATTTAGCGTTAACAGCTCGGAGACACCGAAACATGAACGCTACTCTTCTCCAACAACACCTTCGCTCGGCTACAGGCACAACAATTTCAACTCAGACTGTCCGAAATCGGCTCCATGCTGTAGGTCTGTATGCTTGCCGACCGATGGTATGTGTTAAATTAACATCAAGGCATCGTCGCTATTGCAGGGTGTGGGCAACCGAGCATGTCAACTGGAGGAGAAATGAATGGAGCAATATTCTGTTTTCTGACGAGTCCCGTTTTTCTGTGCATCCGGATAATAGGCGTATTTTCATCTGGAGGGACCGTGGCAGTAGGAATAATAATGCGTTCGTGCACGAAAGTGTCAGATTTGGCGGTGGAGGAGTGTTGGTGTATGGTGGAATCTCCATTGACGGGCGCAATGACCTCTACATCATTCGAGATGGAGCTCTGACTGGTCGCCGATATAGGGATGAGATCCTCAGACATATTGTAGTCCCTTACGCTGCAGCAACCGGAGATAACTTCATTTTAATGGACGATAATTGCAGGCCACATCGTGCAAAACTGGTGGAGGATTTCCTTTTCGAGGAAGGAATCGTTCGAATGGAATGGCCAGCGTGTTCTTCAGACATGAATCCAATCGAGCACGTTTGGGAAGCTCTAGGAAGACGAGTTTCTGACCGCCAACAACCCCCACAAACTCTCCAAGAACTGGAAAGAACTCTTCTGGAAGAGTGGGGCAGAATACCCCAACTCGTCATTAATAGCCTCATTGAGTCCATGCCTCAAAGGTGTTCAACGTTGCTGGCCGCCCGTGGAAACCATACCCCCTACTGAAAATGATTTTTTTTGAAGAAAACACCTTTTCTTATTCTTTTTTTCTCATATGCACAAATTGTGTTTTTTTCCTTTTGTACACAAATGCGCAATAAAATGCATTTTTTTCTGCCAAACATGTGTAATTTACTTTCATATAACCTACTATGTCAGCCGACCATGTATTAATCAGCTAAAAACTTTCCCAGATACAAAATCCACCTAAAACTGCAATATCCTTTAATTGTTTTGAGCAGTGTATATGTATTGGTCGATTTTTTAATAACAAAGTCAGAATGTATTTCGAAATATGTTGTCGAAATGGGCATTTGAGCCGAATTTCACTTAAGATGATTTTAATAAAAACCAATTCTTGCATAAAAATAATTTTTTTTTCAAAAGCAGGCAAATAAAGTTATTAAACTGGATTTATCTCTAATCATATTTTATTTATTGTTGTTGAAATGAGCACTCTTCGAAATCTACCTCCGCCTATAGGCCAAGTCGACAGGGATTTTTTTTTTAAACGAATAGAATTTTATAATATTTGTAGTAATAAGTTCGTATTTTTAAAGTTTTTTTTATATTTAACACCTTTTGTTTTCTCATTTTTAAATATAAATTTTAAAATTTTTCTTATACTCGTGAATAAGCCATCCTATCTACTTTATAGCCAAAACAATATAAAAAAAGTCACGGTTTATATAGAGAAATATAAGGTATATATCACACCAAACTTACTGGCACTTCCTTTTTCATAAAAAATATTCTTCACCAGCTTGAATTTTTATCTTTTTTTATAGGTAAGGTAAATTTTTTCAGGACTTCCAAATTAATTAAATATGACCTAACTTTAAAATAAACAAGTTGGAAATTGCACGTGAAGCGTAGTAAATGAGGTGCGTTCGTACGATAACGAAGTTTGAAATATATTTAGATCTTGCTGTTATAGAATATAATATTTTGGATACAGTATCGTGGTCGATTTTTTTTTTGTGTTCCTGTAAATATACAGGAAGTAATGTATAGCATACGCTATACTATCTGCTTTCTTTCATACAGGAAATAACTTGTAGTATTCATCAGCAACGTATCATAAAATGTTAAATAGTCAATTAAAATTAAAGCGCGAACTAAAAAATGTTCTCCTATACCATTATGTAATGGAATACTTTTGCGTTGCCTTATAAATCAATAACAAATGTATTTTGCACCACAAATTGTACAAAATGTACATTATAATATGTATTTCAGAGATGCATAACAATTTTATTGTGTTCGAATGAGTGTAACACCATTAAAATGTATTTGAAAGTTTTTTCATTATTGACCGTAATGTAACGGAATACTTTTGATTGTCCTTATAATTGATTTATGCATCCAATTTCATAAAATTTTAAATGACTCGACAAAATTATGTAATAATTGTATATTTCAACTTTCAAACGATTAAAATGCATTTGAAACTTTTCCCCCCATTGACCATAATGTAACGGCGGAATACATTTGATTGCCCCTGTAATTGATCTATACATCCAAATTTTCATAAAATTTGACTAGACAAAATTATGTAATAATTGTATATTTCAACTCTCAAACAATTAAAATGCATTTGAAACTTTATCCCCCACTGACAATAATGTAACGGCGGAATACATTTGATTGCCCCTGTAATTGATCTATACATCCAAATTTTCATAAAATTTGAATTGACTCGACAAATATATATAATAATTACATTTTTTAAATTTCAAACGATTTTGTTGGGTAGTTTTTGCTTTGTTATATGCGGACAGACAGATGGACAGACGGTAAACGTACAACTAAGGTAAAAAACAAACTAAGGACAACAAACTAAAACAAACTAAGGTAAACGCACCAGTAGTGGGCCACATAAGGACATTTGTCTAATTATTATTAATATATTAGTGATTGCCAAGAAAATATTTTTTAGGCCTACTCCTTAACTTTATGGATCAGAATAAACATTCATATTTTTAAAACATATTTTTTAGAAAAAATGAAAAATAAAAAATGTTACCTTCCTCTATTCTCCAGTAGTGTGCATAGTAAATTTCTGATGCTCCAGTAGTGGGCCCCTCCATTCTTGAGTTTAATGTGTATTGTACAGAAGTTATAACTTTTTATACGTTTCTACAACTTAAATATACACAATAATGAAATTATATTTAAAAGCTTTGATGATTACATAAAATAATTTTAGCTTCTCTTTAGTTTTTTCGAACTGTCTGTAATATGCTATAACTTAAAAAAGGTACCTGCCCTATTTGTTACTTTGCAGTAGGGATAAAAAATAAGATATACATAATAAAAAGGGTAATTAAATGCTGAATGATTGCAAAACTATATTATATTTATAAAAAAAAAAGAGGAAGGAAAAACAATGTGAATAGGATTTAAATTTAACTGCCTTTATTTTTCTTTTACAGCTATATTTTTACAAAAAGAATACAAAAGTTTAAGATCTATTTGTCTGAGTTCTAGTTGCGATACCACTCCAACTATATCGGAAAAATTTATGCTAAAGACATCATTTTACTTAATGACAAACTTTTTTTATTTCCAGTTGACTTCAGTTCTTGAACAAATATTGTTTCTTTAATTTCTTGAACTACACACAAATACACATATTTTTCTGTATTTCTTTTTCCTCCGATTATTGAGACAAGTATAAATTGTTCCTCTTTCACATCAGATTCTTTTGGGATATATTAAAGGGTCACGTGGCCCACTACTGGAACAACTTGAAATTTAATGACCCAGAAGTGGGCCACCCGCCAAACTTAATAATATGTTAGTTTTATACCTTTTAAGCATAAGGAATAAAGTATTCATTTATACAGTGTATTAGAAATGTCACATTTTAATATAAAATATAATATACTTTCACAGAAAAATATATTGAATGAAAACTTACCTCTTAAGGAAAGCAGTAAGAATGAGCCACAAAATCCTTGTATTTTAAGACTAGAAGAAAAAAAAACCTTTTTAGCTCACAGACTATCAGAATACTGAAGTCGTTCCTTTGCTTGATTACAGATAAGGGTTCCAGCCAACCAACAGTTAGTTTGTTATCTGACAGGGGTGACTAGAAAATTTGCTTTTCAACTTTGAAAACTGGTCCCCCACTTTTGGTACATGGCCCACTATTGGTACACTTACCCTTTAGGTGCTACGTATTGGCATAATTACGAACACACCTAATAAAGCTGGAAATCTCACTTTAATCTTAGCAAATGAGGTGCCATCGTGCTATAAGGAAGTTTTAAAATTATTCAGATCTTGGTATAATAGTATACAGTCATACTTCGGAAACAGTAGTGTATCCAAAATCTGCTCTCTATTTTACAGAAAGTATCTTGTAAACTTGAGCAACATATATTAAATTTATAAAATGTGAAATATTTTAATATTACTAAAACGCGGCCCCAAACACTCTTTCCCTCTATACAATACTTTTGCGTGGCCGTGTAGATTAATAACAAATATTCTTTGCACCACAGATTGTGCAGAATGGATATTTTAGTATATTCCTCATTGATATATATCAATTTTATTTTGTTCGAAAGTGTGTAACACCATTACAATGCACATGAAACCATTTTCTCCCATTGGGCGTCATGTAACAGAATACTTCTGATTGTCCCTATCATTAAACTATGCATCCGACTTTCCTAATATTGAAACTGGCTCGACAAAATTATTCATTAGTTATATATTTCATATTTCAAATGATTCAGTTGATTGGTTTTTGCACTCTTATATGCGAACAGACTGAACGACGAGGTGCAGGTGCTACGTAATTACATTATTACGGACCCACCTAAAAACAGTTGTGTTTGATTTTCAGAATATTGACTCTTACATATGAAGTGCAGGAATTACTTAATGGTTCTTTCAAAGAGTTTCCTTAACGAAGGTAAGTTCATTTTTCTAATGCATGTTAAATTAAAGCTGGTTTTTTACTTTCTTCTATCTTTACAAGAAGAAAGTATTGGATTCATGAAAATTTTCGACTTCCGATTTTCGACGGATTTATACGTTTTAGAAGGTCTCGAACATGTTTTGACTATTTTTAGAAAATGTCTGTCTGTGAGTCTGTGAGTCTGTCTGTCTGTCTGTATGTGACAAAAAATTTGTGAGCGCTCTATCTCAAGAACTAATGCCCGAAATTTCATAAAATTTTATATTCAGTTAGACCTTGATATGAATAAGTGCCTATTGGTTTTTGGTGTAAATTGACCGGCGGGTGGCGCTGCTATACTACGTTTTTCAGGATTTTAATGATTGCTATATCTCAAGAACTAAAGCACAGAATTTCGCCAAACTTCAGATTCTGTGAGACCTTGATATGCAAAGACGCTGATTAAGTTTTGGTATAAATTGGCCTGCAGGTGTCGCTGCTATGCCACGTCTTTCATGATTTTCATGATAGCTATATCTCAAGAACTAATGCACAGAATTTCACCAAACTTCAGATTCCGGTAGACCTTGAGATACATAGACGCTGATTAGGGTTTTGTGGGAATTGCCCAATAGATGGCGATGCTATGCTACATTTTGCATTTTTTTGCGAGAGCTATATCTCAAGAACTAATGCAGAGAACTTCATGAAATTTCAGATTCTGGTACACTCCAATATATAACATAATTAGACCAACCAATCGGTACATTATAATATATAACATTATTAGACAGGTTGAAAAATTATATATATATATATATATACCTATGCGCTAAATCGATGTAATTATTTGCACTTTTTTAATTGTTTAATTAAAATGATTATAATAGAAGAAAATTTTGTGATGGCCACAATATACTATTTTTTCTTTGACATTTAATCTAGAATGATACGCACGTATGTAACAAACGCCTTCTTCAAGTATCGAATACGAAATTCACTTTTCTGTCTATGATCAAATAAAATTGTGAGCTACTTTGGGGGACTTTAGGGAAAACATACTAATGAGAAATGCTAATCCCCTGCTGCGGGAAAAGTACGATGCGCATTTTAATGAGGTCAAAAGGGCGTGTTCTCTTCTTTAATTAGGTGTTTTGAAAACGTAATTTGAGGTAATTTGAATGCAAACCAGTACATTTTTTGGTACGTGTAAACATAGGAAACAATGTTTGCGTTGGCCTCAGGAAAAACAGTTTCAAAGCTTCTCTCTTTTCAACGTTTATTGAAGTTTTTAACAAAACACATCGAGTACGCATAGGAGCATTACCAGAAAGGGGTGAGTTTATTTTTACAGATAACATTTTAAAAAATAAAAAAAGTATTTACTGTGAATTAATTTTTTAGTATTTTAATAAATTAATGCATTTTTTTAAAATTTAATTTTAAATTTTATAATTTTAAATTTTTAAATGATTTGATTATTTTTTGTTAAATTATGAGATGAATTATTTTACAAATACGCATGTATATTATGTATTATATCGACTGAAAGAATCTAAATTTTATGTTGACTTATGCTCTAAAAATATATAAAAAGCAGTGTCTACAAAAATGCTATAGAATCATGGTCATATTTTTCAAAGAGCTTGCTGAAATGAAAAGTATAGATATATCTGTACAATATAAATATAAATGTATGTAGTAATTTTATAAAAATATGGTACTACTCTGTTATCCCGTCGACCAATTTCGTCAAATTATACAAATCGCCAAACTAATACCAAATTACACATATTGACATAATTTTTATTTTAAATAACGAAAAAACAAATAATTAGTAGAATTTTAATAAAAATACAAACAAAAAGACGAGATAAAAATCACTTAACGACATTTTAAACACGTGAATCGTATTTAATGTCATTGAATGTGACATTCACGATCATCCATTATTGACATTTATTCTCATAGTTTGGCGATAACTTTTTAGTCGACGGGATAACCTAGTAGTACCAAAAGTATCTATTGAGATGATATAGAATTTCTCTAAAAATATTCAAATGTTGCCGAAACGTTTCTTGCGGTCACCTTCCCAAGCATTATTCGCGTTATATACTGCTTATAATTTAGCGATAGATCTTGATTGGGTACTGTTAGTTTTGTATGTTCATTGGTAGATTATTAAATCCTATTGTAGAATTTTAACTTTGCCTCTTTTGTGTTTTTACGATACCAATCACTGAAACTATGCAAAAATTTACTTTTATTAACCGACTTCAAAGAGCAGGTTATGATTTCGACCTGTATTTATTTCTTGTTCACTCATAAATTCTTTAAATTTGAATCGATTTTGATAATTATTATTATTTTTTTTGTTTGAAAGTATAAGATACCCACGTGTTAATTTCATTAAATTCTGATGATTAAAATTTTTTTTAGATAAAAAAATGTAAATCTGATTAAAAAAAGATAATGATTTGTCCCAAATCATCTTCCATTGTTACAACCGTTTTCATATTAAAACTATAATAAACCATAAGCATATTAAAACTATGCATTCATATACGTTAGCGCCAAGTTGTCGCTAAGCTTGATTCTTTTTTTGAAGTCGGTTAGTATTTTTTTAAAGCATATTTTATTCTCGAGATGTGCGTATTAGAAAACCAAAATCGTTTGCAACTGATGTAAAATTGAAAAAACATTCTTGCTAAATTATTCATTTATTTACAGGTTTATTTTATTGGTGGTATTTCGGAAAGTAAAAGAATGATAGCAGACTGATTAGTCATAATCTAAATCGGTAATTTGGTTGAAATTTTGATTTGCAACTTGAATACTTATCCATCAGAAATGATTTAAAATAAAAATGCAATGCTATGGATTACTTTAATATGAAACTGATGTATAATAAAATCAATTATTCTTTTTATTTTCCAGTGCATAGGTGTAAATAAATTAAAGTACGCTCTCAGAAATAAAACGTTCGCTTTTGACGATTCAACAATCCTTTAGCTATATTTCGTCGTTTTTGACGATCCTTTTGAATCAGAATCACGTGACTTTCAACAAAACGTGAACCCTCAAATATTTGACCAAACTGTTTCTTCAGTTATTGCCATATTCACTGCATTTTAAGGAAACAGTTGCGATAAGTTGTTTGTTATGGGGGCGCACTACTCTGTACCTCCTCAAAACATGCGAGAATTAAGCAAGCACATACTTGATTATTTACGTCAGTTCCGTAATAATTTATTTTTAAACAGTGCTTTTCAGAAAACATTGAAATAAAGGTAGTTATTCTTTCTGCATTCATTATTTTTTTAGTTGTTGAAATTTTTATGAATGTTTATTATTTTATTTATTTATTTATTTGTTGTTTTTCTTTATGGTTTAATTCGAAAAGAATAAATTCATTGTGATCTACAAAATCGTTCAAAAAGAAAATTTAGTCAATTAAATTTCAAAATTCCAGGATCACTTTTTCCTTTTCTTTTTTTTATCAAATTAAATACATAAATAATTAACCACTTTCCACTTTATAAACAATAGTGTTAAAATCTTAGCCACCTACTCAAAGTGATAAAAAGCTTCCCAATATGCATTTCAAAATTCGTTATTTCTGAGCAACATATTAACCAGGCCATATTCTAACCCTTCATTGAGTAAAGAAGATGTTTCTAATAAACTATATTAATCAAACTATATTATAACTATTCATTATCCATAAGAAAATAATAGTAATAAATTTAGCCATATTAATTAAAACTTGCAAAAACTACAACAGATGATTAAAAAATGCAATCTACCTTATAAAAATATGAACAAAACGTAGAACCCATTTTAAACACACATCTTTTGAGAACCCTATATAGTCTAAGCCAGTGTTGGGTATGAACGCGCTCACTGAACGAAAACTCACGAGTTTCGCTCACTATTTGTGAACTTTAAACTGAGCTTCGCTCACTATTTTATAAACGAGTTTGAACTGATCGGAAACTCAAAAAATAGACGAGTTTGAACGAAATTTACGTTCAATTTTTTCATAATTTATTTAAAATTTTTCCAGACCTTAGTACACTTTTTTCCTCTTTCAAATGCCATTTAGAGACCTACACGAGCCTCAGGACGGGTTAAGTCTGGTTATCACTTCTCTGGGTAGTATCTTAGTCTTACTTCTTCTGCAGACTCGGGTCGTGCCGAACCGGACCTGGGCTGTATACAATTTCGCCGAAAATAGATATATACAGTAAACTCTCTCTACAAGGAGGATTGTGTAAGGCGGAAATATGTCTAAATCGGAAAGATTTTAAAGAAATAGGAAAGATTTTAAAAGAAAGCATAAACATCGCAGCCTACGGCCCTTCTGCATACACTAGTGTCCAAAAGTTAAGCATAATTGGTAATTAAGTAATTATTTTTAAGTAATGAAAGAAATATGAATCGGAATGTGCTGAAACTCCAGGTGTGTAAATAAAATAGTACGCGTCACACATTTTCGCGAAGAGTTTTCCCCGAAATCGAACAGGGGACCGTCAACAAATTGAAAAAGAACGAAGATCTTTTGGATAACCCTGTCAAAACTAATGTAGCAAAAGCGTTCAAATTGCACATTATGATTAATTGGCTTATTGTAATGTACTGTGTTAATTTTTACAAGGATAGCACGTATACTCGTAGAGAAATTAAGGTTTTTATAAAAACAGTCCTAAATTTTTCCAAGTTTTTTGCTTATAATTTGCAGAGTTCTTATTATAAAATAATGTTCTTTTCTGAAAATATGACAAACATCATTGTACACAATACCCTGTCATCAGAATTTAAAAATAATAAAAATTGTATGAAAAATGAGAATGTTTAGTAAATAATTTTTCATTGCGCATGCGTCAACAATATCAAAATGTCATTTGCATATTGTGTTAGCTATATGTATAGAGCAACTTCTGTAAAAGTTTCAAAAACATAGCTTGAAAATTCTGAAAATGGGAGCCTATAGAATCAACTCAAAATGCGTTATTCCTAAAGGAAGCAAAAAAATCAGGGGTTTTACCTAAATATAGTTGTACGTGCAATATTGTGTAGGCACTAAACAATGGAATATGGATACAGCCCCTCATCTTTTTGCTTCATTTAGGGAATAAAGGATTTTGAGTTGATTCTATAGGCTCCCATTTTCAGAATTTTCAAGCTACGTTTTTGAAGCTTTTACAGAAGTTGCTCTATACATTTAGCTAACACAATATGCAAATGACATTTTGATATCGTTGACGCATGCGCAATGAAACATTATTTACTAAACATACTCATTTTTCATACAATTTTTATTATTTTTAAATTCGCATGACAGGGTATTGTGTACAATGATGTTTGTCATATTTTCAGAAAAGAACATTATTTTATAATAAGAACTCTGCAAATTATAAGCAAAACACTTGGAAAAAATTAGGACTGTTTTTATAAAAACCTTAATTTCTCCACGAGTATACATGCTATCCATGTAAAAATTAACACAGTACATTACAATAAGCCAATTAATCGTAGTGTGCAGTTTGAACGCTTTTGCTACATTAGTTTTGACAGGGTTATCCAAAAGATCTTCGTTCTTTTTCAATTTGTTGACGGTCCCCTGTTCGATTTCGGGGAAAACGCTTTGCGAAGATATGTGACGCGTACTATTTTGTTTACACACCTGGAGTTTCAGCACATTCCGATTCATATTTCTTTCATTACTTAAAAATAATTATTTAATTACCAATTATGCTTAACTTTTGGACACCAGTGTATATTGGAGATTATAAACAGACTAAGATAAGTTTTTTTGGCCAGAACTCTTCCGTAAGAGTAAATATTAATGTCCTGTAGAAATGTACTCGGGGTCGGGCCGGTTCGGTGCGAAATTTCAACTTTTTTTTCCAGGCCGGGCCAAGCTCGGGCCTTGTTTTTAGCTATTATATCGAGCCGTGTCGAGCCTTGATTTTAGCTATTATATCGGGCAGCTAAATTTTCTCTACGAGCCGGGCTGGGTTCGGGCCGAAATTTTTATTTTAATATCGGGCCGGACATTTTTTTTCTATGGATCGGGCGTGGAAATTTCCGTCCGTGCATACCTCTATCTTGCATATCGAATAATCAAATGATTAGTTCACAAAATTTTGTAAATTTGGACATTTTAATATCCGAACATAAAAAAGTGAACTTTTTAGTGAACTTCGTTCACTTTTACAAATGAGTTTGATCTGAACGAGTTCGTTTAAAACTTTTTGAATTTGAACTTGAACTTAAATCACTTTTCAGAAATTGAACGTGTATTTGAGTTAGTTCGTTTATTTTGTGAACGTGCCCAACACTGGTCTAAGCGTGATATCCAAGGCAGTCAAGTCAAGTCAACGCTGGTGCTTAAGGAGTACTTACAGTGAGTCGAAACCCCTGTTAAACCTCCAACGAAAGTGAAAAAAAAAAACATAAATATACGATTAACAACAATGCATTCTAAAAATTTTAAGAATTTGGAGACTCGAGTGAAACTTAGCTCTCGAGTTGGAACACCGGGGTAAAATACCCCCAGTGGCGCAATGACTTTCTAAATTTTAGAAAATCATCACATACGTTGACAGACTAAAAACTGGTCGAGACGGGAAGGGCAGCATTGGAGGTACCAACAGGCTCAGAAAAAGTTACACCCTAACCCTAAGAACTTAAAAAAAGGGGGCCACATAGCTCACTAATTTTGAAAGATTGATCGAAAGAGTAATTTTGAAATTAAAGCTTAAACTAGCCTATCATGATGTGATCTGTGACCAGGTGTCGGACAACTCAAGAGGCCCACAAAACAGCGCAGACTCTAGTCCTGACAAGGACTTTTTGCTGAACGGAACGCATGAGAAGTACACCGGCCGGCGGTCTTAGTAAGAATGAAAATCTGGAACAATGGAACAATGTGAGCAGCTTCTTGGATTACCTAGTTGCGTGGCAACTTAACATCCAGTATAGAGGTAAGTCGTGTTGCTGAGGCGTTAGGGAGCCGTTAAAAAGAAAAATGTTTAAATGCAGCAGGTGGCCACAAGTTAAAGATTATCTATTAATAATTTAAAAAAAGAGAAAAGTAAAAAAAAAGTACATGAGTAAACATGTAGTATATCAAGTTAAAAAGAAAAACAAAAATAATAAAAAAAAAACAAGAGAAAATTCCATTAGATCCAAAAGGCCATGGCCAGGCGAAAAAGCTACCAGGGAAAACCCCAACCGTAAAACAAAAGACTCTTTTCAGAGACCATACATTTTTTTTAATATAACATAGATGTAATGCTAATAATAACAGAATAACTATTTTTTTTTAAATTTTAATACTACAGAACAAGACAAAAAACAAACAAAGAATTTAAGTTTATTAATGAAGAGAGGAAAACTCAACTTCCATGGTTTAATAAAAGCGTAAATTTAGGGCGTTTTCTGTTAATAGGGTCCGAAACCTCGTAGTCTGGTAATTCCGCAACAATTTGGTTGGGAAGGTTATAAACAGACTTGTCGAAAAAGTGGGGGGTTTAAATAGAATTGGCTGGGATCTCGTGAGCTGGTTCTCCTCATGCCAATGGGGAAGCCAGAATGAGGAGTCTCTCGGTAGAGAGGCATAGGCCTCAACTAGCCATCTGATTGGTCGAAGAGGATGACATCATCTTTCTCTGAAGACCG